>OY282607.1:40240024-40809256 GCA_958298945.1 Atherix ibis
CAATATGATAAAGTACGTTTATCTTGGACAAGAGATTAACATACTAGACTAAAAATATGCGAAGCCACTAGATGTTACCAACAACTTCTTAGACTACTGGACAAAAGCTCGAAACTAACAATCAAAAGTAAACTTCTAATCTACAATACAATTAAAAAACCTATTTGGACATATGGAATTGAACTTTGGGCGTTCAGCGAAACGTTCCAATTCCTATTTTTTACTTGGTAAAAATGCTGCTACATTACAAGTTCTAATTTACCACAGTGAAAACCCAACAAACTTAAAGAATATTTCCAAATCATCACTACCTGTGATTTGGAAATCCAATCAAAAAGCATGGAAGACTCAAGAAATTTTTGAAGTGTGGTTATATGATTTTGATTTTGAGCATATAAATAGCAATGAACAAATGAGATGAAGGCTCAGTTCTAGTGAGAGTCTCAGTAGAATCGATTGATGGTTGTTCGATAAATAGTGTACAAAAAATTAGAAAAATTAAACTTAAAAATGAATTTGTTACTAAGTGAGCAACTTTTTAAAGAAATTTCGTCTATAATTTCTAAAAAAATATGTTTCTTCTGCTTAATTCTAACTAAATTTTTTTGTTCTTCTAGAATTTATGGTCCTTTTCATCGGTGTACAAGTTCACAGTATGGTAGTGCCCGAATATGACACTTTCAGTCGTGGTTCTTCAACTTTCGGATTCGAATTGTACAAGAAAGTTTTCGAAGAAAGTCCAGAAAAAAGTGTAATTATCTCACCAATGTCAGTTCATACTGCTCTAGGATTAACTTTCATGGGTGCTGCTGGTAACACAGCATCACAAATGGCCGAAGTCCTTCGTCTAGGAAGTACGGATCGATCTGTTGTTGAAGTCAACTATAAGAATTTCATGGACGCTCACAATGATAGTCCACTGTTGAAAGTTGTCAACAAAATTTATGTTCAAGCTGAATTCAATCCAAGTGAAACATTCCGGGAAATTGCTGTTGGTAGCTTCTATTCGGATGCTGAGACAGTCAATTTTAGTGAGAATGAAAAGGCAGCAAAAATAATTAACGATTGGGTTGAAGAAAACACCAATAATACAATTAAAGACCTTATTTCAAAAGACGTTCTTAGTTCGGAAACACGAATAGTTTTGGTTAATGCAGTTCATTTCAAGGGTCTTTGGAAAGAGGCGTTTGAGCCTGAAAAAACAAAGGAAACTGATTTTTGGATAAACGAAACTGAAACAAAGCCAATCGACATGATGTACACTAGAAATAGATTCGCTTATGGCGAATTTGAAGACTTGGACGCGAAAGCTCTCCGAATGAAGTATAAGAACTCCAACCTTTCCATAATTATTTTACTCCCCAACACAAAAACCAGACTTACCGAGCTAATCAATAAGTTACCTGATGTTAACCTATTAGATCTAGAAAAGGATATGTCATATAAAAGAGTTGAAGTTCGTTTTCCCAAATTCAAAATTGAATCTGATATTAAAATGAAGAAGATTTTAGAAAATGTAAGATTTTTAATTATTTTTTATATATTTTTGGGTCCAAAAGTGAAATATTTATTTTGTAGATGGGAATGGTTGACTTATTTGGAACAGCTGATTTAAGTTTACTTTTGGATAGCACAGCACTACTACAAGTATCTGAAGTGGTTCACAAAGCCGTCATTGAAGTCAACGAAGAAGGCACAGAAGCTGCAGCCGCAACTGGTAAATGATCTCAACCCATTGCAAATAAATGAATTTTTTTCTAATACTTAAAATAAATTGTAGGAATTCCATCTATATCCAGGAATAGAGGACACAAGTTTAAGCGGCAGTTTAATGCTGACCATCCATTTATTTACTTTATCAAAGATAGAACAGGAAAAATCCTATTCATTGGAAGTTTCCTACACGACTAATTAATAATAGATTAACTTTTATTTATTTAGTTTCTTTAATAAATCAAGGTAATTTTTATGAGGTAGCAAATTTTTAAAAGTTTATTATTTAAAGAAAAACAAAAGGCTTTCACTCTTTGTCAAGAAAAATAGGTTCATTTACACTCACTCTCCATCTTTTAAACCAGGATTGAAGGTTGTCGATATGGGATTGTAAATTGTTGGAAGCTATGTCAGGATTTGTATGGGGGTAGCAAGTATCGTCATATCATCTGCATAAGTAGCAGTGATAGTATAGGATCAGATGCGATGTCATAGGTAAAAATATTATATAAAATAGGACCAAGAAAACTACCTTGTGGGACTCCGGCTAGAATAGAATTAACGGGTTTATTTGGTTTTGGAATCATTTTAATGACAGAAAATTTCCAGAGTAAAAACTAAAAACTAACGTTTGTCGGGAAATTTGCTCCACAATAAGATCTGTTATTAGATCATAACCGAGAGCTTTTTCATTGGGAAGGCGCAGAATAATAGATTTAATTTCCGAGGGCTTAAAATTTTTGGGAGGAATACTCATAGGGACTGGGAATATTAGTTCTTCGATAATTTTATTGGTGTGCGATTTGTCTTCTATATCATCATGTAGAGCAAAAGTATTTACCTTAGATGTTATGTAGTTCATTACCGACTTTACATTTTTGAAATTATCCGTTGTTTGCAGTGAATATGAGTATTAACACTACCGTCATTTTAAACTTCAGCTCTCAAGGCTTTCCCTAATATGATCATAAGACTTATTGATCTTTTATCCACAGAGGCAATAATTTTTTCCATTTCTTCTATTAATATTTCTCTATTGTTGATAATTTTTATAGATTGCATTGGTACTGATCTCTTACCACAGAGTAGACCGGTCAATAAGGAATATAATCTGCAAGTTATGCGTAAGTTGCGCGAATAAATCCGCCAGAAACGCCCGGACTTGTGGAAGAACAAAAATTGGCTTTTGTACCATGATAACGCCCCTGCTCATGCATCGTTGCTTGTGCGCGAATTTTTGGTCAAAAACAACACACTAATAATTCCGCAGCCACCATATTCCCCCCCTTTTGACTTTTTCTTGTTCCCGAAACTGAAGAGCACCATGAAAGGACAACGCTACCCTACGATTGAGAAGATAAAGACGGCACCGAAGGAGGAGCTGAACAAGATTACAAAAAATGATTTTTTGAAGTGCTTCGAGGATTGGAAAAAACGTTGGCACAAGTGTATAATATCTGGTGGGGATTACTTTAAAGGGGACAAAATAGATATTCGTGACGAAAAAAAAAAGATTATTTTTAAAAAAACACAAAGTTCGCGATACTTTTTGAACAGACCTTGTATATTGTCATATATTATTTAATTGGTTTCAGTTAAAAATAAGGAGAGTATTATAAATTTAGAAATTATCTAAATAAAAATTCTATTTTATGAATTATGACTAATGTTCTGTGTTACAATTGTAGTCATTCGCAAAGACTTTCTCAATAAAAGTAAATTAAAAATCTTCATTTATTAATCATATTCCGAATATTTAATTTTATTTACATCACTTTTATTAGATTCATAATTTAAAGTCAATTTGTTTCATTGATTATTCATGTAGAAAACTTCCAATGAAGATAATTTTTCCAGTGCCATCTTTGATGAAGAAAAAGAATGGATGATCAACAGTAAATTGTTCAGGAAATTCAACTCTGCCTAATCTAAACTCACCATAATTATCTAAAATTTATAATAAAACATAAAAATTATATTTATACAACTATTTGTATTGTATAAAATAGGTTTTTTACTAAATGGGACTACATATTCTGCGCCTTCTTCGTTGACTTCTATAAAAGCCTTGTGAATCACTTCAGATACCTTCAGTGCAGCAGGCTCGTCCAAAAGTGAGCTTAGGTTAGCTGATCCAAATAAGTCACCCATTCCCATCTATTTTATAAATGGTTCTTCATAGATTCAAAATTATATAATAATTATATTACTTACCTCTTTTAGAACATCCTTCATGGCAACGTCGAATTCAATTTTAAATTTTGGTATAGTAATCGAAACTTTCGTATATGACATACTTTTCTCCAGATCTAAAAGGTTGACATCAGCCAATTGATTGACCAAATCGGTGAGTCCTGTCTTCTTTTTTGGGAGTAAAATAATCATGGAAAGGTCGGAATTTAGGCATTGCATTTGGAGAGCCGTTGCGTCTAGCCCTTCAAATTTACCATAATAGAATTTTTTTTTAGTGTACATTATATCGATTTGGTTTGATTCGGTTTCACCAATCCAAAAATCATCTGCATCTGTATTTGGTGGCCAGAATGCGATTTTCCAAAGACTTTTAAAATGAACTGCATTAACAAGGACCATTAGAGTATCCGAACTGAGTATATCCTTTGAAATTAGGTTATGGATCTTATCGTTGGTCTTCCCTCCAATCCAATCATTTATGGTCTTAGCAGCATTCCCTTTTTCATTAAAATCAACCATTTCTGCATCCGAATAGAAACTACCAACGGCAATTTCCCTGAATTTTTCACTCGGCTTGAATCCAGTTTGAACATAAATTTTATTGGCCACTTTCAGCAAAGAACTATCATTGTGAGCGTCCATGAAATTCTTATAGTTGACTTCGACAATAGATCGATCTGTGCTTTCCAGACGTAAGACTTTGGCTATTTGTGATGCTGTATTACCAGCAGAACCCATGAAAGTTAATCCCAGAGCAGTATGAACTGACATTGGTGAAATGACCACATTTTTACCTGGATTTTCTTCGAATATCTTTTTGAACAATTCGAATCCAAATTTTGAGGAATCCCGACTGAAAGTATCATATTCGGGCACTACCATAATGTTTAATAGGATAATTTCGCTAAAATTCTTAGTTTGTTTGAGAAATTATCTACAAAATTTCTATATATCTATAAATATAATTGTTTGGATGAAATAAACAAGTACTGAATATGATCTTACACAAAAGTTTTTATTTCCAAATTCTACCAATACATTATTCTAAATAACGCATTCATTTTGCGGAATAAATTTTTATCGAAACACTTTATAACCTTACGACCTTAAGTATTATATTGCATGATGATGACTAATATAAATAAATAATCACACTTACTATTTTGTATGCACTTGAAAAACTAAATAAAATTATACTTAGCTTTATGCGAGCATCTGTCAAATTTTCGATCGTGAACAAAATTTGGATATATTGTAAATGTAGTCCGATATTCTAGCATTTTGCGGAGAATGTCGCTTTGAAATTCTCGGAAGATCTACAAAAATCGCGTGCCAATTATTTGATTTGTGGCAATATACAACAATAACACATGAAAATCAATTTGTATTTCGCATAAAACATTTGCAAATAATATTAAAATGAACTCTAGCTATTTATGTTTCAAGTATAGTTTGCTGGAAAATGTTTCAATTGAACAAAATATATTAATTATGATTTTGGAATTCAGAAAAGTCTCATAATAAAAACTAGATGTCAGTGATGCATTTTTTCTACACAACACAAAATCTATAATTAAATTTATTTTCACTTCGACTTATTGCAACAACAAAAAATGAAATTAGTTCTTCAAGTAGTTCAGTCGTCTAATAATTCTAATGTCTAAGATAAGATTTAATCTCACTTTACCTTCCGATGTTCACGTAATCGTCATTTGTTTCTCGTTAATAATTTTTGTACTATGTAAAATGATATTATTATTATTTTTTTTTCTTGTAAGATATATTTAATACTTTATATTTTCTCAAAAATGCACATAATAGTTTTGCACGAATTCCGAAAAAAATTTCTGTGCATTGCTGGGATTTAGAAGTATCTTAACACATGCACTATGAATAATATTCGAATTGAACTATTTTTTAGATTTATTTTTATCTTTATTCAAATTTTTTATTAATAAATACGTGTATTTTATTGTACAAAATATGAGCAAATGATTGATATTCTACATTTCGAACATTCGAAAAACAAAATTGGTCAAGGTTTGATATTTTTGCTCACAATGAATTTATAACCAACTTTTCAATTTTAATTTTTTAATGCTCACAATACAAAAATTTTTCATTTAAAATGAATAAACCGAAATTATTTTGTAAATTATTTTTATTTATATCGAACTAATAAAATAGAATGAAAATCATTGCATTTTTTTAAACATTTTTATTAGGGTTGCAATAGAATGTGCAGTTCTCACAATGCGGATTCAATTTTATTTTCTGATTATTTCTGAAGGTTATTCTAATAAAGAGAATTTTTCTCCTTCCTTCCATACTTGATTAAGTAAATAAAAATTAAAAATTACTTCATTCTAATAGCATTACACTATAAAAGAGATATTATCTTCTGCGCGTTCTGCGGTCACTTCGATTGTGACCCACTTCAGATACGCGTTCTGCGGTCATCCAGAAGTAATTCTGAACAAACCATTCCCATCTATTTAATAATTACTTCTGTTAAAACAATATTTATCGCAATGTCGAAATCAATTTTAAATTTGCGAAAACGGTATCAACTGTATGACAATAAGTTCTTATTAGCAAAATTATTGACTCAATTGGTGAATACAATACCTAAACTCAGTCTAAAAAGAGACTAAGTTTAGGTATTGTATGTGCAGAGCTGTTGTGTCTACATCTTTAGTCAAAATTTCTAAGTAATTACAATGTATTCTTTTATTTTACAGATACTTTATTATTTAAATCATAAGTAAGATGGTAAAATTGTCCCCGTTCACCAATTTGGTTTCCGTTCAGAACACTACCTAATCCAATAATGTCATCGTGTGGTTAATTAACCACATGTTATCTTGAACGAAAACAGTACTGCCCAGACGTGTTCCTAGATATACTCGTATCACATGGTTTTGATCGGAGGTAGTACTCCGGACTGCTGTAGATACTCAGGAGCTTCCTTTCCTTTACATACTTCCTATTTTTATAATCATATCTGTTGCAACGTCATTTCTAAGTAACAGTTAATACTGACCATTCCGAAATATCCCCTATCACAGCTGGTGTTCCTCAAGGTAGTATCATTGGTCCATATGTATAATATTTTTATACTCTTGATGAATCAACTAATTCCAAAAACTCTGTCTGCTACCTATACTGACGATTCTTGCATCCCACTTCAAAATCCATATGGCTTCTAGAAACGTACAATCTCATATCAAAAATTTCCTAGAATAGTTTAAAAGGAGGCGAATGAAGGTAAATGAGCTGAATAGTGTAACATTTTACCTTCACCTACTGGCAATATCACTCCACCAAAAAAGACACAGTGCGCTACCTGGGACTAACCGGATTGGTTGATTAGAGGAACCTACATGCGTGGAATTGTCTCAGTCCACCGTAGGAGTGCATTGAGGGTAGCCTGTGCTTTCGGAACAGTGTTTTACGTATGCGTTTTTGTTGTGGCCGGATTGATACCAATTGAAATATTTACAAATGACCGGCAGAGCTTGTACCACCGGAGAGGTCGGTGTGACACTGTGGCGCGATTCGTGATAAATATAGGAAGAGAAGGTGGGAAAATCATTAGTATGATGCCACCGATGGCAGATGGACGCACCCACTGTCTTATCTCGGCTGTGGATCCGTGGATAGAGCGACTGCTTGGTTGCGGTCGGGCTTTAGCACAATTTTTGATGGGACGCGGATGTTTTCGGGCTTACCAATTCTACTTTAAATTGGATTCTAGTCCAATGTGCCCTACTTGTGACGGGATGGTGGAGAGCGCAGAGCACGTTTCTTTTACTGCGCCCGATTCAATGCGGAAAGAGAAGAGACTCAGAAGTGCGCTGGCGGACTTCTGATACCGGAGAATGTACTGGCTTTGATGTTAACCTCGGGGACGTCCTGGAAGGTTGTCAAAGTCCTAGCGACAAACGTCCTAAAAAAACTACGTCTGGAAGAGCGTGAAATAAGGCGATAGTGATAATTCACCAGAGTAGTGATTTTGATCAATTTCTGATATAGATATGTGACCAAGTAAGGTGGTTTTAGTGTGTTAAATTCCCAAAATGTGTCTTTCACTGGTTTCCAACCGTTTATGTCCCATTTTATGTTTGTAGCAAAGTTATCCATCGTTATGTATATATTCTTTTTATTCAAATCTTATGTGTTTCTCGTTATAAAAAGTTTTATTCTCACTTTAATTATCTTAAATAAGGAAAACTATTCTCTGTTATTTTCTCCATAAAAACTCATCGGCGTTTAAAGAAACACTTGCCAAGATATTTCTTGTAACATTAAGATAGCCCTTCTACGTAGTAGAATGGAAAGTAAAGTGGCTTTCGAGAATAAGCATAGGACCATGTCTCTGTAGGATTAAAACCCACGACCTCTACAATGTCTCTGTAGGATTAAAACCCACGACCTCTACAATGCCTCTGTAGGATTCAAGCGCCACAGTTCTGCCGGTTCGGCACTCCAAAGAATTGTTAATAAGTTGAGTGCCAAGAAATATTCTGAGAATCGCCAGAGAGAGAGAGAGAGAGGAACACAACTCCTGTTAAACTCTCCGACAAGGGTTGTCGGTTTGCTCTGCTTGTTTCCCCTTCTTTCTTTTTCGTCTTTTTTCTTCTTCTTTACTTGTTCCTTGTATTGGGTTTGCGAGATTTTTTTATATAAAATTTTGATTTCTTTCAATTTTTATACTCTCCTCATTCACTATTCCTTTTCCAACCGGCCGTAAATTTTCTTTTTTTAATTTCTTATTTATATTTGGATTAAGAATTATTGTTTTCTCTCTTTATCTTTATCTCCTCCGTTGAGAAATGAACACTTTTGTTCTGTGTTTATAGCTTTTTTTGTGTTATGTAGGTGTGAGGACCTTCGAACCGCCCAATCATGGCGCAATGCTCGAGACCAGCATGCCTGGGGCGGTGTTCGTATTCCTCTGTAACTTAACGTTCATGACTTCATTTGTTTTTCTTTTCTTTACCCTTAATATAATCAAATATTAACTGCCCAGCACTTGTAAAACATATTTTTAAGAACTCAAAACTCACTTAATATTTGTGCAAGAATTTGCTTTTTGAGGTTCATCAAGCTTTTTGAGGTTCAAGCTTTTTGAGGTTCTTGCCAATACTGAATTTTCATTAAAGTTGCACAATCCTATTTATGTTATGTGCTTTAAATAAATTATGATAATAAGGTCCTTATTTAAATAATAATTTGTTAGTGATTCATGGCAATAATAAGTCATATCAGAATAGCTCTTATGGTATAAGCTGTGTCGAAAAGTCAGATAATTTTGTTTGAATGTTTTTGTTGTTGTTTGTTATCATTTCAAGTAACATTAAGTACTGAAATATATTATTCTAAGCGCCATGCCACTAAAGAACTTTTGGCGATAATGGATAACGGAATAGGTTTAATTAGACTGGAAAGGAAAGTAATTTTTGGGAATAAGCGTAGGACAATGCCTCTGTAGACTGCTTGGATGCTAGTCTCCAATACGCTATTGACTGTCCTACCGGACCGACTAAATTTTTGTGGTTTTTATTCGGGCGTAAAATAATAATGTGATTAACTAAAGGGCTTCGCTCACCAACCACCACCGGTGGTTAACTAAAATATTCTACTTTTTTTCCCGCTTCATACAATCCTAACATCAATTTTTGCTTTTTGGCTTTTTTTTCATCTTTAGTCGCATGGTAATATTCGCGAGCAGCTTTTATCTTTTCAGGTTTGTTTTCGTTATAATTTTTCATTACATTTTTAATCTCCCTTTCTCGATTTTTTGCATAAACACGTTTCCTCGGATTATTATTTTGAATACGCTTACGCCCTTTCGCGTCCTCTTCCCTCAAATTTAACTTTTTTCTACCCATGTCTATAAAATCCTTACATATGTATATAAATGACTACAAAAAAATGACTTAAAAAAAAATGACTTCAAAAAAACACACATATTGAAACAACAAAAATTCATACCTACATCATAATAAAAGACTATAAAAAAACCTTTTTTATATATTAGAGGGATTTAATTTCTGGATTGTCTTGAATTTTATTCTTAGTAATTTTTTTCTACCGCGAATATTTTTCTCACAATGATTTTTTGAAATTGTGTTTTTTATTAATCATAACTGTTTATTTCTACTTAATGACAAAAGTTGTAGGTGGCGGGGTTCTAGACATATCTCTACATAGAAATTATATGATCATCATAAAAACTATTCAGGTTGAACTATTGTAGTTTTCGATCTTTCCGCCTAGTTAAAATTATTTATTAATATTTATAATAAAAATAAAGACATTGAAACAAATAGTTTTATCTCTCAGCCCTATAAGAGTACTCGTTTACACTTAATAACAAATAATTCGGAAAAAATAATCGATTATAATGCTTTGAAATAAATGAAATCTTTAATTTTCTTTTAAAATATAATATATAATTTTATTTTTATCGAAATTATTAAGAAAAACAAATCGAACCACAACATAATGTTCAGTGCTGATTTGTCAAATTAAAATTTTATTCATTTATTAGTTATTCGTGGAGGAAACTTCCAATGAATAGGATTTTTCCAGTACCGTCTTTGATGTAATACAGGAAGGGATGGTCAGCATGGAACTGTTCAGTAAGTTCAAATCTACCTGATACAATTCTGTCTATAACCGCTACAATTTATATTGAATGTGAGAAAAAATTGTCTGCTTACGATAAGATTAAGATTATTTACCAGTTGCGGCTGCAGCTTCTGTGCCTTCTTCGTTCACTTCAATAAATGCCTTGTGAACTACTTCAGATACTTTCAGTGGTATTGGGTCTTCCAAAAGTAAACTTAAGTCAGCTGGCCCAAATAAGTCAACCATTCCCATCTATTTTACAAATGGCTCTTTAGCGATTCAAAAATATACAATATAATAATTAAATTACATACCTCTTTTAGAATATCCTTCATCGCAACGTCGAATTCAATTTTAAATTTCGGTAACTGAACTTCAACTTTTCTATATGACATATTCTTCTCTAGATCTAAAAGGTTGACATCACCCAAATGGTTGATTAAATCGGTGAGCCCCGTTTTTGCGTTAGGGAGTAAAATGGTCATCGAAATGTCGGAGTCTTTGTATTTCATTTGAATGGCAGTTGCGTCCATACCTCCGAATTTACCATACAAAAATTGCGCATAATTGTGCATCATATCAACTGGTTTTGTTTCAGTTTCGCTTATCCAAAATTCAGCTTTTTTTGTTGCTTCAGGCTTAAATTCAACTTCCTAAAGACCCTTGAAATAAACGGCATTAACCAAAACCATTCGGGTGTCGGAATCAAGTAGACTCTTATGAAGCAGATTTTTAATTTTTTTATTGGTATTTTCTTCAACCCAGTCATTCATTATTTTTGCTGCCTTTTCATTTTCACTAAAATTAACTGTCTCAGCATCCGAATAGAAGCTACCAACAGCAATTTCCCGAAATCTTTCACTCGGCTTGAATCCCGTTTGAATATAAATTTTGTTGACTACTTTCAGTACTGGACTATCATTGTGAGCATCCATGAAATTCTTAAAGTTGACTTCGACAACAGATCGGTCCGTGCTTCCTAGACGAAGGACTTCGACCATTTGTGATGCCGTATTACCAACAGCACCCATGAAAGTTAATCCCAGAGCGGTGTGAACTGACATTGGTGATATTATCACACTTTTTCCTGGACTTTCTTCGAAAACTTTCTTATATAATTCGCATCCAAAAGTTGAAGAATCACGACTGAAAGTGTCATACTCGTGCACCACCTTACTGTTAACTTGTACACCGACAAAAAGAAGAATAAATGCTAGAAAGTAGAGAAAATTTTGTTAGGATTAATCGGAAAAGAAATTATTTTCTAATAATTGTAGAATTTTTTTTTTAAAACGTTGCTCACTTAGTAAGAAATTCATTTTTAAGTTTAAACTTTCTAATTTTTTCTACACTATTTTTCGAACAACCAATCGATTTTACTGAGACTCTCACCAGAACTGACACTTCATCGATTTTGGAGATCGCTATTTATAAGCTGCTTATGCCAATAAAATGAATACGTTACATAAATTAAAATGTGATCATTGCGGAAAGATTTCAATTGAAATAATATTATTCATATTTACTTCGGGTTATTATTATTTTATCTTTTAAGTATCAAAAAAAGTACGGAGAGGTTAAAAGATTCCGTTTGAACTTTCTGTTTTCTAAAAACGCATGCATATTATCGCCAATTAGAATTTTTTTGTTGAGAAAATAGAAACTATATGTAATAATTAATTTTTTGTCTATATCGATTATTTAAATTAAATTATCATATTTAATAACAATTTGGGAATATATTTTATTGATTCCTGCATCTTATGACACAAAAATATTCTCAAAAATATTTTGACTAACTGATTGGGAAATTGTGTAAAAGTTCCTCTTAAAAAATGACAATATTTTTCAATATTTCACAGAATGTTAGAGAAGGAAATTTAACGTAAATGGATGTGCATTCTTGTTATAAAGAAAATTAAGGTAAAATAATTGAAGGGATGAAATGCAACTAGCCAGTTCACAGAAACATTGTTTATAGAAAATACGATAAAACAAGGAAAGATAAAATTTTTTATTCTTGAAAATAATGAAATTGGTCCAAAGTCTTAGTTCATAACTTTGGACCAATTTAAGAAAAAATTTTAGCTACAAGAATTGATCAGAATTTTATCAATGCATTAATTATTGTTAGGGGGTAATTGATCAGAATTTTATCAATGCATTAATTATTGTATTGATCAGAATTTTATCAATGCATTAATTATTGTATGCCTACATATTGGGGGTAGGAGAACTCAGAATATGCTGTTTGAATTGCAACACTCAATCCATAATTGCTCCAATGTAGGCATTATAATTTAATATTGTTGTTCAACCTGGATAAAGGATTACGATCGAATTTTCATATATAACACTTTAACCTTCTCAGCTAACTGGTAGAACCGTCCACTTTACGCCCCAACGATCATGTTTCATCAAAACGCAAAATAAAAAATGACATTCCACAAGGATACCCTCTATCTACGATCCTATTCAATGTATATATTTATTCAGTATCCCATCGCCCATCATCGTTGACTCATCATATATATGCTGACAATCTTTTTGTACTTGTATCTAGCGCTGACCTTCAACATCAAATTAACAACGTCGTCCGCAACGTCAACACTTGGAGCAGCATAAACGGTGCAGCGTGTCTGATTCGTCACTAGGCCGATTGTCTCTCCACCCAAAAGATTCCATTAAAATCCTAGGTATCCCAATTATCTGTGTAGGAAAATGGAATCTTCAAATGAACAACGATGTTGAGAAAATTAACTTGCCTTAACCTACCTTATAAAAATCAATGCCATCCCAATTACCCCCTTCAACGCTTTAATCAAAAACATCTAAAAAAATCATCGTTTCTATCCCTAAATACGTTGCCTAGAAATCAATTACTCCATCCTCGCATTCGATCTCCAAACCGCCATCCCACATCCAGATTGGAAACCGTGTTTGGGAGCAGAGTTGAAAGTGTCTGCTTCTCTTGACGGAAATAACAATGCTGCTGAACTTTTGGACGGATTAAAAGATCATCGCTTATTATTTATGGATACAGATGCCCACGCCGATACTACATCTTCCTTTTGTAGCAGCCATACACTTTACTGTGGAATCTATCCTAATAGGGCTGCTCCAAATTACGGGGAGCTATGGGCTATCAAAACGGCAATTGAAATTGCAACCAATAGCCTCAGTCAATGAAGCGCTACTATTTTTAGCGACAGTCTTATCGCCCTCAAGCCATTTTGGGACCATCACGTGAACTTAACGCAATTTAACGTAATATATGTGTAAGTGTTGAGTTGCGTTGAGGGCCGGGGCATGTGGCAGACCAGAGTGCTCACAACTATACCCAAGTCCTAAATATCCATTATAGTTTCCGATATTTCATCATTAAGGAATATTAGTGGTCTACAGTTGATGGTACAAGTAACAAAAATCATTTTTCTCACAAAAATATTATTGGTAACAAAGATACCGGGAGCATTAGCATGATGGATGAACTGTATGCATCTAAGAGGTTCCCCTATTGGATACCATCTTAGTTAAGCTCAATTTGAAAGTATTGTCTTCTGTCCTGATAAAATGGGTTTACTGAAATAAGTTTTTGGGACTATTCAGAGAATTAATTGACCAAAAACCATCGGATATACTGAGAAATACGTTTCGATAAAGTTCTCTTCGCACAAGGCAGTACGAAATGGAGTATTTCTTTTAAATTAAAAATAAGTAGTGCCATTTTCATTCGTTTTTTTTTATTCAAAGTTTTTCAGATTTTAAGTTAAATTTGCCAAAGTTGTAATGATGTATTTAGAGTAAATATTTGGATCATAATTTTTCAAGCATAAAACATTTTCAATCATAAGCAAAAAAGTATTTCCTCGTGAGTTGACTAGATCTAATCTTAAAGACAAAATTACAAATCTTACGAAATTTTTATTCATATTTTGAATATGGAATTTTATATAATTAATAATTGATATTTTTATTCATTAATGAAACTTCCAATGAAGAGAATTTTTCCAGAGCCGTCTTTGATGAAGTAAACGAATGGATGATCAGCATTAAAACGTGCGGGCTCGCCAACTCTGCCAATTCTAGGCTGCAATACAGATCCTAAAATTTAAAAAAAATATTAAAAATTTATTTATTTATGAAGGTTAATAAATTCTTTATTAATAATCTAAAAAATTGGTGTTAATTTCTTTTACCAGTTGCGGCTGTAGCCTCTGTGCCTTGTTCGTTCACTTCAATAAATGCCTTGTGAACTACTTCAGATACCTTAAGTGGTGTTGGGTCGTCCAAAAGTAAACTTAAATCAGCTGGTCCAAATAAGTCACCCATTCCCATCTATTTTATAAATGGTTCTTCATAGATTCAAAATTATATAATAATTATATTACTTACTTCTTGTAGAACATCCTTCATCGCAACGTTGAATTCAATTTTAAATTTTGGTATAGTAATCGAAGCTTGCGTATATGACATACTTTTCTCCAGATCTAAAAGGTTGACATCGGCCAATTGATTGACTAAATCAGCGAGTCCTGTCCTCTTGTTAGGAAGTAAAATAATCATGGAAAGGCTGGAATTTTTGTATTGCATTTTAAGAGCTTTTGCATCCAGTCCTTCAAATTTTCCATAGAGAAACATCGCCTTTCTGTTCATCATATCAATTTTTTTTGATTCTGTTTCACTAATCCAAAAATTATCTTCTTCTGTATCTGCTGGGGAAAATGGAACTTTCCAAAGGCCCTTGAAATGAACTGCATTAACAAGGACCATCAAAGTATCTTCACTAAGTACATCCTTAGACATTAGTTCATGTAGTTTATTGTTGGTCTTCTCTTCAACCCAATCATTTATGGTTTTCACTGCCTTCTCTTTTTCAGTAAAATCAACTATTTCTGCATCTGAGTAGAAACTACCGACAGCAATTTCCCGGAAATTTTCACTCGGCTTAAATCCAGTTTGAACATAAATTTTGTTGGCCACTTTCAACAGTGGACTGTCATTGTAAGCATCCATGAAATTCTTATAGTTGACTTCGACAACAGATCGATCTGTGCTTCCTAGATGGAGGACTTCGGCCATTTGTGATGCCGTATTACCAGCAGCACCCATGAAAGTTAATCCCAGAGCAGTATGAACTGACATTGGTGAGATTATCACACTTTTTCCTGGACTTTCCTCAAAAACTTTCTTATACAATTCGAATCCAAAAGTTGAAGAACCACGACTGAAAGTGTCATACTCGGGCACTACCATACTTCGAACTTGTACACCGACAAAAAGTAGAATAAATACTAGAAAAATGAAAAATTCTTTTAACAATTTGATTAACACAATTTTTTTCTATTTAAGATAAAATAGAAGATTTTGCTTTTCAAATTTTTACAATTATTAATTTTGCTAGTAATCACATGGGAATATATTGATAACAAAGGAGATTTAACCACTTTTATAGAAGCTCTATTTTGGAGACACCTTTTACACTTTATTAATAATTTTTTATAAATACCAAATGTTATCTTTCTAAAAATAAATTTTTAACCAACAAAAATGGTATAAAGCTGAAAAACATCACTTTTAAACTATAGAATTTCATAATTACCCATAAGGGACTATTTAATTTTTAATTATCAATTTTCAAAATTTCTCATACTCACTTAATAAAAATTTCATTTTCAGGCTCCAAATAATTTGTTCGGTTTAAAAATTATAAAATTGATTAAAGAACAAATCAAACGTGTTGACATTCCCGCTAGAAATGAGTGATCCTTCCGATTGTAAATTGTATTTATAAGTTCCGAGTAAAAAAATAAATAGTATCTAAATACAAATGTAATAATAATTTTTAGATTCTTGATTTTGATAATTTTTTTAATTTTATTAGAGCTTCTGGAAGTGAAGCCAAAAGGTCAGATAATATTTGTTTTAAATGTAAATGAATATTTTTCTAGTTATCAACTTATTCGAAAAAAAATTTTTCGTCAATTATTTACAATTTTTCTTGATAAAAAATTATGGATGGTGGTAGGGTTCCTGTAGTTAAACACTAACAATAATAATTCCAGTAAAAATATTCAGATTTTTTCAGAGATTTAATATTCAATGAACTATAATTGGTTACTAATTAAATTGAAATAAAAATAAAGATATTGCCACAAATGGTTTTATGTCTTCGATCAACAAAATTTGTAAGCTTTTAGATAACAACAGTATTAGCTCAAAGTTAACAACAATTAATGCGGAAAAAAAATTCGATCCTAATGCTTTGAAGTAAATAAAACCTTTAATTTTCTTTTAAATACAATATAAAATTTTATTTGTATCGAAATTATTAAGAAAAACACATCGAACCACAGCATAATGTTCAGTGCTGGTTTGTCAAATTAAAATTTTATTCAAATTAGTTATTCGTGTAGGAAACTTCCAATGAACAGGATTTTTCCAGTACCGTCTTTGATGTAATACAGGAAGGGATGGTCAGCATGGAATTGTTCAATACGTTCAACTCTACCTGATCGAATTCCGGCTATAACCGCTACAATTTATATTGAATATACGAAAATAATTATCTATTTACGATAAGATTAAGATTATTTACCCGTTGCGGCTGCAGCTTCTGTGCCTTCTTCGTTCACTTCAATAAATGCTTCGCTTTCCAGAAGTAAACTTAAATCAGCTGGTCCAAATAAGTCAACCATTCCCATCTATTTTATAAATGGTTCTTCATAGATTCAAAAAAATATAATAATTAAATGACTTACATCTATTAGAATATGCTTCATTTTAATGTTAAATTCGATTTTAAATTTCGGTAACTGAACTTCAACTTTTCTATATGACATATTCTTCTCTAGATCTAAAAGGTTGACATCACCCAAATGGTTGATTAAATCGGTGAGCCCCGTTTTCGCGTTAGGGAGTAAAATGGTCATCGAAATGTCGGAGTCTTTGTATTTCATTTGAATAGCAGTTGCGTC
This sequence comes from Atherix ibis, assembly GCA_958298945.1. Classification (NCBI taxonomy): domain Eukaryota; kingdom Metazoa; phylum Arthropoda; class Insecta; order Diptera; family Athericidae; genus Atherix; species Atherix ibis. The sequence continues at coordinate 40,257,544 of OY282607.1, forward strand.
CATACCTCCGAATATACCATACAAAAATTGCGCAGTATTGTGCATCATATCAACTGGTTTTGTTTCAGTTTCGCTTATCCAAAATTCTGCATTTTTTGTTGCTTCAGGCTTAAATTCAACTTCCCAAAGACCCTTGAAATAAACGGCATTAACCAAAACCATTCGGGTGTCGGAATTAAGTAGACCTTTGTGAACCAGGTCCTTAATTTTGTTATTGGTATTTTCTTCAACCCAACCATTGATTATTTTTGCTGCCTTTTCATTTTCACTAAAATTGACTGTCTCAGCATCCGAATAGAAGCTTCCAACAGCAATTTCCCGGAATCTTTCACTCGGATTGAATCCAGTTTGAACATAAATTTTGTTAACTACTTTCAATACTGGACTATCATTATGAGCGTCCATGAATTTCTTATAGTTGACTTCGATAACAGATCGATCTGTGCTTCCTAGACGAAGGACTTCGGCCATTTGTGAGGCTGTATTACTAGCAGCACCCATGAAAGTTAATCCCAGAGCAGTATGAACTGACATTGGTGAGATTATCACACTTTTTCCTGAACTTTCTTCAAAAACTTTCTTATACAATTCGAATCCAAAAGTTGAAGAACCACGACTGAAAGTGTCATACTCGGGCACTACCATACTTCGAACTTGTACACCGACAAAAAGAAGAATAAATGCTAGAAAGTAGAGAAAATTTTGTTAGGATTAATCGGAAAAGAAATTATTTTTTAATAATTGTAGAATTTTTTTTTTAAAACGTTGCTCACTTAGTAAGAAATTCATTTTTAAGTTTAAACTTTCTAATTTTTTCTACACTATTTTTCGAACAACCAATCGATTTTACTGAGACTCTCACCAGAACTGACACTTCATCGATTTTGGAGATCGCTATTTATAAGCTGCTTATGCCAATAAAATGAATACGTTACATAAATTAAAATGTGATCGTTGCGGAAAGATTGCAATTGAAATAATATTATTCATATTTACTTCGGGTTATTATTATTTTATCTTTTAAGTATCAAAAAAAGGCCGGGAGGTTAAAAGATTCGAAGATATAATTCGAATCCGAAAATTGAAGAACCACGACTGAAAGTGTCATACTCGGGCACTACCATACTTCGAACTTGTACACCGACAAAAAGTAGAATAAATACTAGAAAAATGAAAAATTCTTTTAACAATTTGAGAAAAACTAGATCTGGAAATAATCTTAGTAGGTGAACACCACATATTTTGTGTTTGATTAACACAATTTTTTTCTGTTTAAGATAAAATAGAAGATTTTGCTTTTCAAATTTATACAATTATTAATTTTGCTAGTAATCACATGGGAATATATTGATTACAAATGAGATTTAACCACTTTTATAGAAGCTCTATTTTGGAGACACCTTTTACACTTTATTAATAATTTTTTATAAATACCAAATGTTATCTTTCTAAAAATAAATTTTTAACCAACAAAAATGGTATAAAGCTGAAAAACATCACTTTTAAACTATAGAACTTCATAAGTAGCCATCAGGGACTATTTATTTTCAAATATATATTTGCATATAAGAATTTAACAAAATCTCATACTCACTTAATAAAAATTTCATTTTCAGGCTCCAAATTTGTTTTTTTATTTTAAATTATAAAATTGATAAGAGAACAAATCAAACTTGTTGAAATTCCCGCTATCAATGAGCGATATTTCCGATTGTAAATTGTATTTATAAGTTCCGAGTAAAAAAATAAATAGTATCTTAATACAAATATAATAATAATTTTTAGATTCTTGATTTTGATAATTTTTTTAATTTTATTGGAGCTTCTGGAAGTGAAGCCAAAAGGTCAGAAAATATTTGTTTTAAATGTAAATGAATATTTTTCTAGTTATCAACTTATTCGAAAAAAATTTTTTCGTCAATTATTTACAGTTTTTCTTGATAAAAAATTATGGATGGTGGTAGGGTGCCTGTAGTTAAACTCTAGCAATAGTAATTCCAGTAAAAATATTCAGATTTTTTCAGAGATTTAATATTCAATGAACTATAATTGGTTACTAATTAAATTGAAATAAAAATAAAGATATTGCCACAAATGGTTTTATGTCTTCGAACAACAAAATTTGTAAGCTTTTAGATAATAACAGTATTCGCTCAAAGTAATTTTGAGAAATAATTCAGAAAAAAATCGATCCTAATGCTTTGAAATAAATAAAACATTTAATTTTCTTGTAAAATACAATTTATAATTTTAGTTTTAACGAAATTATTACGAAAAACGAATTGAACCATAACATAATGTTCAGTGCTGGTTTGTGAAATTAAATTTTATTCATTTATTAGTTATTCGTTGAGGAAACTTCCAATGAATAGGATTTTTCCAGTACCGTCTTTGATGTAATACAGGAAGGGATGGTCAGCATGGAACTGTTCAGTAAGTTCAAATCTTCCTGATCGAAATCCGGCTATAACCGCTACAATTTATATTGAATATACGAAAATAATTATCTATTTACGATAAGATTAAGATTATTTACCCGTTGCGGCTGCAGCTTCTGTGCCTTCTTCGTTCACTTCAATAAATGCTTCGCTTTCCAGAAGTAAACTTAAATCAGCTGGTCCAAATAAGTCAACCATTCCCATCTATTTTATAAATGGTTCTTCATAGATTCGAAAAAATATAATAATTAAATGACTTACATCTCTTAGAATATGCTTCATTTTAATGTTAAATTCGATTTTAAATTTCGGTAACAGAACTTCAACTTGTCTATATGACATACTCTTCTCTAGATCTAAAAGGTTGACATCACCCAAATGGTTGATTAAATCGGTGAGCCCCGTTTTTGCGTTAGGGAGTAAAATGGTCATCGAAATGTCGGAGTCTTTGTATTTTATTTGAATGGCAGTTGCGTCCATACCTCCGAATTTACCATACAAAAATTGTGCATAATTGTGCATCATATCAACTGGTTTTGTTTCAGTTTCGGTTATCCAAAATTCTGCATTTTTTGTTGCTTCAGGCTTAAATTCAACTTCCTAAAGACCTTTGAAATAAACGGCATTAACCAAAACCATTCGGGTGTCGGAATCAAGTAGACTCTTATGAAGCAGATTTTTAATTTTTTTATTGGTATTTTCTTCAACCCAGTCATTGATTATTTTTGCTGCCTTTTCATTTTCACTAAAATTAACTGTTTCAGCATCCGAATAGAAGCTACCAACAGCAATTTCCCGAAATCTTTCACTCGGATTGAATCCAGTTTGAACATAAATTTTGTTAACTACTTTCAATGCTGGACTATCATTGTGAGCATCCATGAAATTCTTATAGTTGACTTCGACAACAGATCGATCTGTGCTTCCTAGACGAAGGACTTCGGCCATTTGTGAGGCTGTATTACCAGCAGCACCCATGAAAGTTAATCCCAGAGCAGTATGAACTGACATTGGTGAGATTATCACACTTTTTCCTTGACTTTTCTCAACAACTTTCTTATACAATTCGAATCCAAAAGTTGAAGAATCACGACTGAATGTATCATATTCGGGCACTACCATACTGTGAACTTGTACACCGACAAAAAGCAGAATAAATGCTAGAAAAATAAAAAAATCCATTTTTTTTAAATTCATTTCTAACCAATTTTTAAATTAGTGATTAAAAGATTTGATGAATTTTTCGAAAATGTTCGCATATATTTATGAATCCCGTAGAAAATTTTTAAATAATATTTCAACTTAAAAGATTGAAATCTAATTAAAATCTATGATCAACAAAGCGTGTTACTATCTCAAAATACTCGTAAATGTTGAATATCACTTATTCAAACTCATTACCTAAGACAGTTTACCTTATTTGTCTTTTATGTTTGTTCAATTATTGTTTTCCTTAATTATTCTCAGTAGAATCATAAAACTGAATTGAATTGAGTACTGATTTCAGAGTGTATTGAAACATACTGAATATTTCCACCACTTTCAAAGAATAGAAATTAATAGTTTCTCCGATATTACTCAAAAATTTTATTGTCAAATAATACTTACTCGATAAAAATTTCATTTTCAAGCCTCAAAAATTTATTTTTCCAACGATTTATAGAAGAACAAATCGAACTTGTTGAGATTCTCAACACAATTAATGTTCATTCTAACAAAATATTGATATTTATATGTTTCAAATAAAAATATAATAACAAACAAGTCTAAACGTATTAGTTCTTATAAGATTGCTATAACAAATCTAAAAATATTTCAATGTCAAAAGTTCAGAAAATGCACTGTTGCGGGTTATTATTTAAAAAAAAGAAAAATTAAAGTCCCAAAAAAAAATTAAAAAATAGCCAAATATATTCTAATAAATTGAATAAAATTTAGATTTTACTGGATTTTTTGACTTTTTTCACAAATAAATTGCAAACTGTCTCAATATTCCTTATCGATTTTGTTTTTCTTAAAATGGACTACATTTTTGGATTTTTTTTCTATTGTAAGATAGTTTATTCAAAACTATACTAAAAACTTAGCCTTATATGACCTATTTAGAAATATTTTACTGAATTACTCAATGTTATCTAATCGTTAAAAGTAAAAATAATTTTAAATTCCATCTACTGCAAAGTTTTGGCTATTAAATTAATAAAAAAATTATTGTAAACAAAATTTATTTAATCATAGGAAATTTCATTCGTGTGAGAAGTTATCTGAAAGAGACTGGTCTGTGGTTAGTAGTATAGAATATTGAGAATTTTGTTATACCATATTTTGTGGAGCCGATTAGTATTTTGTAGAAGTTTAAATAGGGGACTAGGAAATAGAGCTGTTAGGTTCAGGAGCTCCACACTATGAGGATTTCTGCTCATGAAGTAATTCTTGGTTATGTGACATTCATGTAGAATATGGATGATAGTGAAATGGGTACCACAAGATTGGCATAAGGGACGATTGGTGTTGCCAAAACGGAAGTTATGAGTAAGAGCAGTTTGTCCAATCCGGATTCTGAGGAGCTTCCGCGCCCGGAATTTCGGAATGGATGTGGAATAGACTAGTTTATTGGTGGTTATCCAATGAGCCGACAAAAATGTGTCACTATTGGTCCAGTAATTGTGTCTGCGGATGGCTGATGGTGTTAGGCGAGGCAGATTGGGAATGACTGTCATCACTGGTCGATGGAGTGTTTCTCCAGCCAAGTTATCAGCACTTTCATTGTGTGCTGATAAGTTGGCTGGAGAAACACTCCATCGACCAGTGATGACAGTCATTCCCAATCTACTTTCTCAGCATCGGAATAGAAGCTACCAACAGCAATTTTTCGGAAATTTTCACTCGGATTGAATCCAGTTTGAACATAAATTTCAAAATCCATAGAGGCAATAATTTTTTCTATTTCTTCTATTAATATTTCTCTATTGTTGGTAATTTTTATAGATTGCATTGGTACTGATTTTTTTACATGATCTTTATCGAGTATAATTATTCTCATCACAGAATGCCACATTAAAATAATAGTTTATGTAAAAAAAGTGCCGCCTGAATTGACGTAAGTTGAAATCGTGTAAGTCGAGGACTTGCTGCAGAAAGAAATACGACTGCTGCTCGCCAGCGATTCGTGCTCGATAGATTAAGTCAACTAGGATTCGACCTTCCTAAATAAACAAACACTTAGGAATACAATTTAGCTAAGTAAAGAAAATCCTAAATAAATAAATAAAAACGTATTTTACTCTATATATTGTAACATACGAGGTCTGTTCAAAAAGTATCGCGAATTTTGTCTTTCACTTATGCCGACAAGTTCGGCCATTTCGAATGTTCAGTTAATATTTGACAGCTGCTTTGCTTGCTCGTGTTTTGCCTCGTCCTCGATTTTTGCCCATTCCAAAAAATGGATCAAAGAATCTGTATTAAATTTCGTGTGAAAAACAAAATTAATTGCGCGGACGCATTCCGAATGTTGATTGTGGCATATGGTGAAGCTACCTTGGACCGAAGCAATGTTTATCGGTGGTACAACATGTTCTCAGAGGGCCGAGGTGAACGACAGTTTCTTCGATTGCAGGGGCGTGGTGCATCATGAGTTCTTCCCACAGGGTAAAACGGTCAATAAGGAATATTACCTGCAAGTTATGCGCACATTGCGCGAATCAATCCGCCAGAAACGCCCGGATTTGTGGAAGAACAAAAATTGGCTTTTGTACCATGATAACGTCCCTGTTCACTCATCGTTGCTTGTGCGCGAATTTTTGGCCAAAAACAACACACTAATAATGCCGCTGCCAGCGTACTCCCCAGATCTGGCCCCCTGTGACTTTTTCTTGTTCCCGAAACTGAAGAGCACCATGAAAGGATAACGCTACCCTACGATTGAGGAGATAAAGACGGCACCGAAGGAGGAGCTGGACAAGATTACAAAAAATGATTTTTTGAAGTGCTTCGAGGATTGGAAAAAACGTTGGCACAAGTGTATAATCTCTGGTGGGGATTACTTTGAAGGGGACAAAATAGATATTCGTGACGAAAAAAAAAGATTATTTTAAAAAAAACACAAAGTTCGCGATACTTTTTGAACAGACCTCGTATATTGTCATATATTATTTAATTGGTTTCAGTTAAAAATAAGGAGAGTATTATAAATTTAGAAATTATCTAAATAAAAATTCTATTTTATGAATTATGACTAATGTTCTGTGTTACAATTGTAGTCATTCGCAAAGACTTTCTCAATAAAAGTAAATTAAAAATCTTCATTTATTATTCATATTCCGAATATTTAGTTTTATTTACATCACTTTTATTAGATTTATAAAGTCAATTTGTTTCATTGATTATTCATGTAGAAAACTTTCAATGAAGATAATTTTTCCAGTGCCATCTTTGATGAAGAAAAAGAATGGATGATCAACAGTAAATTGTTCAGGAAATTCAACTCTGCCTAATCTAAACTCACCATAATTATCTAAAATTTATAATAAAACATAGAAATTATATTTATACAACTATTTGTATTGTATAAAATAGGTTTTTTTACTAAATGGGACTACATATTCTGCGCCTTCTTCGTTGACTTCTATAAAAGCCTTGTGAATCACTTCAGATACCTTCAGTGCAGCAGGCTCGTCCAAAAGTGAGCTTAGGTTAGCTGATCCAAATAAGTCACCCATTCCCATCTATTTTATAAATGGTTTTTCATAGATTCAAAATTATATAATAATTATATTACTTACCTCTTTTAGAACATCCTTCATGGCAACGTCGAATTCAATTTTAAATTTTGGTATAGTAATCGAAACTTTCGTATATGACATACTTTTCTCCAGATCTAAAAGGTTGACATCAGCCAATTGATTGACCAAATCGGTGAGTCCTGTCTTCTTTTTTGGGAGTAAAATAATCATGGAAAGGTCGGAATTTAGGCATTGCATTTGGAGAGCCGTTGCGTCTAGCCCTTCAAATTTACCATAATAGAATTTTTTTTTAGTGTACATTATATCGATTTGGTTTGATTCGGTTTCACCACTCCAAAAATCATCTGCATCTGCATTTGGTGGCCAGAATGCGATTTTCCAAAGACTTTTAAAATGAACTGCATTAACAAGGACCATTAGAGTATCCGAACTGAGTATATCCTTTGAAATTAGGTTATGGATCTTATCGTTGGTCTTCCATCCAATCCAATCATTTATGGTCTTAGCAGCATTCCCTTTTTCATTCAAATCAACCATTTCTGCATCCGAATAGAAACTACCAACGGCAATTTCCCTGAATTTTTCGCTCGGCTTGAATCCAGTTTGAATATAAATTTTATTGGCCACTTTCAGCAAAGAACTATCATTGGGAGCGTCCATGAAATTCTTATAGTTGACTTCGACAATAGATCGATCTGTGCTTTCCAGACGTAAGACTTTGGCTATTTGTGATGCTGTATTACCAGCAGCACCCAAGAAAGTTAATCCCAGAGCAGTATGAACTGACATTGGTGAAATGACCACATTTTTACCTGGATTTTCTTCGAATATCTTTTTGAACAATTCGAATCCAAATTTTGAGGAATCCCGACTGAAAGTATCATATTCGGGCACTACCATAATGTTTAATAGGATAATTTCGCTAAAATTCTTAGTTTGTTTGAGAAATTATCTACAAAATTTCTATATATCTATAAATATAATTGTTTGGATGAAATAAACAAGTACTGAATATGATCTTACACAAAAGTTTTTATTTCCAAATTCTACCAATACATTATTCTAAATAACGCATTCATTTTGCGGAATAAATTTTTATCGAAACACTTTATAACCTTACGACCTTAAGTATTATATTGCATGATGATGACTAATATAAATAAATAATCACACTTACTATTTTGTATGCACTTGAAAAACTAAATAAAATTATACTTAGCTTTATGCGAGCATCTGTCAAATTTTCGATCGTGAACAAAATTTGGATATATTGTAAATGTAGTCCGATATTCTAGCATTTTGCGGAGAAAGTCGCTTTGAAATTCTCGGAAGATCTACAAAAATCGCGTGCCAATTATTTGATTTGTGGCAATATACAACAATAACACATGAAAATCAATTTGTATTTCGCATAAAACATTTGCAAATAATATTAAAATGAACTCTAGCTATTTATGTTTCAAGTATAGTTTGCTGGAAAATGTTTCAATTGAACAAAATATATGAATTATGATTTTGGAATTCAGAAAAGTCTCATAATGAAAAGTAGATGTCAGTGATGCATTTTTTCTACACAAAACAAAATCTATAATTAAATTTATTTTCACTTCGACTTATTGCAACAACAAAAAATTGAAATTAGTTCTTCAAGTAGTTCAGTCGTCTAATAATTCTAATGTCTAAGATAAGATTTAATCTCACTTTACCTTCCGATGTTCACGTAATCGTCATTTGTTTCTCGTAAATAATTTTTGTACTATGTAACATGATATTATTATTATTTTTTTTCTTGTAAGATATATTTAATACTTTATATTTTCTCAAAAATGCACATAATAGTTTTGCACGAATTCCGAAAAAAATTTCTGTGCATTGCTGGGATTTAGAAGTATCTTAACACATGCACTATGAATAATATTCGAATTGAACTATTTTTTAGATTTATTTTTATCTTTATTCAAATTTTTTATTAATAAATACGTGTATTTTATTGTACAAAATATGAGCAAATGATTGATATTCTACATTTCGAACATTCGAAAAACAAAATTGGTCAAGGTTTGATATTTTTGCTCACAATAAATTTATAACCAACTTTTCAATTTTAATTTTTTAATGCTCACAATACAAAAATTTTTCATTTAAAATGAATAAACCGAAATTATTTTGTAAATTATTTTTATTTATATCGAACTAATAAAATAGAATGAAAATCATTGCATTTTTTTAAACATTTTTATTAGGGTTGCAATAGAATGTGCAGTTCTCACAATGCGGATTCAATTTTATTTTCTGATTATTTCTGAAGGTTATTCTAATGAAGAGAATTTTTCTCCTTCCTTCCATACTTGATTAAGTAAATAAAAATTAAAAATTACTTCATTCTAATCGCATTATACTATAAAAGAGATATTATCTTCTGCGCGTTCTGCGGTGACTCACTTCAGATACGCTTATTAGTGCTGGGTCATCCAGAAGTAATTCTGAATAAACCATTCCCATCTATTTAATAATTACTTCTGTTAAAACAATATTTATCGCAATGTCGAAATCAATTTTAAATTTGCGAAAATGGTATCAACTGTATGACAATAAGTTCTTATTAGCAAAATTATTGACTCAATTGGTGAATACAATACCTAAACTCAGTCTAAAAAGAGACTAAGTTTAGGTATTGTATGTGCAGAGCTGTTGTGTCTACATCTTTAGTCAAAATTTCTAAGTAATTACAATGTATTCTTTTATTTTACAGATACTTTATTATTTAAATCATAAGTAAGATGGTAAAATTGTCCCCGTTCACCAATTTGGTTTCCGTTCAGAACACTACCTAATCCAATAATGTCATCGTGTGGTTAATTAACCACATGTTATCTTGAACGAAAACAGTACTGCCCAGACGTGTTCCTAGATATACTCGTATCACATGGTTTTGATCGGGGGTAGTACTCCGGACTGCTGTAGATACTCAGGAGCTTCCTTTCCTTTACATACTTCCTATTTTTATAATCATATCTGTTGCAACGTCATTTCTAAGTAACAGTTAATACTGACCATTCCGAAATATCCCCTATCACAGCTGGTGTTCCTCAAGGTAGTATCATTGGTCCATATGTATAATATTTTTATACTCTTGATGAATCAACTAATTCCAAAAACTCTGTCTGCTACCTATACTGACGATTCTTGCATCCCACTTCAAAATCCATATGGCTTCTAGAAACGTACAATCTCATATCAAAAATTTCCTAGAATAGTTTAAAAGGAGGCGAATGAAGGTAAATGAGCTGAATAGTGTAACATTTTACCTTCACCTACTGGCAATATCACTCCACCAAAAAAGACACAGTGCGCTACCTGGGACTAACCGGATTGGTTGATTAGAGGAACCTACATGCGTGGAATTGTCTCAGTCCACCGTAGGAGTGCATTGAGGGTAGCCTGTGCTTTCGGAACAGTGTTTTACGTATGCGTTTTTGTTGTGGCCGGATTGATACCAATTGAAATATTTACAGATGACCGGCAGAGCTTGTACCACCGGAGAGGTCGGTGTGACACTGTGGCGCGATTCGTGATAAATATAGGAAGATAAGGTGGGAAAATCATTAGTATGATGCCACCGATGGCAGATGGACGCACCCACTGTCTTATCTCGGCTGTGGATCCGTGGATAGAGCGACTGCATGGTTGCGGTAGGGCTTTATCACAATTTTTGATGGGACGCGGATGTTTTCGGGCTTACCAATTCTACTTTAAATTGGATTCTAGTCCAATGTGCCCTACTTGTGACGGGATGGTGGAGAGCGCAGAGCACGTGTTCTTTTACTGCGCCCGATTCAATGCGGAAAGAGAAGAGACTCAGAAGTGCGCTGGCGGACTTCTGATACCGGAGAATGTACTGGCTTTGATGTTAACCTTGGGGACGTCCTGGAAGGATGTCAAAGCCCTAGCGACAAACGTCCCAAAAAAACTACGTCTGGAAGAGCGTGAAATAAGGCGATAGTGATAATTCACCAGAGTAGTGATTTTGATCAATTTCTGATATAGATATGTGACCAAGTAAGGTGGTTTTAGTGTGTTAAATTCCCAAAATGTGTCTTTCACTGGTTTCCAACCGTTTATGTCCCATTTTATGTTTGTAGCAAAGTTATCCATCGTCTCTTTATTCAAATCTTATGTGTTTCTCGTTATAAAAAGTTTTATTCTCACTTTAATTATCTTAAATAAGGAAAACTCTTCTCTGTTATTTTCTCCATAAAAACTCAGCGGCGTTTAAAGAAACACTTGCCAAGATATTTCTTGTAACATTAAGATAGCCCTTCTACGTAGTAGAATGGAAAGTAAAGTGGCTTTCGAGAATAAGCATAGGACCATGTCTCTGTAGGATTAAAACCCACGACTCTACAATGCCTCTGTAGGATTCAAGCGCCACAGTTCTACCGGTTCGGCACTCCAAAGAATTGTTAATAAGTTGAGTGCCAAGAAATATTCTGAGAATCGCCAGAGAGAGAGAGAGAGAGAGGAACACAACTCCTGTTAAACTCTCCGACAAGGGTTGTCGGTTTGCTCTGCTTGTTTCCCCTTCTTTCTTTTTCGTCTTTTTTCTTCTTCTTTACTTGTTCCTTGTATTGGGTTTGCGGGATTTTTTTATATAAAATTTTGATTTCTTTCAATTTTTATACTCTCCTCATTCACTATTCCTTTTCCAACCGGCCGTAAATTTCCTTTTTTTAATTTCTTATTTATATTTGGATTAAGAATTATTGTTTTCTCTCTTTATCTTTATCCCCTCCCTTGAGAAATGAACACCTTTGTTCTGTGTTTATAGCTTTTTGTTTGTTATGTAGGTGTGAGGACCTTCGAACCGCCCAATCATGCCGCAATGCTCGAGACCAGCATGCCTGGGGCGGTGTTCGTATTCCTCTGTAACTTAACGTTCATGACTTCATTTGTTTTTCTTTTCTTTACCCTTAATATAATCAAATATTAACTGCCCAGCACTTGTAAAACATATTTTTAAGAACTCAAAACTCACTTAATATTTGTGCAAGAATTTGCTTTTTGAGGTTCATCAAGCTTTTTGAGGTTCAAGCTTTTTGAGGTTATTGCCAATACTGAATTTTCATTAAAGTTGCACAATCCTATTTATGTTATGTGCTTTAAATAAATTATGATAATAAGGTCCTTATTTAAATAATAATTTGTTAGTGATTCATGGCAATAATAAGTCATATCAGAATAGCTCTTATGGTATAAGCTGTGTCGAAAAGTCAGATAATTTTGTTTGAATGTTTTTGTTGTTGTTTGTTATCATTTCAAGTAACATTAAGTACTGAAATATATTATTCTAAGCGCCATGCCACTAAAGAACTTTTGGCGATAATGGATAACGGAATAGGTTTAATTAGACTGGAAAGGAAAGTAATTTTTGGGAATAAGCGTAGGACAATGCCTCTGTAGACTGCTTGGATGCTAGTCTCCAATACGCTATTGACTGTCCTATCGGACCGACTAAACTTTTGTGGTTTTTATTCGGGGGTAAAATAATAATGTGATTAACTAAAGGGCTTCGCTCACCAACCACCTCCGGGGGCACTTTTAAAAAAAATATTCTACTTTTTTCCCGCTTTATACAATCCTTTTTTTTATTTTTATTTATTTAGATATTTACAACTACAACATAGTAATAAGCAAATTTTTGCAATAGTATTAATTAACTTGATAGGTTGTAAGGAGTAAACATCCAATGAAGTTCCTCCTGCTAGCGTGTGTTTCTGTTAGGCCTCAGTATTTAAGTAAATCACGCGACCAGTGACGCTTAAGTCTTCGATGGGTATTTCTAGGGAAGGAAATGGAGGATAGTTCTTGAACAAGAGGATTATTATGATTGAGGACACGGAAACGGAACTTTTTATAACGAGATACAGCCACATCAAAAACAAATGGGACTTTAAGATCACGATGAATAACAGTATTGCGAACATTAAAGGGGGCATCGACAATTGTACGGAGTATTTTTGATTGAAGGGATTGGATTCGACGGGAATTAGAAAGCTTAGTAGATCCCCAGAGTTCTAGTCCGTATGTCCATATGGGTTTCAGTAAGGTATTGTATAACAGAATTTTGCTGTCTATAGTAAGTTTGGAACGTTTGTCTAGAAGTCGAAGTAGTTTTAGGTATCGTCTTTTAAGTTCTTGTCTTTTAAGTCTTGTATGTGAGTTCCATGTCAAGCGTTTGTCTAAGTACAGTCCTAGATACCGAGCTTCGGTGTGTTGAGGTATGGCACTGCCATTAAGGTATATGGGAGGCCATGTCTCACGACGGAGAGTAAAAAATGACGGAGAGTTCATTGACTTTTATTCTCCATCTAGTAAACCAGTTCTGGAGGGTTTGGATTTGGATTTGGATTTGGAGAGTTTCGGAAGCATGTTGGGGATTTTCGCTAGGTGCAAGGCAGGCCGTATCATCGGCGTATGTAGCAAAGAAGATATTAGGGCAAATTGGGATATCGGATGTGAAAATGTTGTAGAGGATGGGTCCAAGTATGCTACCCTGAGGAACCCCAGCCAATATCGGAGAGATATTGGAGAGTTCGTTGGATTGATTTGCTTGGAAGTGTCGGTTGGAAAGGAATGATCTTAGGACTAGGAAATAGGTGGAAGGAAGGAACCTCTTGAGTTTCCAGAGTAGACCCGGGTGCCAAACTCTATCAAAAGCTTGACTTATATCAAGAAACACACCGGGACAGTACTCTTTTCTTTCTAAAGAGGATGCAATGAAATCGACAACACGATGACACTGCTGGGTAGTGGAGACATACAATCCTAACATCAATTTTTGCTTTTTGGCTTTTTTTCATCTTTAGTCGCATGGTAATATTCGCGAGCAGCTTTTCTCTTTTTAGGTTTGTTTTCGTTATAATTTTTCATTACATTTTTAATCTCCCTTTCTCGATTTTTTGCATAAACACGTTTCCTCGCATTATTATTTTGAATACGCTTACGCCCTTTCGTCTCCTCTTCACTCAAATTTAACTTTTTTCTACCCATGTCTATAACATCCTTACATATATAAATGACTTCAAAAAAACACACATATTGAAACAACAAAAATTCATACCTACATCATAATAAAAGACTATAAAAAAAACTTTTTTATATATTAGAGGGATTTAATTTCTGGATTGTCTTGAATTTTATTCTTAGTAATTTTTTTCTACCGCGAATATTTTTCTTATAATGATTTTTTGAAATTGTGTTTTTTTATTTATCATAACTGTTTATTTCTACTTAATGAGAAAAGTTGTAGGTGGCAGGGTTCTAGATATATCTCTACATAGAAATTATATGATCATCATAAAAACTATTCAGGTTGAACTATTGTAGTTTTCGATCTTTCCGCCTAGTTAAAATTATTTATTAATATTTATAATAAAAATAAAGACATTGAAACAAATAGTTTTATCTCTCAGCCCTATAAGAGTACTCGTTTACACTTAATAACAAATAATTCGGAAAAAATATATAACGACGCGGGATGACGTGCCGAGTAGCGTACTATGTAAGGATAGAAACGAAATGGAACAGTTGGAATAGAACGATGAGAATGAGGCAGATAAACGAATAAACTGGAGATGGGTCATTCTGACAGAGACTCTATGGAGAAGAAGTCGTGTTGAGAAGTTAAGAGAAATACCTACATATTGAAGAAGTGATTAACATTTAGAGAAAATAAAGACAATTTTAAAAGTATTAGTAAAAGATTTATTTATTAGTTAAAGATCAGAAGTGGGATACGAAGCGTCCAAATAAAATAGTATATTCAAAAAAAAAAAAAAAATAATAAAAAAAAAAAATGGCGACAGCATCGAATGAAGGGTACAGTAAGTAATCTAATGGAATTGCAGAATAAAAAAATAATACAATACAACACAGTAATCTAAAAACATGTTGTTTTTGGTGGATAGTTAGTTGTTAATTTGAGTTGGGTGTGCAGAATTTAAGAGAATTGGTGGGTAACAGTATTTCTTCGAATTGGAGTGCACATGGAAATTGTATGTGACTGTTTTAAAAAAAAATTCGAGAGAATATTAGAGAATATGCGGGGTTGGTTTGGTATACAATACAGAATTTCTCCGAATTTGAGAATATAACAGCGTGAATAATTGTAAAAGGAGAATTCGAGAGAATTTGCGGTGTTGGTTTACAACACAGTATTTCTTTGAGTTCTAGTACATGTTGGAATTTGTTTGCGAGTGTATGAAATTCGAGAGAATTTGCGGTGTTGGTTTACAACACAGTATTTCTTTGAGTTTTAGTACATGGTGAAATCTGTTTGTGAGTGTCTAAAATTAGAGAGAATTTGCGGTGTTGGTATACAACACAGTATTTCTTTGAATTTTAGTACAAGTAAAATTTGTCTGCGAGTATATAAAATTTGAGTGAATTTGCGGTGTTGGACTGCGACACAGGGTTGAATCTCAGAACAAGTTGCGAATTGTTTTTAAAAAAAAAAAAAAAAAAAAAAACAATAAAGCAGGTACAATATGGGAATTGTTGTGATGGTACATTGGTAACTGGCATATAAAAGTATAAATGGAAGAAATTATTAATTATTGGACATATCTGGGGAATATTTCTGTATTTGTGTAAGAATACAGAATAGGTATATAAGTTTGTGTTGAACATATTTATTTGGGATTGTGTATGTTTTATTGAGAAAGTGTAATTAATATACATGATTGAAAGAAATTATCAAATTATAAAATGGATTAAATTATTAATGAATATTTGTTTTGTTTTAGATATAACTATAGAAAAAATGAATAGTATGAGCGTAAAACAACTAAAAGAGGAATTAAAAACAAAACAGTTGCCGATCACTGGAGCTAAAGCACAGTTAATCAAAAGATTGATAAGATGTGATCGGGAGAATAATAAAGAATATTCTCAGATAAACAAGAACACAACGAAAATAATTTAGAGATAGAACAACTTGATCAGACCAACACTGAGGAGGAACAATCGTTACATTCCTTAAATATGGAAACACCTCCAAATGTTGTTTGCTGTTAATTCAAAAAGAAAAAGAATTAATTAGCAAGGAGAAAGAACTATTAAAAAAAAGAAAAAGAGTTAATGGAAAAAAATTAAAAATTTCGAATTAACACAAACAAATCATAGCGAAGCAGGGCCTATTCAATCAAATTGTTCTAGAAAATTGAATTACAGTATCAAAGAAATGTCGGATGCGCTGCCCATATTTCACCCAGGGGAAATAACATCGTTGTCAGCGACTGTTTGGGTGAATCGAGTCAATAATTTACAAAATTTATACAATTGGGATAAGAAGGCCTTAATGATGGCGGTTGCATCCAAAATGCATGGTCCAGCCAGATATTGGTGGGACACGCAAGAGGTTACTATGGAATGGGATCAAGTAATGGAGGAGTTGAAAAATAATTTCCCTTCACAATACAACGAAATGGAGGTTCACAAACAATTATCCCGTAGAACACGAAAACCACATGAATCGATGGAAAATTATTGTTTTGAAATGAACATGATTGGGAAGAAAATTAATCTAAGTAATGATACAATTATTCAATATATTTTAACTGGAATAAATGATACTCAAATGAGTGTTATTTTGTCAACTGGAAATTTCAAAACCATTGCTGAATTGATAGAAAAAGCCAAATGGATCGTAAATATACGAACAAATTTGCATCATAAAACTATGGAAGGGAATATTTGGCACAACAGGCAAAATAGACCAGTAGTGACAAATATGAATAATGTGCAAGGACCATCAGCTATGAAAACAAGAAATTCTAATAGCAATATTAAGTGTTATATTTGTCATAAAATGGGACATTATGCCCGTGACTGTAATGAAAGAAGAAAAAGGCAATGGGTAGATAATAAAGACAATAAAAATCGTGCAGCATATTCAGAAACAGTAGGAGAAAGTAAATTAAATGAGAAAAAATTTCGTGTTAATAGAATAACAAAAACAGATTGTTATCATAAAATTATCACGATTAATGAAAAACAATATGTAGCACTACTGGATTCTGGAAGCGAGAAAACGATTATTGCGGAAACAATAGCTAAAGAAATTGGAATGCCAATCATGAAAAAGAATATTTTGTTACATGGATTTGGAGTAGGAAATTGTCAAACAATTGGAAATATGGATTGTATTTTGCACATAGATGGAGCAGAATTTAATGTACAAGCAGTAATTGTTGATGGTAAATATCTTGTCGAAGCGGTATTGATTGGTAGAGACGTTCTGGATGTACCTGAATGTAAATTAGTTAAAAAAAGATTCAATCTTACGATAGAACGGGTAGAAAATACAAAATATGATAGTGTAAATAATGTACAAATATCAAATCAATTATTACAATCTAATCAGTATAGAGCTATCATGAATGCCGATCTCGAAAACAATGACATGAATAATGAAAATGAAAAACGATTACTTTCATTGTTAAATACTTATCGTAAATGTATTGCATTACATAAACATGAATTAGGTTGCACTTCACTAACTACGATGGAAATACATCTGATTAAAGAAGAACCAATTACGTCTCGACCATATAAAGTACCATATGCTAAAAGGGAAATACTTACCAAGATAATCACAGATTTATTAGATTGCGGATTAATTCAAGAATCAAAATCGGAATATGCTTCACCGGTGATCTTAGTTAAGAAGAAAAATGGAGAGGAACGAATGTGCGTCGATTATCGAAAATTGAATAACATTACAAAGAAAATTAAATTCCCACTACCATTAATTGAGGAACAATTGAATAATTTGGTAGATTATACATATTATACCGTTTTAGATCTAGCCTCGGGATATTATCAAATTCCTATTGTGTTACATTGCAGACACTATACTGCATTCGTCACACCAGATGGGTTATACGAATTTACAGTAATGCCATTCGGATTAGTAAACGCACCGGCAGTTTTTCAAAAACTAATGACTACCATAATACATAGGATGAAACCACATGTAGTCATCAGTTATATGGATGATGTAGTCTTACCATCAAAAACAATCGAAGAAGGGTTTATGTTACTAAACAAACTGTTGACGTTATTTGGTGAGGCTAATCTCACACTCAACTTAAAAAAAGTGTCAGTTTTTTAAAACAGATATCGAGTTTCTTGGTCATATAATTCATAATGGAAAAATTCAACCAGGAAAAAAGAAAATACAATCGGTCGAATCATTTAAATCGCCAACCAATGAACATGAAGTACGGCAATTTATTGGTTTAACAAGCTATTTCCGTAAATTTATTGAAAACTATTCATTGATTGCATTACCACTAACAGAACTGACCAAAAAGAATTGTGCGTTTGTTTGGAAAGAAAAAGAACAAAACGCCTTTGATAAGTTGAAGAAGTGTCTCACAGATAAACTGGTTTTAGCACTCTATAACGTGAATGCAGATCATGAAATACATACAGATGCAAGTGCCCATGGCATTGCTGGAATATTGATGCAACGACAAAATAATCAATTACACCCAGTTGCGTATTATAGTAGAAAAACTACTAATGAAGAGATTATGTATCATAGTTATGAATTAGAGACACTTGCGGTTGTCGAAGCTACAAATCGATTTCGTCAATATGTGTTTGGAAAGAAATTTATAATTGTCACCGACTGTCAAGCATTAAAGACATCTATGAAAAAAAAAGAGCTGATCCCAAGAATAGCAAGATGGGCACTAAAAATGCAAGAATATGATTACGAAGTGCATCATCGGTCCGGAAAACGAATGCATCATGTAGATTCACTTTCACGGCAACCATACGAAGAAGCGAAACAACCCGAACCAGTCAATATGGATGGAATGTTGATTAGTATAGACGAATTTGATTGGGTGTATTCTTTACAAATTCAGGATACCGAAATTGCAAAAATAGCCGAAGTTTTACAACGGACTGCGATTACAGCTAATGAAAAACAATTACATTTAGATTATCATTTTGAACGAGGTTGTATTTATCGAGTAGTGGATGGCGAACATAGATTGTTTATTCCAAAAGGGTCACGCGCTAGGCTGTTGAGAAATAGTCACGATCTTCTGGGACATTTCTCTGAAAAGAAAACACTGAAACATTTGAGAGAAAGATATTGGTTCCCAAGGATGACGCAGTTCGTACGCAAATACATAAATGCATGTGTTGAGTGTGCCTACAATAAAAAAATCCAGCCACCTCGTGGAGAATTGCATACTATACCAAAGTTGCCTATACCATTTGATACAGTACATATAGACCATCTTGGTCCCTTTGTTAAATCCACTAAAGGCAATATGTATATTTTGGTATTTGTAGATGGGTTCACGAAATATACCATGATGAAAGCGATGCCGAATACGCAAACTACGCCGGTTGTTAATTTTCTGTTTGATATCTTTCAGATGTTTGGAACTCCAAGAAGAATAATATCGGATCGAGGGACTGCATTTACTGCAAATAGATTCGGAGAGTTTGTAAATGAGTTCGCTATAATACACATATTAAACGCCGTTAAAACGCCACGGGCAAATGGTCAAGTCGAACGGTACAATCGAACTATTTTACATGCATTATTAACTTCAGTAGATGATGATACTCGATGGGACCAGAAATTAAAAATGATTCAGTGGGGAATCAATAACACTTATAACGAATCTATTGGAAAAACAGCACACCAAATGTTGATGGGATATACCCCTCGCGATCCAATCAAAAATGCATTAAATCAAGCATTAGATTTGAATTCTAAACCTAGAAACATTGAGAAAATCCGAGAAGAAGGAGCTGCAAGTATAATTAAAAATCAATTAAAACAAAAAAAGAGGCATGAAATGAATTGTCGACGAACAAAAATATACAATAAAGGTGATTTAGTCGTGTTGCTTAACGATGGGGTAATTTCGACAGGCAGCTCTCGTAAATTGGAACCCAAATACCGTGGACCATATATGGTAGTTGATGTCTTGCCACATGATCGGTATCAAGTTGCTGATTTACCATTTTCGCCGAGGCATCAAAAACCTTACTCTGCAGTTTGGGCTGTGGATCGGATGAAGCCATGGATTTCGATGGAGTTTGACATCGACGAGGGCGACGATAACATCAGGTTGGCCGAATCTATAACGCCGCGGGATGACGTGCCGAGTAGCGTACTATGTAAGGACGGAAACGAAATGGAACAGTTGGAATAGAACGATGAAAATGAGGCAGATAAACGAATAAACTGGAGATGGGTCATTCTGACAGAGACTCTATGGAGAAGAAGTCGTGTTGAGAAGTTAAGAGAAATACCTACATATTGAAGAAGTGATTAACATTTAGAGAAAATAAAGACAATTTTAAAAGTATTAGTAAAAGATTTATTTATTAGTTAAAAATAATCGATTATAATGCTTTGAAATAAATGAAATCTTTAATTTTCTTTTAAAATATAATATATAATTTTATTTTTATCGAAATTATTAAGAAAAACAAATCGAACCACAACATAATGTTCAGTGCTGATTTGTCAAATTAAAATTTTATTCATTTATTAGTTATTCGTGTAGGAAACTTCCAATGAATAGGATTTTTCCAGTACCGTCTTTGATGTAATACAGGAATGCATGGTCAGCATGGAACTGTTCAGTAAGTTCAAATCTACCTGATACAATTCTGTCTATAACCGCTACAATTTATATTGAATGTGAGAAAAAATTGTCTGCTTACGATAAGATTAAGATTATTTACCAGTTGCGGCTGCAGCTTCTGTGCCTTCTTCGTTCACTTCAATAAATGCCTTGTGAACTACTTCAGATACTTTCAGTGGTATTGGGTCTTCCAAAAGTAAACTTAAGTCAGCTGGCCCAAATAAGTCAACCATTCCCATCTATTTTACAAATGGTTCTTTAGCGATTCAAAAATATACAATATAATAATTAAACTACATACCTCTTTTAGAATATCCTTCATCGCAACGTCGAATTCAATTTTAAATTTCGGTAACAGAACTTCAACTTTTCTATATGACATGTTCTTCTCTAGATCTAAAAGGTTGACATCACCCAAATGGTTGATTAAATCGGTGAGCCCCGTTTTCGCGTTAGGGAGTAAAATGGTCATCGAAATGTCGGAGTCTTTGTATTTCATTTGAATAGCAGTTGCGTCCATACCTCCGAATATACCATACAAAAATTGCGCAGTATTGTGCATCATATCAACTGGTTTTGTTTCAGTTTCGCTTATCCAAAATTCAGCTTTTTTTGTTGCTTCAGGCTTAAATTCAACTTCCCAAAGACCCTTGAAATGAACTGCATTAACCAAAACCATTCGGGTGTCAGAATTAAGTAGACTCTTATGAAGCAGATTTTTAATTTTTTTATTGGTATTTTCTTCAACCCAGTCATTGATTATTTTTTCTGCCTTTTCATTTTCACTAAAATTAACTGTCTCAGCATCCGAATAGAAGCTACCAACAGCAATTTCCCGGAATCTTTCACTCGGCTTGAATCCCGTTTGAATATAAATTTTGTTGACTACTTTCAGTACTGGACTATCATTGTGAGCATCCATGAAATTCTTAAAGTTGACTTCGACAACAGATCGGTCCGTGCTTCCTAGACGAAGGACTTCGGCCATTTGTGATGCCGTATTACCAACAGCACCCATGAAAGTTAATCCCAGAGCAGTATGAACTGACATTGGTGATATTATCACACTTTTTCCTGGACTTTCAGCGAAAACTTTCTTATATAATTCGCATCCAAAAGTTGAAGAATCACGACTGAAAGTGTCATACTCGTGCACCACCTTACTGTTAACTTGTACACCGACAAAAAGAAGAATAAATGCTAGAAAGTAGAGAAAATTTTGTTAGGATTAATCGGAAAAGAAATTATTTTTTAGTAATTGTAGAATTTTTTTTTTAAAACGTTGCTCACTTAGTAAGAAATTCATTTTTAAGTTTAAATTTTCTAATTTTTTCTACACTATTTTTCGAACAACCAATCGATTTTACTGAGACTCTCACCAGAACTGACACTTCATCGATTTTGGAGATCGCTATTTCTAAGCTGCTTATGTCAATGAAGTGAATACGTTACATAAATTAAAATGTGATCATTGCGGAAAGATTGCAATTGAAATAATATTATTCATATTTACTTCGGGTTATTATTATTTTATCTTTTAAGTATCAAAAAAAGGACCGGGAGGTTAAAAGATTCCGTTTGAACTTTCTGTTTTCTAAAAACGCATGCATATTATCGCCAATTATAATTTTTTTGTTGAGAAAATAGAAACTATATGTAATAATTAATTTTTTGTCTATATCGATTATTTAAATTAAATTATCATATTTAATAACAATTTGGGAATATATTTTTTGATTCATGCAATCTTATGACACAAAAATATTCTCAAAAATATTTTGACTAACTGATCGGGAAATTGTGTAAAAGTTCCTCTTAAAAAATGACAATATTTTTCAATATTTCACAGAATTTTAGAGAAGGAAATTTAACGTAAATGGATGTGCATTCTTGTTATAAAGAAAATTAAGGTAAAATAATTGAAGGGATGAAATGCAACTAGCCAGTTCACAGAAACATTGTTTATAGAAAATACGATAAAACAAGGAAAGATAAAATTTTTTATTCTTGAAAATAATGAAATTGGTCCAAAGTCTTAGTTCATAACTTTGGACCAATTTAAGAAAAAATTTTAGCTACAAGAATTGATCAGAATTTTATCAATGCATTAATCCCTAACAATATGCCTACATATTGGGGGTAGGAGAACTCAGAATATGCTCTTTGAATTGCAACACTCAATCCATAATTGCTCCAATGTAGGCATTATGATTTACTATTGTTGTTCAACCTGGATAAAGGATTACGATCGAATTTTCATATATAACACTTTAACGTTCTCAGCTAACTGGTAGAACCGTCCCCTTTACGCGCCAACGATCATGTTTCATCAAAACGCAAAATAAAAAATGACATTCCACAAGGATACCCTCTATCTACGATCCTATTCAATGTATGTATTTATTCAGTATCCCATCTCCCATCATCGTTGACTCATCATATATATGCTGACAATCTTTTTGTACTTGTATCTAGCGCTAACCTTCAACATCAAATTAACAACGTCGTCCGCAACGTCAACACTTGGAGCAGCATAAACGGTGCAGCGTGTCTGATTCGTCACTAGGCCGGTTGTCTCTCCACCCAAAAGATTCCATTAAAATCCTAGGTATCCCAATTATCTGTGTAGGAAAATGGAATCTTCAAATGAACAACGATGTTGAGAAAATTAACTTGCCTTAACCTACCTTATAAAAATCAATGCCATCCCAATTACCCCCTTCAACGCTTTAATCAAAAACATCTAAAAAAATCATCGTTTCTATCCCTAAATACGTTACCTAGAAATCAATTCCTCCATCCTCGCTTTTGATCTCCAAACCGCTATAACACATCCAGATTGGAAACCGTGTTTGGGAGCAGAGTTGAAAGTGTCTGCTTCTCTTGACGGAAATAACAATGCTGCTGAACTTTTGGACGGATTAAAAGATCATCGCTTATTATTTATGGATGCAGATGCCCACGCCGATACTACATCTTCCTTTTGTAGCAGCCATACACTTTACTGTAGAATCTATCCTAATAGGGCTGCTCCAAATTACGAGGAGCTATGGGCTATCAAAACGGCAATTGAAATTGCGACCAGTTACCTCAGTCAATGAAGCACTACTATTTTTAGTGACATTTTTATGGCCCTTAAGCCATTTTGGGACCATCACGTGAACTTAACGCAATTTAACGTAATATATGTGTAAGTGTTGAGTTGCGTTGAGGGCCGGGGCATGTGGCAGACCAGAGTGCTCACAACTATACCCAAGTCCTAAATATCCATTATAGTTTCCGATATTTCATCATTAAGGAATATTAGTGGTCTACAGATGATGGTACAAGTAACAAAAATCATTTTTCTCACAAAAATATTATTGGTAACAAAGATATTTGGAGCATTAGATTGATGGATGAACTGTATGCATCTAAGAGGTTCCCCTATTGGATACCATCTTAGTTAAGCTCAATTTGAAAGTATTGTCTTCTGTCCTGATAAAATGGGCTTACTGAAATAAGTTTTTGGGACTATTCAGAGAATTTATTGACCAAAAACTATCGGATATACTGAGGAATACGTTCCGATAAAGTTCTCTTCGCACAAGGCAGTACGAAATGGAGTATTTCTTTTAAATTAAAAATAAGTAGTGCCATTTTCATTCGTTTTTTTTTATTCAAAGTTTTTCAGATTTTAAGTTAAATTTGCCAAAGTTGTAATGATGTATTTAGAGTAAATATTTGGATCATAATTTTTTAAGCATAAAACATTTTCAATCATAAGCAAAAAAGTATTTCCTCGTGAGTTGACTAGATCTAATCTTAAAGACAAAATTACAAATCTTACGAAATTTTTATTCATATTTTGAATATGGAATTTTATATAATGTATAATTGATATTTTTATTCATTAATGAAACTTCCAATGAAGAGAATTTTTCCAGTGCCGTCTTTGATGAAGTAAACGAATGGATGATCAGCATTAAAACGTGCGGGCTCGCCAACTCTGCCAATTTTAGGCTGCAATACAGATCCTAAAATTAAAAAAAAATATTAAAAATTTATTTATTTATGAAGGTAAATAAATTCTTTATTAATAATCTAAAAAATTGGTGTTAATTTCTTTTACCAGTTGCGGCTGCAGCCTCTGTGCCTTGTTCGTTCACTTCAATAAATGCCTTGTGAACCACTTCAGATACCTTAAGTGGTGTTGGGTCGTCCAAAAGTAAACTTAAATCAGCTGGTCCAAATAAATCACCCATTCCCATCTATTTTATGAATGGTTCTTCATAGATTCAAAATTATATAATAATTATATTACTTACCTCTTGTAGAACATCCTTCATCGCAACGTTGAATTCAATTTTAAATTTTGGTATAGTAATCGAAGCTTGCGTATATGACATACTTTTCTCCAGATCTAAAAGGTTGACATCAGCCAATTGATTGACTAAATCAGCGAGTCCTGTCCTCTTGTTAGGAAGTAAAATAATCATGGAAAGGCTGGAATTTTTGTATTGCATTTTAAGAGCTTTTGCATCCAGTCCTTCAAATTTTCCATAGAGAAACATCGCCTTTCTGTTCATCATATCAATTTTTTTTGATTCTGTTTCACTAATCCAAAAATTATCTTCTTCTGTATCTGCTGGGGAAAATGGAACTTTCCAAAAGCCCTTGAAATGAACTGCATTAACAAGGACCATCAAAGTATCTTCACTAACTACATCCTTAGACATTAGCTCATGTATTTTATTGTTGGTCTTCTCTTCAACCCAATCATTTATGGTTTTCACTGTCTTCTCTTTTTCAGTAAAATCAACTATTTCTGCATCTGAGTAGAAGCTACCGACAGCAATTTCCCGGAATTTTTCACTCGGCTTGAATCCAGTTTGAACATAAATTTTGTTGGCCACTTTCAACAGTGGACTGTCATTGTAAGCATCCATGAAATTCTTATAGTTGACTTCGACAACAGATCGATCTGTGCTTCCTAGATGGAGCACTTCGGCCATTTGTGATGCCGTATTACCAGCAGCACCCATGAAAGTTAATCCTAGAGCAGTATGAACTGACATTGGTGAGATTATCACACTTTTTCCTGAACTTTCTTCAAAAACTTTCTTATACAATTCGAATCCAAAAGTTGAAGAACCACGACTGAAAGTGTCATACTCGGGCACTACCATACTTCGAACTTGTACACCGACAAAAAGAAGAATAAATGCTAGAAAGTAGAGAAAATTTTGTTAGGATTAATCGGAAAAGAAATTATTTTTTAATAATTGTAGAATTTTTTTTTTAAAACGTTGCTCACTTAGTAAGAAATTCATTTTTAAGTTTAAACTTTCTAATTTTTTCTACACTATTTTTCGAACAACCAATCGATTTTACTGAGACTCTCACCAGAACTGACACTTCATCGATTTTGGAGATCGCTATTTATAAGCTGCTTATGCCAATAAAATGAATACGTTACATAAATTAAAATGTGATCATTGCGGAAAGATTGCAATTGAAATAATATTATTCATATTTACTTCGGGTTATTATTATTTTATCTTTTAAGTATCAAAAAAAGGCCGGGAGGTTAAAAGATTCGAAGATATAATTCGAATCCGAAAATTGAAGAACCACGACTGAAAGTGTCATACTCGGGCACTACCATACTTCGAACTTGTACACCGACAAAAAGTAGAATAAATACTAGAAAAATGAAAAATTCTTTTAACAATTTGAGAAAAACTAGATCTGGAAATAATCTTAGTAGGTGAACACCACATATTTTGTGTTTGATTAACACAATTTTTTTCTGTTTAAGATAAAATAGAAGATTTTGCTTTTCAAATTTATACAATTATTAATTTTGCTAGTAATCACATGGGAATATATTGATTACAAATGAGATTTAACCACTTTTATAGAAGCTCTATTTTGGAGACACCTTTTACACTCTATTAATAATTTTTTATAAATACCAAATGTTATCTTTCTAAAAATAAATTTTTAACCAACAAAAATGGTATAAAGCTGAAAAACATCACTTTTAAACTATAGAACTTCATAAGTAGCCATCAGGGACTATTTATTTTCAAATATATATTTGCATATAAGAATTTAACAAAATCTCATACTCACTTAATAAAAATTTCATTTTCAGGCTCCAAATTTGTTTTTTTATTTTAAATTATAAAATTGATAAGAGAACAAATCAAACGTGTTGACATTCCCGCTAGAAATGAGTGATCCTTCCGATTGTAAATTGTATTTATAAGTTCCGAGTAAAAAAATAAATAGTATCTTAATACAAATATAATAATAATTTTTAGATTCTTGATTTTGATAATTTTTTTAATTTTATTGGAGCTTCTGGAAGTGAAGCCAAAAGGTCAGAAAATATTTGTTTTAAATGTAAATGAATATTTTTCTAGTTATCAACTTATTCGAAAAAAATTTTTTCGTCAATTATTTACAGTTTTTCTTGATAAAAAATTATGGATGGTGGTAGGGTGCCTGTAGTTAAACTCTAACAATAATAATTCCAGTAAAAATATTCAGATTTTTTCAGAGATTTAATATTCAATCAACTATAATTGGTTACTAATTAAATTGAAATAAAAATAAAGATATTGCCACAAATGGTTTTATGTCTTCGATCAACAAAATTTGTAAGCTTTTAGATAACAACAGTATTAGCTCAAAGTTAACAACAATTAATGCGGAAAAAAAATTCGATCCTAATGCTTTGAAATAAATAAAACCTTTAATTTTCTTTTAAATACAATATAAAATTTTATTTGTATCGAAATTATTAAGAAAAACACATCGAACCACAGCATAATGTTCAGTGCTGGTTTGTGAAATTAAATTTTATTCATTTATTAGTTATTCGTTGAGGAAACTTCCAATGAATAGGATTTTTCCAGTACCGTCTTTGATGTAATACAGGAAGGGATGGTCAGCATGGAACTGTTCAGTAAGTTCAAATCTTCCTGATCGAAATCCGGCTATAACCGCTACAATTTATATTGAATATACGAAAATAATTATCTATTTACGATAAGATTAAGATTATTTACCCGTTGCGGCTGCAGCTTCTGTGCCTTCTTCGTTCACTTCAATAAATGCCTTGTGAACCACTTCAGTTACCATCAGTGATGCTTCGCTTTCCAGAAGTAAACTTAAATCAGCTGGTCCAAATAAGTCAACCATTCCCATCTATTTTATAAATGGTTCTTCATAGATTCAAAAAAATATAATAATTAAATGACTTACATCTCTTAGAATATGCTTCATTTTAATGTTAAATTCGATTTTAAATTTCGGTAACTGAACTTCAACTTGTCTATATGACATACTCTTCTCTAGATCTAAAAGGTTGACATCACCCAATTGGTTGATTAAATCGGTGAGCCCCGTTTTCGCGTTAGGGAGTAAAATGGTCATCAAAATGTCGGAATCTTTGTATTTCATTTGAATGGCAGTTGCGTCCATATCTCTGAATATACCGTACAAAAATTTCGCATTATTGTGCATCATATCAACTGGTTTTGTTTCAGTTTCGCTTATCCAAAATTCTGCATTTTTTGTTGCTTCAGGCTTAAATTCAACTTCCCAAAGACCCTTGAAATAAACGGCATTAACCAAAACCATTCGGGTGTCGGAATTAAGTAGACCTTTGTGAACCAGGTCCTTAATTTTGTTATTGGTATTTTCTTCAACCCAACCGTTGATTATTTTTGCTGCCTTTTCATTTTCACTAAAATTGACTGTCTCAGCATCCGAATAGAAGCTTCCAACAGCAATTTCCCGAAATCTTTCACTCGGCTTGAATCCAGTTTGAACATAAATTTTGTTAACTACTTTCAATAGTGGACTATCATTATGAGCGTCCATGAATTTCTTATAGTTGACTTCAACAACAGATCGATCTGTGCTTCCTAGACGAAGGACTTCGGCCATTTGTGATGCTGTATTACCAGCAGCACCCATGAAAGTTAATCCCAGAGCAGTATGAACTGACATTGGTGAGATTATCACACTTTTTCCTGGACTTTTCTCAACAACTTTCTTATACAATTCGAATCCAAAAGTTGAAGAATTACGACTGAACGTATCATATTCGGGCACTACCATACTGTGAACTTGTACACCGACAAAAAGCAAAATAAATGCTAGAAAAATAAAAAAATCCATTTTTTTAAATCCATTTCTAACCAAAATTTAAATAAGTGATTAAAAGATTTGATGAATTTTTCGAAAATGTTCGCATATATTTATGAGTCCCGTAGAAAATTTTTAAATAATATTTCAACTTAAAAGATTGAAATCTAATTAAAATCTATGATCAACAAAGCGTGTTACTATCTCAAAATACTCGTAAATGTTGAATATCACTTATTCAAACTCATTACCTAAGACAATTATTGTTTTCCTTAATTATTCTCAGTAGAATCATAAAACTGAATTGAATTGAGTATTGATTTCAGAGTGTATTGAAACATACTGAATATTTCCACCACTTTTAAAGAATAGAAATTAATAGTTTCTCCGATATTACTCAAAAATTTTATTGTCAAATAATACTTACTCGATAAAAATTTCATTTTCAAGCCTCAAAAATTTAATTTTCCAACGATTTATAGAAGAACAAATCGAACTTGTTGAGATTCTCAACACAATTAATGTTCATTCTAACAAAATATTGATATTTATATGTTTAAAATAAAAATATAATAACAAACAAGTCTAAACGGATTAGTTCTTATAAGATTGCTATAACAATTCTAAAAATATTTCAATGTCAAAAGTTCAGAAAATGCACTGTTGCGGGTTATTATTTAAAAAAAAGAAAAATTAAAGTCCCAAAAAAAAATTAAAAAATAGCCAAATATATTCTAATAAATTGAATAAAATTTAGATTATACGTGTACTGGATTTTTTGACTTTTTTCACAAATAAATTGCAAACTGTCTCAATATTCCTTATCGATTTTGTTTTTCTTAAAATGGACTACATTTTTGGTTTTTTTTTCTATTGTAAGATAGTTTATTCAAAACTATACTAAAAACTTAGCCTTATATGACCTATTTAGAAATATTTTACTGAATTACTCAATGTTATCTAATCGTTAAAAGTAAAAATAATTTTAAATTCCATCTACTGCAAAGTTTTGGCTATTAAATTAATAAAAAAATTATTGTAAACAAAATTTATTTAATCATAGGAAATTTCATTCGTGTGAGAAGTTATCTGAAAGAGACTGGTCTGTGGTTAGTAGTATAGAATATTGAGAATTTTGTTATACCATATTTTGTGGAGCCGATTAGTATTTTGTAGAAGTTTAAATAGGGGACTAGGAAATAGAGCTGTTAGGTTCAGGAGCTCCACACTATGAGGATTTCTGCTCATGAAGTAATTCTTGGTTATGTGACATTCATGTAGAATATGGATGATAGTGAAATGGGTACCACAAGATTGGCATAAGGGACGATTGGTGTTGCCAAAACGGAAGTTATGAGTAAGAGCAGTTTGTCCAATCCGGATTCTGAGGAGCTTCCGCGCCCGGAATTTCGGAATGGATGTGGAATAGACTAGTTTATTGGTGGTTATCCAATGAGCCGACAAAAATGTGTCACTATTGGTCCAGTAATTGTGTCTGCGGATGGCTGATGGTGTTAGGCGAGGCAGATTGGGAATGACTGTCATCACTGGTCGATGGAGTGTTTCTCCAGCCAAGTTATCAGCACTTTCATTGTGTGCTGATAAGTTGGCTGGAGAAACACTCCATCGACCAGTGATGACAGTCATTCCCAATCTACTTTCTCAGCATCGGAATAGAAGCTACCAACAGCAATTTTTCGGAAATTTTCACTCGGATTGAATCCAGTTTGAACATAAATTTCAAAATCCATAGAGGCAATAATTTTTTCTATTTCTTCTATTAATATTTCTCTATTGTTGGTAATTTTTATAGATTGCATTGGTACTGATTTTTTTACATGATCTTTATCGAGTATAATTATTCTCATCACAGAATGCCACATTAAAATAATAGTTTATGTAAAAA
This sequence comes from Atherix ibis, assembly GCA_958298945.1. Taxonomy (NCBI): domain Eukaryota; kingdom Metazoa; phylum Arthropoda; class Insecta; order Diptera; family Athericidae; genus Atherix; species Atherix ibis. The sequence continues at coordinate 40,288,460 of OY282607.1, forward strand.
AAGTGCCGCCTGAATTGACGTAAGTTGAAATCGTGTAAGTCGAGGACTTGCTGCAGAAAGAAATACGACTGCTGCTCGCCAGCGATTCGTGCTCGATAGATTAAGTCAACTAGGATTCGACCTTCCTAAATAAACAAACACTTAGGAATACAATTTAGCTAAGTAAAGAAAATCCTAAATAAATAAATAAAAACGTATTTTACTCTATATATTGTAACATACGAGGTCTGTTCAAAAAGTATCGCGAATTTTGTCTTTCACTTATGCCGACAAGTTCGGCCATTTCGAATGTTCAGTTAATATTTGACAGCTGCTTTGCTTGCTCGTGTTTTGCCTCGTCCTCGATTTTTGCCCATTCCAAAAAATGGATCAAAGAATCTGTATTAAATTTCGTGTGAAAAACAAAATTAATTGCGCGGACGCATTCCGAATGTTGATTGTGGCATATGGTGAAGCTACCTTGGACCGAAGCAATGTTTATCGGTGGTACAACATGTTCTCAGAGGGCCGAGGTGAACGACAGTTTCTTCGATTGCAGGGGCGTGGTGCATCATGAGTTCTTCCCACAGGGTAAAACGGTCAATAAGGAATATTACCTGCAAGTTATGCGCACATTGCGCGAATCAATCCGCCAGAAACGCCCGGATTTGTGGAAGAACAAAAATTGGCTTTTGTACCATGATAACGTCCCTGTTCACTCATCGTTGCTTGTGCGCGAATTTTTGGCCAAAAACAACACACTAATAATGCCGCTGCCAGCGTACTCCCCAGATCTGGCCCCCTGTGACTTTTTCTTGTTCCCGAAACTGAAGAGCACCATGAAAGGATAACGCTACCCTACGATTGAGGAGATAAAGACGGCACCGAAGGAGGAGCTGGACAAGATTACAAAAAATGATTTTTTGAAGTGCTTCGAGGATTGGAAAAAACGTTGGCACAAGTGTATAATCTCTGGTGGGGATTACTTTGAAGGGGACAAAATAGATATTCGTGACGAAAAAAAAAGATTATTTAAAAAAAAACACAAAGTTCGCGATACTTTTTGAACAGACCTCGTATATTGTCATATATTATTTAATTGGTTTCAGTTAAAAATAAGGAGAGTATTATAAATTTAGAAATTATCTAAATAAAAATTCTATTTTATGAATTATGACTAATGTTCTGTGTTACAATTGTAGTCATTCGCAAAGACTTTCTCAATAAAAGTAAATTAAAAATCTTCATTTATTATTCATATTCCGAATATTTAGTTTTATTTACATCACTTTTATTAGATTTATAAAGTCAATTTGTTTCATTGATTATTCATGTAGAAAACTTTCAATGAAGATAATTTTTCCAGTGCCATCTTTGATGAAGAAAAAGAATGGATGATCAACAGTAAATTGTTCAGGAAATTCAACTCTGCCTAATCTAAACTCACCATAATTATCTAAAATTTATAATAAAACATAGAAATTATATTTATACAACTATTTGTATTGTATAAAATAGGTTTTTTTACTAAATGGGACTACATATTCTGCGCCTTCTTCGTTGACTTCTATAAAAGCCTTGTGAATCACTTCAGATACCTTCAGTGCAGCAGGCTCGTCCAAAAGTGAGCTTAGGTTAGCTGATCCAAATAAGTCACCCATTCCCATCTATTTTATAAATGGTTCTTCATAGATTCAAAATTATATAATAATTATATTACTTACCTCTTTTAGAACATCCTTCATGGCAACGTCGAATTCAATTTTAAATTTTGGTATAGTAATCGAAACTTTCGTATATGACATACTTTTCTCCAGATCTAAAAGGTTGACATCAGCCAATTGATTGACCAAATCGGTGAGTCCTGTCTTCTTTTTTGGGAGTAAAATAATCATGGAAAGGTCGGAATTTAGGCATTGCATTTGGAGAGCCGTTGCGTCTAGCCCTTCAAATTTACCATAATAGAATTTTTTTTTAGTGTACATTATATCGATTTGGTTTGATTCGGTTTCACCACTCCAAAAATCATCTGCATCTGCATTTGGTGGCCAGAATGCGATTTTCCAAAGACTTTTAAAATGAACTGCATTAACAAGGACCATTAGAGTATCCGAACTGAGTATATCCTTTGAAATTAGGTTATGGATCTTATCGTTGGTCTTCCATCCAATCCAATCATTTATGGTCTTAGCAGCATTCCCTTTTTCATTCAAATCAACCATTTCTGCATCCGAATAGAAACTACCAACGGCAATTTCCCTGAATTTTTCGCTCGGCTTGAATCCAGTTTGAATATAAATTTTATTGGCCACTTTCAGCAAAGAACTATCATTGGGAGCGTCCATGAAATTCTTATAGTTGACTTCGACAATAGATCGATCTGTGCTTTCCAGACGTAAGACTTTGGCTATTTGTGATGCTGTATTACCAGCAGCACCCAAGAAAGTTAATCCCAGAGCAGTATGAACTGACATTGGTGAAATGACCACATTTTTACCTGGATTTTCTTCGAATATCTTTTTGAACAATTCGAATCCAAATTTTGAGGAATCCCGACTGAAAGTATCATATTCGGGCACTACCATAATGTTTAATAGGATAATTTCGCTAAAATTCTTAGTTTGTTTGAGAAATTATCTACAAAATTTCTATATATCTATAAATATAATTGTTTGGATGAAATAAACAAGTACTGAATATGATCTTACACAAAAGTTTTTATTTCCAAATTCTACCAATACATTATTCTAAATAACGCATTCATTTTGCGGAATAAATTTTTATCGAAACACTTTATAACCTTACGACCTTAAGTATTATATTGCATGATGATGACTAATATAAATAAATAATCACACTTACTATTTTGTATGCACTTGAAAAACTAAATAAAATTATACTTAGCTTTATGCGAGCATCTGTCAAATTTTCGATCGTGAACAAAATTTGGATATATTGTAAATGTAGTCCGATATTCTAGCATTTTGCGGAGAATGTCGCTTTGAAATTCTCGGAAGATCTACAAAAATCGCGTGCCAATTATTTGATTTGTGGCAATATACAACAATAACACATGAAAATCAATTTGTATTTCGCATAAAACATTTGCAAATAATATTAAAATGAACTCTAGCTATTTATGTTTCAAGTATAGTTTGCTGGAAAATGTTTCAATTGAACAAAATATATGAATTATGATTTTGGAATTCAGAAAAGTCTCATAATGAAAAGTAGATGTCAGTGATGCATTTTTTCTACACAAAACAAAATCTATAATTAAATTTATTTTCACTTCGACTTATTGCAACAACAAAAAATTGAAATTAGTTCTTCAAGTAGTTCAGTCGTCTACAAATTCTAATGTCTAAGATAAGATTTAATCTCACTTTACCTTCCGATGTTCACGTAATCGTCATTTGTTTCTCGTTAATAATTTTTGTACTATGTAACATGATATTATTATTATTTTTTTTCTTGTAAGATATATTTAATACTTTATATTTTCTCAAAAATGCACATAATAGTTTTGCACGAATTCCGAAAAAAATTTCTGTGCATTGCTGGGATTTAGAAGTATCTTAACACATGCACTATGAATAATATTCGAATTGAACTATTTTTTAGATTTATTTTTATCTTTATTCAAATTTTTTATTAATAAATACGTGTATTTTATTGTACAAAATATGAGCAAATGATTGATATTCTACATTTCGAACATTCGAAAAACAAAATTGGTCAAGGTTTGATATTTTTGCTCACAATGAATTTATAACCAACTTTTCAATTTTAATTTTTTAATGCTCACAATACAAAAATTTTTCATTTAAAATGAATAAACCGAAATTATTTTGTAAATTATTTTTATTTATATCGAACTAATAAAATAGAATGAAAATCATTGCATTTTTTTAAACATTTTTATTAGGGTTGCAATAGAATGTGCAGTTCTCACAATGCGGATTCAATTTTATTTTCTGATTATTTCTGAAGGTTATTCTAATGAAGAGAATTTTTCTCCTTCCTTCCATACTTGATTAAGTAAATAAAAATTAAAAATTACTTCATTCTAATCGCATTATACTATAAAAGAGATATTATCTTCTGCGCGTTCTGCGGTCACTTCGATTGTGACTCACTTCAGATACGCTTATTAGTGTTGGGTCATCCAGAAGTAATTCTGAATAAACCATTCCCATCTATTTAATAATTACTTCTGTTAAAACAATATTTATCGCAATGTCGAAATCAATTTTAAATTTGCGAAAATGGTATCAACTGTATGACAATAAGTTCTTATTAGCAAAATTATTGACTCAATTGGTGAATACAATACCTAAACTCAGTCTAAAAAGAGACTAAGTTTAGGTATTGTATGTGCAGAGCTGTTGTGTCTACATCTTTAGTCAAAATTTCTAAGTAATTACAATGTATTCTTTTATTTTACAGATACTTTATTATTTAAATCATAAGTAAGATGGTAAAATTGTCCTCGTTCACCAATTTGGTTTCCGTTCAGAACACTACCTAATCCAATAATGTCATCGTGTGGTTAATTAACCACATGTTATCTTGAACGAAAACAGTACTGCCCAGACGTGTTCCTAGATATACTCGTATCACATGGTTTTGATCGGGCGTAGTACTCCGGACTGCTGTAGATACTCAGGAGCTTCCTTCCCTTTACATACTTCCTATTTTTATAATCATATCTGTTGCAACGTCATTTCTAAGTAACAGTTAATACTGACCATTCCGAAATATCCCCTATCACAGCTGGTGTTCCTCAAGGTAGTATCATTGGTCCATATGTATAATATTTTTATACTCTTGATGAATCAACTAATTCCAAAAACTCTGTCTGCTACCTATACTGACGATTCTTGCATCCCACTTCAAAATCCATATGGCTTCTAGAAACGTACAATCTCATATCAAAAATTTCCTAGAATAGTTTAAAAGGAGGCGAATGAAGGTAAATGAGCTGAATAGTGTAACATTTTACCTTCACCTACTGGCAATATCACTCCACCAAAAAAGACACAGTGCGCTACCTGGGACTAACCGGATTGGTTGATTAGAGGAACCTACATGCGTGGAATTGTCTCAGTCCACCGTAGGAGTGCATTGAGGGTAGCCTGTGCTTTCGGAACAGTGTTTTACGTATGCGTTTTTGTTGTGGCCGGATTGATACCAATTGAAATATTTACAAATGACCGGCAGAGCTTGTACCACCGGAGAGGTCGGTGTGACACTGTGGCGCGATTCGTGATAAATATAGGAAGAGAAGGTGGGAAAATCATTAGTATGATGCCACCGATGGCAGATGGACGCACCCACTGTCTTATCTCGGCTGTGGATCCGTGGATAGAGCGACTGCTTGGTTGCGGTCGGGCTTTAGCACAATTTTTGATGGGACGCGGATGTTTTCGGGCTTACCAATTCTACTTTAAATTGGATTCTAGTCCAATGTGCCCTACTTGTGACGGGATGGTGGAGAGCGCAGAGCACGTTTCTTTTACTGCGCCCGATTCAATGCGGAAAGAGAAGAGACTCAGAAGTGCGCTGGCGGACTTCTGATACCGGAGAATGTACTGGCTTTGATGTTAACCTCGGGGACGTCCTGGAAGGTTGTCAAAGTCCTAGCGACAAACGTCCTAAAAAAACTACGTCTGGAAGAGCGTGAAATAAGGCGATAGTGATAATTCACCAGAGTAGTGATTTTGATCAATTTCTGATATAGATATGTGACCAAGTAAGGTGGTTTTAGTGTGTTAAATTCCCAAAATGTGTCTTTCACTGGTTTCCAACCGTTTATGTCCCATTTTATGTTTGTAGCAAAGTTATCCATCGTCTCTTTATTCAAATCTTATGTGTTTCTCGTTATAAAAAGTTTTATTTTCACTTTAATTATCTTAAATAAGGAAAACTATTCTCTGTTATTTTCTCCATAAAAACTCATCGGCGTTTAAAGAAACACTTGCCAAGATATTTCTTGTAACATTAAGATAGCCCTTCTACGTAGGAGAATGGAAAGTAAAGTGGCTTTCGAGAATAAGCATAGGACCATGTCTCTGTAGGATTAAAACCCACGACCTCTACAATGCCTCTGTAGGATTCAAGCGCCACAGTTCTGCCGGTTCGGCACTCCAAAGAATTGTTAATAAGTTGAGTGCCAAGAAATATTCTGAGAATCGCCAGAGAGAGAGAGAGAGGAACACAACTCCTGTTAAACTCTCCGACAAGGGTTGGCGGTTTGCTCTGCTTGTTTCCCCTTCTTTCTTTTTCGTCTTTTTTCTTCTTCTTTACTTGTTCCTTGTATTGGGTTTGCGAGATTTTTTTATATAAAATTTTGATTTCTTTCAATTTTTATACTCTCCTCATTCACTATTCCTTTTCCAACCGGCCGTAAATTTTCTTTTTTTAATTTCTTATTTATATTTGGATTAAGAATTATTGTTTTCTCTCTTTATCTTTATCTCCTCCCTTGAGAAATGAACACCTTCGTTCTGTGTTTATAGCTTTTTTTGTGTTATGTAGGTGTGAGGACCTTCGAACCGCCCAATCATGCCGCAATGCTCGAGACCAGCATGCATGGGGCGGTGTTCGTATTCCTCTGTAACTTAACGTTCATGACTTCATTTGTTTTTCTTTTCTTTACCCTTAATATAATCAAATATTAACTGCCCAGCACTTGTAAAACATATTTTTAAGAACTCAAAACTCACTTAATATTTGTGCAAGAATTTGCTTTTTGAGGTTCATCAAGCTTTTTGAGGTTCAAGCTTTTTGAGGTTCTTGCCAATACTGAATTTTCATTAAAGTTGCACAATCCTATTTATGTTATGTGCTTTAAATAAATTATGATAATAAGGTCCTTATTTAAATAATAATTTGTTAGTGATTCATGGCAATAATAAGTCATATCAGAATAGCTCTTATGGTATAAGCTATGTCGAAAAGTCAGATAATTTTGTTTGAATGTTTTTGTTGTTGTTTGTTATCATTTCAAGTAACATTAAGTACTGAAATATATTATTCTAAGCGCCATGACACTAAAGAACTTTTGGCGATAATAGATAAGGGAATTGGTTTAATAAGACTGGAAAGGAAAGTAATTTTTGGGAATAAGCGTAGGACAATGCCTCTGTAGACTGCTTGGATGCTAGTCTCCAATACGCTATTGACTGTCCTAGCGGACCGACTAAATTTTTGTGGTTTTTATTCGGGCGTAAAATAATAATGTGAATAACTAAAGGGCTTCGCCCCCTGCTCGCTTCACTCACCAACCACCTCCGGGGGCACTTTTAAAAAAAATATTCTACTTTTTTTCCCGCTTCATACAATCCTTTTTTTTTTTTTATTTATTTAGATATTTACAACTACAACATAGTAATTAACAAATTTTTTCAATAGTATTAATTAACTTGATAGGTTATGGGGAGTTAACATCCAATGAAGTTCCTCCTGCTAGCGTGTGTTTCTGTTAGGCCTCAGTATTTAAGTAAATCACGCGACCAGTGACGCTTAAGTCTTGGATGGGTATTTCTAGGGAAGGAAATGGAGAATAGTTCTTGAACAAGAGGATTATTATGATTGAGGACACAGAAACGGAACTTTTTATAATGAGATACAGCCACATCAAAAACAAATGGGACTTTAAGATCACGATGAATAACAGTATTGCGAACATAAAAGGGGGCATCGACAATTGTACGGAGTATTTTTGATTGAAGGGATTGGATTCGACGGGAATTAGAAGGCTTAGTAGATCCCCAGAGTTCTAGTCCGTATGTCCATATGGGTTTCAGTAAGGTATTGTATAACTGAATTTTGCTGTCTATAGTAAGTTTGGAACGTTTGTCTAGAAGTTGAAGTAGTTTTAGGTATCGTCTTTTAAGTTCTTGTCTTTTAAGTCTTGTATGTGAGTTCCATGTCAAGCGTTTGTCTAAGTACAGTCCTAGATACCGAGCTTCGGTGTGTTGAGGTATGGCACTGCCATTAAGGTATATGGGAGGCCATGTCTCACGACGGAGAGTAAAAAATGACGGAGAGTTCATTGACTTTTATTCTCCATCTAGTAAACCAGTTCTGGAGGGTTTGGATTTGGATTTGGAGAGTTTCGGAAGCATGTTGGGGATTTTCGCTAGGTGCAAGGCAGGCCGTATCATCGGCGTATGTAGCAAAGAAGATATTAGGGCAAATTGGGATATCGGATGTGTAAATGTTGTAGAGGATGGGTCCAAGTATGCTACCCTGAGGAACCCCAGCCAATATCGGAGAGATATTGGAGAGTTCGTTGGATTCATTTGCTTGGAAGTGTCGGTTGGAAAGGAATGATCTTAGGACTAGGAAATAGGTGGAAGGAAGGAACCTCTTGAGTTTCCAGAGTAGACCCGGGTGCCAAACTCTATCAAAAGCTTGACTTATATCAAGAAACACACCGGGACAGTACTCTTTTCTTTCTAAAGAGGATGCAATGAAATCGACAACACGATGAAACTGCTGGGTAGTGGAGACATACAATCCTAACATCAATTTTTGCTTTTTGGCTTTTTTTCATCTTTAGTCGCATGGTAATATTCGCGAGCAGCTTTTCTCTTTTTAGGTTTGTTTTCGTTATAATTTTTCATTACATTTTTAATCTCCCTTTCTCGATTTTTTGCATAAACACGTTTCCTCGCATTATTATTTTGAATACGCTTACGCCCTTTCGTCTTCTCTTCACTCAAATTTAACTTTTTTCTACCCATGTCTATAACATCCTTACATATATAAATGACTTCAAAAAAACACACATATTGAAACAACAAAAATTCATACCTACATCATAATAAAAGACTATAAAAAAAACTTTTTTATATATTAGAGGGATTTAATTTCTGGATTGTCTTGAATTTTATTCTTAGTAATTTTTTTCTACCGCGAATATTTTTCTTATAATGATTTTTTGAAATTGTGTTTTTTTATTTATCATAACTGTTTATTTCTACTTAATGAGAAAAGTTGTAGGTGGCAGGGTTCTAGATATATCTCTACATAGAAATTATATGATCATCATAAAAACTATTCAGGTTGAACTATTGTAGTTTTCGATCTTTCCGCCTAGTTAAAATTATTTATTAATATTTATAATAAAAATAAAGACATTGAAACAAATAGTTTTATCTCTCAGCCCTATAAGAGTACTCGTTTACACTTAATAAGAAATAATTCGGAAAAAATAATCGATTATAATGCTTTGAAATAAATGAAATCTTTAATTTTCTTTTAAAATATAATATATAATTTTATTTTTATCGAAATTATTAAGAAAAACAAATCGAACCACAACATAATGCTCAGTGCTGGTTTGTCAAATTAAAATTTTATTCATTTATTAGTTATTCGTGGAGGAAACTTCCAATGAATAGGATTTTTCCAGTACCGTCTTTGATGTAATACAGGAAGGGATGGTCAGCATGGAACTGTTCAATAAGTTCAACTCTACCTGATATAATTCTGTCTATAACCGCTACAATTTATATTGAATGTGAGAAAAAATTGTCTGCTTACGATAAGATTAAGATTATTTACCAGTTGCGGCTGCAGCTTCTGTGCCTTCTTCGTTCACTTCAATAAATGCCTTGTGAACTACTTCAGATACTTTCAGTGGTATTGGGTCTTCCAAAAGTAAACTTAAGTCAGCTGGCCCAAATAAGTCAACCATTCCCATCTATTTTACAAATGGTTCTTTAGCGATTCAAAAATATACAATATAATAATTAAATTACATACCTCTTTTAGAATATCCTTCATCGCAACGTCGAATTCAATTTTAAATTTCGGTAACTGAACTTCAACTTTTCTATATGACATATTCTTCTCTAGATCTAAAAGGTTGACATCACCGAAATGGTTGATTAAATCGGTGAGCCCCGTTTTCGCGTTAGGGAGTAAAATGGTCATCGAAATGTCGGAATCTTTGTATTTCATTTGAATAGCAGTTGCGTCCATATCTCTGAATATACCGTACAAAAATTTCGCATTATTGTGCATCATATCAACTGGTTTTGTTTCAGTTTCGGTTATCCAAAATTCTGCATTTTTTGTTGCTTCAGGCTTAAATTCAACTTCCCAAAGACCTTTGAAATAAACGGCATTAACCAAAACCATTCGGGTGTCGGAATCAAGTAGACTCTTATGAAGCAGATTTTTAATTTTTTTATTGGTATTTTCTTCAACCCAGTCATTGATTATTTTTGCTGCCTTTTCATTTTCACTAAAATTAACTGTTTCAGCATCCGAATAGAAGCTACCAACAGCAATTTTCCGGAATCTTTCACTCGGATTGAATCCAGTTTGAACATAAATTTTGTTAACTACTTTCAATGCTGGACTATCATTATGAGCGTCCATGAATTTCTTATAGTTGACTTCGACAACAGATCGGTCCGTGCTTCCTAGACGAAGGACTTCGGCCATTTGTGATGCCGTATTACCAACAGCACCCATGAAAGTTAATCCCAGAGCGGTATGAACTGACATTGGTGATATTATCACACTTTTTCCTGGACTTTCTTCGAAAACTTTCTTATATAATTCGCATCCAAAAGTTGAAGAATCACGACTGAAAGTGTCATACTCGTGCACCACCTTACTGTTAACTTGTACACCGACAAAAAGAAGAATAAATGCTAGAAAGTAGAGAAAATTTTGTTAGGATTAATCGGAAAAGAAATTATTTTCTAATAATTGTAGAATTTTTTTTTTAAAACGTTGCTCACTTAGTAAGAAATTCATTTTTAAGTTTAAACTTTCTAATTTTTTCTACACTATTTTTCGAACAACCAATCGATTTTACTGAGACTCTCACCAGAACTGACACTTCATCGATTTTGGAGATCGCTATTTATAAGCTGCTTATGTCAATAAAATGAATACGTTACATAAATTAAAATGTGATCATTGCGGAAAGATTTCAATAGAAATAATATTATTCATATTTACTTCGGGTTATTATTATTTTATCTTTTAAGTATCAAAAAAAGGACCGGGAGGTTAAAAGATTCCGTTTGAACTTTCTGTTTTCTAAAAACGCATGCATATTATCGCCAATTATAATTTTTTTGTTGAGAAAATAGAAACTATATGTAATAATTAATTTTTTGTCTATATCGATTATTTAAATTAAATTATCATATTTAATAACAATTTGGGAATATATTTTTTGATTCATGCAATCTTATGACACAAAAATATTCTCAAAAATATTTTGACTAACTGATCGGGAAATTGTGTAAAAGTTCCTCTTAAAAAATGACAATATTTTTCAATATTTCACAGAATTTTAGAGAAGGAAATTTAACGTAAATGGATGTGCATTCTTGTTATAAAGAAAATTAAGGTAAAATAATTGAAGGGATGAAATGCAACTAGCCAGTTCACAGAAACATTGTTTATAGAAAATACGATAAAACAAGGAAAGATAAAAGGCATTACGGAGAGGTTTGAATGCGTCAAATGACTTCGAAATATATTTGGCGGCTTATTAATTTTATAGCTTGATTTTGTATCCCGTCTAGTAAGCACAATAATGTTAACGAAGCGCCTGCCCATACCTGGGATATCATCACTGCAAGTACTGGGCCATACACATACATCAAAATATTGTAAGGCTTTGGAGGTGCATACTATATGTGCGTTTCGTTATTTTTCACTATGCCTCGTCTCCATCATATATTCGTCTCCATAGCAATAATGTAAGAGACCAAATTTTCCCACTCCTATAACCAACCCCTTTACCAGCAGTACAAATGCTTACATCCCTCTATCTTCTTCTCCCAAATACAAGTTTTTAATAATTTTTTGATAATCGACATTTCTTTTAACACCTATTCCAAAGCCCACATCAGAAATATCTACATTGACTACAACCTGCCTTTTTCATGAGCATATTGGCAAAATCTAATTATCCAATTACCCGAAAACACAATCATCCTTGGAAATTTTAATGAACACGGTAACTGGTCTTCTTCTCAACCAGAAGAGGTACTACTTCTAATGTTCTATTGTATATTGCTTTCGTAGTTTACAAAGTTCCTGATAATCCACCGGTTGCCCAATCTCTAATCAAATAGATAGAAAACGTGATTTAAATCTTTTGGCGTGCAGTTACTGAGATAATTTCCTCTTTAGTTGGCATGTTTGAACAACAACCTAAATGGTATGCTCACGGAATCGCAATATTACGATGTTCACCATCGACAGCTCGAGTCAAAAGAGTGGTGAAACAGGATAAGCAAACAGCTTGTGATATCTTGATTGCCTCAATTGATTCCCGGATTTTACCGAAAGAAGAATGGAGGGGTATTTACTGCATTCTCGATTGCGAAATAAATTGAGTCTGTGAATAGGATTATATCCGACTTGTCAGCTATCGATCAGCTTCTTTTTCATCCAACAGTCACCTCTTAGTGATTCAAGCTGTAGAGAGAAACAATCCTCCGCAGAGAATATCTCGCTTACTAATCTAGTCTTGAACCAACCAGTAATGCTTACAGATTTCAACTTTTTGTTGAAATCTGTCAAGGGAATTAATTCTGGCAGGGACAAGGTTCCTTTTAAAATGGTTAAAGAGGCTCCTGCAAGCTTTCATAAGACGTGTAGACTTTTCTTTCCTGCAACCTTTCATAATAGACTGTAATTATCTGTTTTCCAAAATTGCTGAAATGTTGCAACAGCCATTTCCAGTTCCGAAGAAAAATCTCATTTATTGTTTGGTTCATAACTTTGGGCCAATTTCATTATTTCTTGAAAGTAATGAAATTGGTCCAAAGTCTTAGTTCATAACTTTGGACCAATTTAAGAAAAAATTTTAGCTACAAGAATTGATCAGAATTTTATCAATGCATTAATCCCTAACAATATGCCTACATGTTGGAGGTAGGAGAACTCAGAATATGCTCTTTGAATTGCAACACTCAATCCATAATTGCTCCAATGTAGGCATTATGATTTACTATTGTTGTTCAACCTGGATAAAGGATTACGATAGAATTTTCATATATAACACTTTAACCTTCTCAGCTAACTGGTAGAACCATCCCCTTTACGCGCCAACGATCATGTTTCATCAAAACGCAAAATAAAAAATGACATTCCACAAGGATACCCTCTATCTACGATCCTATTCAATGTATATATTTATTCAGTATCCCATCGCCCATCATCGTTGACTCATCATATATATGCTGACAATCTTTTTGTACTTGTATCTAGGGCTGACCTTTAACATCAAATGGACAACGTCATCCGCAACGTCAACAATTGGAACAGAATAAACGGTGCAGCATGTCTGACTGGTCACTAGGCTGATTTTCTCTCCACCCAAAAGATTCCATTAAAATCCTAGGTATCCCAATTATCCGTGTAGGAAAATGGAATCTTCAAATTGACTTTTCTGTTGAGAAAATTAGCTTGCCTTAACCTAATTTATAAAAATCAATGCCATCCCAAAATAACGCTTTAATCAAAAACATCTAAAAAAATCATCGTTTCTATCCCTAAATACGTTACCTAGAAATCAATTCCTCCATCCTCGCTTTTGATCTCCAAACCGCTATAACACATCCAGATTGGAAACCGTGTTTGGGAGCAGAGTTGAAAGTGTCTGCTTCTCTTGACGGAAATAACAATGCTGCTGAACTTTTGGACGGATTAAAAGATCATCGCTTATTATTTATGGATGCAGATGCCCACGCCGATACTACATCTTCCTTTTGTAGCAGCCATACACTTTACTGTAGAATCTATCCTAATAGGGCTGCTCCAAATTATGAGGAGCTATGGGCTATCAAAACGGCAATTGAAATTGCGACCAGTTACCTCAGTCAATGAAGCACTACTATTTTTAGTGACATTTTTATGGCCCTTAAGCCATTTTGGGACCATCACGTGAACTTAACGCAATTTAACGTAATATATGTGTAAGCGTTGAGTTGCGTTGAGGGCCGGGGCATGTGGCAGACCAGAGTGCTCACAACTATACCCAAGTCCTAAATATCCATTATAGTTTCCGATATTTCATCATTAAGGAATATTAGTGGTCTACAGATGATGGTAAAAATAACAAGAATCATTTTTCTCACAATAATATTATTGGTAACAAAGATACCGGGAGCATTAGCATGATGGATGAACTGTATGTATCTATGAGGTTCTCCTATTGAATACCATCTTAGTTAAGCTCAATTTGAAAGTATTGTCTTCCGTCATGATAAAATGGGTTTACTGAAATAAGTTTTTGGGACTATTCAGAGAATTAATTGACCAAAAACCATCGGATATACTGAGAAATACGTTTCGATAAAGTTCTCTTCGCACAAGGCAGTACGAAATGGAGTATTTCTTTTAAATTAAAAATAAGTAGTGCCATTTTCATTCGTTTTTTTTTATTCAAAGTTTTTCAGATTTTAAGTTAAATTTGCCAAAGTTGTAATGATGTATTTAGAGTAAATATTTGGATCATAATTTTTCAAGCATAAAACATTTTCAATCATAAGCAAAAAAGTATTTCCTCGTGAGTTGACTAGATCTAATCTTAAAGACAAAATTACAAATCTTACGAAATTTTTATTCATATTTTGAATATGAAATTTTATATAATGTATAATTGATATTTTTATTCATTAATGAAATTTCCAATGAAGAGAATTTTTCCAGTGCCGTCTTTGATGAAGTAAACGAACGGATGATCAGCATTAAAGCGTGCGGGCTCGTCAACTCTGCCTATCCTAGGCTGAATTACAGCTCCTAAAATTAAAAAATTTTGTTAAAAAATATATTTATTTATGATTGTTAATAATTTCGTTAATAATCTAAAAAATTGGTGTAAATTTCTTTTACCAGTTGCGGCTGCAGCTTCTGTGCCTTCTTCGTTCACTTCAATAAATGCCTTGTGAACTACTTCAGATACTTTTAGTGGTGTTGGGTCTTCCAAAAGTAAACTTAAATCAGCTGGTCCAAATAAGTCAACCATTCCCATCTATTTTATAAATGGTTCTTTATAGATTCAAAAATACACAATATTTAAGTGACTTACCTCCTTCAGAACATCCTTCATCGCAATGTCGAATTCAATTTTAAATTTTGGTATAGTAATTAAAACTTTCGTATATGACATACTTTTCTCCATATCTAAAAGGTTGACATCAGCCAATTGATTGACCAAATTGGCGAGTCCTGCCCTCTTGTTAGGAAGTAAAATAATCATGGAAAGGTCGGAATTTTTGTATTCCATTTTAAGAGCTTTTGCATCCAGTTCTTCAAATTTTCCATAGAAAAACCTCGCCTTATTGTTCATCATATCAATTTCTTTTGATTCTGTCTCACTAATCCAAAAATCATCTTCTTCTGTATCTTCTGGGGCAAATGGAACTTCCCAAAGACCCTTGAAATGAACTGCATTAACAAGGACCATCCGGGTATCTGAACTAAGTACATCCTTAGAAATTAGCTCATGTATCTTATTGTTCGTTTTCTCTTCAACCCAATCATTTATGGTTTTGGCTGCTTTCTCTTTTTCAGTAAAATCAACTATTTCTGCATCCGAATAGAAGCTACCGACAGCAATTTCCCGGAATCTTTCACTCGGCTTAAATCCTGTTTGAACATAAATTTTGTTGGCCACTTTTAACAGTGGACTATCATTGTGAGCGTCCATGAAATTCTTATAGTTGACTTCTACAACAGATCGATCTGTGCTTCCTAGATGGAGGACTTCGGCCATTTGTGATGCCGTATTACCAGCAGCACCCATGAAAGTTAATCCCAGAGCAGTATGAACTGACATTGGTGAGATTATCACACTTTTTCCTGAATTTTCTTCAAAAACTTTCTTATACAATTCGAATCCAAAAGTTGAAGAACCACGACTGAAAGTGTCATACTCGGGCACTACCATACTTCGAACTTGTACACCGACAAAAAGTAGAATAAATACTAGAAAAATGAAAAATTCTTTTAACAATTTGATTAACACAATTTTTTTCTGTTTAAGATAAAATAGAAAATTTTGCTTTTCAAATTTATACAATACAATTATTAATTTTGCTTGTAATCACATGGGAATATATTGATTACAAAGGAGATTTAACCACTTTTATAGAAGCTCTATTTTGGAGACACCTTTTACACTTTATTAATAATTTTTTATAAATACCAAATGTTATCTTTCTAAAAATAAATTTTTAACCAACAAAAATGGTATAAAGCTGAAAAACATCACTTTTAAACTATAGAACTTCATAATTATCCATAAGGGACTATTTAATTTTTAATTATAAATTTTCAAAAAATCTCATACTCACTTAATAAAAATTTCATTTTCAGGCTCCAAATAATTTGGTCGGTTTAAAAATTATAAAATTGATTAAAGAACAAATCGAACTTGTTGAGATTCCCGCTAGAAATGAGTGATATTTCCGATTGTGAATTGTATTTATAAGTTCCGAGAAAAAAAATAAATAGTATGTAAATTCAAATGTAATAATAATTTTTAGTTTTTTGACTTTGATCATTATACAAATATGTGTACTATCTGACCTTTTGGCTTCACTTCCAGGAGCTCCAACAAAAATACTTTGTTTAAATGTGAATGAATATTTTTCTAGTTATCAACTTATTCCAAAGAACTTTTTTCGTTAATCAATTATAATTTTTCTTGATAAAAAATTATGGATGGTGGTAGAGTGCCTGTAGTTAAACTCTAACAATAATAATTCCAGTAAAAATATTCAGATTTTTTCAGAGATTTAATATTCAATCAACTATAATTGGTTACTAATTAAATTTAAATAAAAATAAAGATATTGCCACAAATGGTTTTATGTCTTCGAACAACAAAATTTGTAAGCTTTTAGATAATAACAGTATTAGCTCAAAGTTAACAACAATTAATGCGGAAAAAAAATTCGATCCTAATGCTTTGAAATAAATAAAACCTTTAATTTTCTTTTAAATACAATATAAAATTTTATTTGTATCGAAATTATTAAGAAAAACACATCGAACCACAGCATAATGTTCAGTGCTGGTTTGTCAAATTAAAATTTTATTCAAATTAGTTATTCGTGTAGGAAACTTCCAATGAACAGGATTTTTCCAGTACCATCTTTGATGTAATACAGGAAGGGATGGTCAGCATGGAACTGTTCAATACGTTCAACTCTACCTGATCGAATTCCAGCTATAACCGCTACAATTTATATTGAATATTAGAAAAAAATCATCTATTTACGATAAGATTAAGATTATTTACCCGTTGCGGCTGCAGCTTCTGTGCCTTCTTCGTTCACTTCAATAAATGCCTTGTGAACCACTTCAGTTACCTTCAGTGATGCTTCGCTTTCCAGAAGTAAACTTAAATCAGCTGGTCCAAATAAGTCAACCATTCCCATCTATTTTATAAATGGTTCTTCATAGATTCGAAAAAATATAATAATAAAATGACTTACATATCTTAGAATATGCTTCATTTTAATGTTAAATTCGATTTTAAATTTCGGTAACTGAACTTCAACTTTTCTATATGACATATTCTTCTCTAGATCTAAAAGGTTGACATCACCCAAATGGTTGATTAAATCGGTGAGCCCCGTTTTCGCGTTAGGGAGTAAAATGGTCATCGAAATGTCGGAGTCTTTGTATTTCATTTGAATAGCAGTTGCGTCCATACCTCCGAATATACCATACAAAAATTGCGCAGTATTGTGCATCATATCAACTGGTTTTGTTTCAGTTTCGCTTATCCAAAATTCTGCTTTTTTTGTTGCTTCAGGCTTAAATTCAACTTCCCAAAGACCCTTGAAATGAACTGCATTAACCAAAACCATTCGGGTGTCAGAATTTAGTAGACTCTTATGAAGAAGATTTTTAATTTTTTTATTGGTATTTTCTTCAACCCAGTCATTAATTATTTTTGCTGCCTTTTCATTTTCACTAAAATTAACTGTTTCAGCATCCGAATAAAAGCTACCAACAGCAATTTCCCGGAATCTTTCACTCGGATTGAATCCAGTTTGAACATAAATTTTGTTAACTACTTTCAATACTGGACTATTATTATGAGCGTCCATGAATTTCTTATAGTTGACTTCGACAACAGATCGATCTGTGCTTCCTAGACGAAGGACTTCGGCCATTTGTGAGGCTGTATTACCAGCAGCACCCATGAAAGTTAATCCCAGAGCAGTATGAACTGACATTGGTGAGATTATCACACTTTTTCCTGAACTTTCATCAAAAACTTTCTTATACAATTCGAATCCAAAAGTTGAAGAACCACGACTGAAAGTGTCATATTCGGGCACTACCATACTGTGAACTTGTACACCGACAAAAAGCAGAATAAATACTAGAAAAATAAAAAAATCCTTTTTTAAATCCATTTCTAACCAATATTTAAATTAGTGATTAAAAGATTTGATGAATTTTTCGAAAATGTTCGCATATATTTATGAATCCCGTAGAAAATTTTTAAATAATATTTCAACTTAAAAGATTGAAATCTAATTAAAATCTATGATCAACAAAGCGTGTTACTATCTCAAAATACTCGTAAATGTTGAATATCACTTATTCAAACTCATTACCTAAGACAATTATTGTTTTCCTTAATTATTCTCAGTAGAATCATAAAACTGAATTGAATTGAGTATTGATTTCAGAGTGTATTGAAACATACTGAATATTTCCACCACTTTTAAAGAATAGAAATTAATAGTTTCTCCGATATTACTCAAAAATTTTATTGTCAAATAATACTTACTCGATAAAAATTTCATTTTCAAGCCTCAAAAATTTATTTTTCCAACGATTTATAGAAGAACAAATCGAACTTGTTGAGATTCTCAACACAATTAATGTTCATTCTAACAAAATATTGATATTTATATGTTTAAAATAAAAATATAATAACAAACAAGTCTAAACGGATTAGTTCTTATAAGATTGCTATAACAATTCTAAAAATATTTCAATGTCAAAAGTTCAGAAAATGCACTGTTGCGGGTTATTATTTAAAAAAAAGAAAAATTAAAGTCCCAAAAAAAAATTAAAAAATAGCCAAATATATTCTAATAAATTGAATAAAATTTAGATTTTACTGGATTTTTTGACTTTTTTCACAAATAAATTGCAAACTGTCTCAATATTCCTTATCGATTTTGTTTTTTTTAAAATGGACTACATTTTTAGTTTTTTTTTCTATTGTAAGATAGTTTATTCAAAAATATACTAAAAACTTAGCCTTATGTGACCTATTTAGAAATATTTAACTGAATTACTCAATGTTATCTAATCGTTAAAAGTAAAAATAATTTTAAATTCCATCTACTGCAAAGTTTTGGCTATTAAATTAATAAAAAAATTATTGTAAACAAAATTTATTTAATCATAGGAAATTTCATTCGTGTGAGAAGTTATCTGAAAGAGATTTCTTTCAATTTTGTTATACCATATTTTGTGGAGCCGATTAGTATTTTGTAGAAGTTTAAATAGGAGACTAGGAAATAGAGCTGTTAGGTTCAGGAGCTCCACAATATGAGGAATCCTGCTCATGAAGTAATTCTTGGTTATGTGACATTCATGTAGAATATGGATGATAGTGAAATGGGTACCACAAGATTGGCATAAGGGACGATTGGTGTTGCCAAAACGGAAGTTATGAGTAAGAGCAGTTTGTCCAATCCGGATTCTGAGGAGCTTCCGCGCCCAGAATTTCGGAATGGATGTGGAATAGACTAGTTTATTGGTGGTTATCCAATGAGCCGACAAAAATGTGTCACTATTGGTCCAGTAATTGTGTCTGCGGATGGCTGATGGTGTTAGGCGAGGCAGATTGGGAATGACTGTCATCACTGGTCGATGGAGTGTTTCTCCAGCCAACTTATCAGCACTTTCATTGCCCACAATTCCCACTCCTATGATGTACCTGTAAAATGTTATTGATGAGTACTGTAGTGTACTAATACCGGCAGCGTATACTGTTGTGCATTAGTACGCGTAGAATCAGAGGAGTTGTGTAAAAGTCATATCGGCTTGGAGCTGGAACTTTTCTATCGGTGAATCCGACACGTGTCAACCGAACAGATGAAACTTCTCATCAGAATCCTTTATTGCTGAATTTGTTACTTGTAGTAGACCCAAAGTTCGTTAGAGCTGCTTTCAAGTCACGGACGACGAATATAACATATTTTAAGTAACCTCTGGCGAAAAGCAACTAGCTACAAACAACAAGCTACAAACTACAAGCAACAAATTCAGCATTAAACAATTCAATGAGCTAATATAAAATTTTAATCTATTCCCATAACTCTGTAATTTCGGAGGTGGAGTGATGTACTGTGTTCTTTAAATAAAAGTCTGAAATCAAGTAGGGTTAAATAAAATGTGTAAGGTCTTTAAATAAAGGTCATATGTCTTCAAATGAACCATATGACTATGTTTGAAATGTCAAAATCTTCTGTTCCTGTCAGTTATATTCAACCCAGAAAATAATCGTTCCTTTATTGCAACTTATCGCAATAAAGCAACAATTATTTTTTGAGTTGAATATTTTGCTCAAAATAATCGTTCTTTTATTGCAACTTATCGTGCACTTCTTCCAAATTGTAATCGTCTCTCTGGATCGGTAATACACAAATTATTCAAGAAAGACCTTTACATTCCGACAAAGTAATTGTTTGGTGTGGTTCTAAATTAGGAAGGAATTGCCTTAATTTATTGTTAATGGTGAGTGATATACGAGGTCTGTTCAAAATGTATCGCGAATTTTGTATTTTTTTCAAAAATTATTTATTTATTCATGATTGTCTATTTTGGCCTCTTCAAAGTAATCCCCACCTGATATTATACACTTGTGCCAACGATTTTTCCAATCCTTGAAGCACTTCAAAAAATCATTTTTTGTGAGCTTGTGCAGCTCCTCCTTCGATGCCGTCTTTATCTCCTCAATCGTAGCGTAGCATCGTCCTTTCATGGGGCTCTTCAGTTTCGGGAACAAGAAACATCGTCCTTTCATGGCGCCAATTTGGGGAATACGGTGGCTGCGGAATTATTAGTGTGTTGTTTTTAGCCAAAAATTCGCGCACAAGCAACGATTAAAATTGGCCGAACTTGTCGGCATAAGTGAGAGATATGAGTATCAACATAACGCCATACAAAAATCGCGATACTTTTTGAACAGACCTCGTATATCGATAATAATGTACTTTCTGTGGCCTGCACTAGAAGATACTGATTTAGCGAATATGCGGTTTCAACAAGACATTTGGCAAGTCTATAATTTCAAGAAATACAGATGTATAATGGCCTCCAATATGTTGTGATTTAACACTTTCGACTCCTTCTTCTGAGGTTTTTTGAAGTCATTAGTCTAGATGAGGTCAAATTTATCACAGAGGCGGCCATTTTATTTTATTCAAAATAATAAATATTGCCCCCAATTGAAAAAAATTATTATAATAATAAATTTAAATGAGTTTTAGTTAAATAGTTCAACTCAATCAAATGCAATTGTTGTCAGAGGAGTTGATTTTTTTTTTTTTTATTATTTTTATTCAAATAAAATATAAAATGAAAGTTCTTTCAAATTTAAATTTACAGATATCTATAACGACAATATCAGAACAAGCATATTTATATGAACTTATTAATTGTCGTGAAAGATTATTGGTAGTAAAGACTCAGCGTTTCAATAAATTACAAAACCAGTGACGCTTAAGTTATCGAAGGGTGTTTTGAGGGAAAAAATTGGGGGATAGTTCTCGAACAAGCGGCTATCCTACCAAGTATGACTTGGAGAGATAAGAATGAAACTTTTAATAACGAGATACGGTCACATAATGAACAAAAGGGACTCCGAGATCATGGTGGATAACACTTTTACGGAAATAAAATGGGGCATTAACAATTTTACGAAGTATTTTTGACTGAAGGGATTGAATTCGACTGGAATTAGAAAGCTTGGTAGATTCCCAGAGTACTTTTCTACAAGTACTTATTATTTTCAGTATATTTTACTATTTATAGTGAGTTTAGAACGCTTATCTGGAAGTCGAAGAAGTTGAAGCTATCGTCTTTCAACTATTATGTGTGGGTTCCAAGTCAAGCCTTTATCTTAGCTCAGTCCTAGATACCAAACTTCAGTGAGTTATGGTATTTCGCTGCTATTCAAAAATATGGCAGAAAATGGTTCATGGCGAAAAGCAAAAGATGCGTAGATGCATTTGCGTTCGTTCACTTTTAATCTTCATTTGGTAAACCTGTTCTGGAGTATTTAGATTGGGTTTGGAGAATTTCGGAAAGATGGCGTTGATTTCAACATGTTTTGACATGTTATTTTTAAGCAAAAAAGGTATAAGCACAGACTGGAATATAGGATGTGGAAATATTGTAGAAGATGGGTTCAAGTAGACTTCCCTGTGGAACACCAGCAAATATCGGTATGATTTTAGAACTAGGAAACAGGTGGATACTTTTTAGTTTTTAGTGTATGTCTGGGTGTCAGTCTCTATCAAAGGATTTATTTATATCAAGAAGCATACCAGGATAGTACTCTACTATTTCTAAAGAGGATGCATTAAAATCGACGACACGATGACACTGCTGCATAGTGGAGTGTTTGGAACGGAAACCAAATCGATGATTGGGAATTAAATTTGACGATTCAAAGATTTTTGAGAAGATTGAAAGGAGACTTATTAGTCTATACAAAGTGAAGCAATTTATTAGATTATTTGGTGTTGCAAAAAAGAGTATTGCTCTTATAAAAAGTTGTTAGACTATATTGTAGTTGATCAAATCATAGGCAGAAGATTTTTTTTTGGAAAGGAGTTTGATTAAATTGGCAACTTTGGAAGGAATAATTGCCTTTGGGAGTAAATGTTTCTGATTTTTTTATCCGTTTTTGGCCCAAGATCCGTCAGTTCATGTTGTAGTGTATTCAGTTTCTGTTCATCGGTGGACATGCAGTTTTTGTTTGTCACCAAATTTTTTAATAGGCTGATTTGTTTGGTTTTGTGAAAGTTTATCTAGTTCTTATTCTATTTATTTTGAAGCTTTATCATAAGTGTAAATTTTAAACAATATATTGTCCAGTCCATTGTTACATTTGTAGTAAGTCTTGGAAAGTTGACTTTCGGGATAGATTGGAAATCTCAAACTAGAAGAACAGGACTATAATGGGATTTTATGTATATTTTAAAGAAATTCACAGGACCAATTGTTAGAACACTAAGTGTTGCCAGGTGCGATCTGACATTTCCATTGGAAAGTTTGACATTTTTTAGCATAAACGTACTCAGAACGTTTTGACGTACGACTATCATTTGTGTTGTTTACAGTGACTTGAAAAAATCAATTTGGCAAAAAAATGGAATTAACTCGTGAACATTTTCGTGCGATCATTTTTCACAACTTTCGACGTGGATTATCACGACAAGAGTGCATCGATGAACTTAAATCTTTGTATGGCTATGAAGCACCATCCTATAGCACTGTGAAAAACTGGTACAACGAATTCAATCGTGGCCGACGCTCGCTCAAAGACGAATTCCGTGAAGGTCGTCCAAAAACAGCCGTTGTTCCAGAAAACATCGATGCCGTACGTGAACTGATAATGCAAGACCGTCATGTGACATACCGTGAGATAGAGGCATGCCTAGGCATTTCTCCCACCAGCATACATTCGATATTGCATGAACACCTGGCCGTAAAAAAGGTTTGTTCTCGTTGGATCCCGCACAATTTGACAATCGCTCAAAAAAAGGCTCGTGTGGATTGGTGTAAAGAAATGCTGAAAAAATACGATCGCGGTGCTTCAAAAGACGTTTATAAGATCGTCACAGGTGACGAATCATGGATCTATGCGTATGAGCCCGAAACAAAACAGCAATCGACCGTGTGGGTCTTCCAAGACGAGTCAAATCCAACGAAAGTTGTTCGTGGAAGAAGCACTTCGAAGCAAATGGTCGCTTGTTTCTTTGGCAAAACTGGTCATGTGGCGACTGTTCCGCTTGTGCAACGTAGGACGGTCAATTCTGAGTGGTACACCACCATTTGTTTGCCTGAAGTCTTCGGAGAAATTCGAAAAACGAACAAGAGAAGTCGAATCATTGTGCACCATGACAATGCGAGCTCTCACACATCGGCTCAAACCAGCGCCTTTTTGACCGGACAAAACGTCGAATTGATGGGTCATCCTCCGTACAGCCCTGACTTGGCACCCAATGACTTCTTTTTATTCCCACACATCAAGAAAAAAATGCGTGGTCAACGATTTTCGTCGCCAGAAGATGCTGTTGAAGCATTCAAAAACCATGTTTTGGAGGTGTCTCAATCGGAGTGGAAAAAGTGCTTCGAAAATTGGTTTGAGCGCATGCAAAAGTGTATAAATCTTGATGGAGAATATTTTGAAAAACAATAAAACCTTTTTCGTTGATAAATATTCGCATTTTCATTATTAGGCCAGAAATATATATAGTAGCCCACGTAATCTAGTACTATAGGTACCTTAAAAAAATAATTCTTTTAAAAAAATGGTAAAAGTGTACAAAATGTCTAAAGAGATTCAAAAGTAGTAGCACGAATAGCCTATGCCTGGACATCCTAAATAAGGATTTAATTTGCAATAATTTCTATAGAGCAATTTTTGTGTAAAATTTTCAACAAATTATTAATAAAAATAATAAATAAAATTGAAAAAAACCACAAATCTGAGCGTAATATCAAAATTATTGGTTTTTTTTGAAGATGAAAAGAATAAAATAAAAAAAAAATTAACTTTTTCACATTAAATGATAATTTTTGTTTTGATTGGCTAGCATCTGAATGAATTTTTTTTTGATTCATTAGAACTTATAATTATCAACAAGACAAGTTGTTATCAATTAAAATATTTTTTTTTATTGAAAAATTCAAGTAAAAATTTTCGATAAATCACCTTTTTAACTTAATCTTTTTTTTGGTAGTTGCCCATAAAGAAAATATTTGCATCTTTATCTTTAATGTAGAAAATAAATGGCCTGTCAACCCAGAATCTCCATGGTCGTGGTTTCATAACAAACGATGCAGGAACAGCTTTTCCAACTGAACGATATAAATTAGAAATTTTTTTTAGTTGTATTTTGGTTTTTAAATTTTTATGAATTTACGTACGAGTAACAGCAGCTGCTTCAGTTCCTTCTTCATTAACATTTATGAATGCTTTGTGGATGACTTCTGATATTTCAACCGCTTGATTAGATTTTAAGAAATGTGGAAATTGAGCAGCACTTGTAAACATTGACTTTATTCCGAGCTGTAAAAATGTCCTTTCGTTAGTTAAGTAGCCTGAATATATATTTGTAAAAGTTTACCATTTCCAATATTGTGTTCAATTTGATTGTAGTTTCAACCTTAAATTTTGGTAAAAGCAAGTCAATGTAGGTTGATCGCATTCTATTATGAATATCCGTTAAATTGGCTTGTGCCATAAGAGTATTCAGAGTTTTAAGTCCAGTTCGTTCGTAGGGCAGTAAGATTACCATCGACAAACCATGTTCGGTATGGTAAGGCAGCTCAATTGCTTGAACATTCAATTCGTTATAATTGGTATACTTGAAATATTCTGTTTGTTGCATCATGTCAACTTGGATGGTTTCCGATTCACTTATCCGAAATTGGCGTGGACGTGTCCGTTCTGGCGTAAACTGATCCATCCAGTTAGCTTTGAAATGTATGGCACTGATTAAAATTAATTTAGTGTCTGCTCTCAGAGTGGACTCATCTACCACATTCTTAATCAAATGGTTTGTTTTCGCTTCAATCCAGGCATTGATAATTCTGGCAGCTGCGGCTTTTTGCACAAAATCAATACTTTCAGCTTCAGATTGGAAACTCTCTCGCGCAATTCTATTGAATTCGGGATTGATTTCTATTCCCGCAGCCGAATAAAATTTGTTGGCTATTTTGATAATGGAACTATTTCGAAAATGCCCCAATAATTGTGCATAATTTGACTCCACATAGACTCGGTCGGTTGAGTGGTAATGCACCCCGTCAGCGATCTCTTGAGCTGTTGCTCCGTCCGCCCCCATAAATATCATTCCAAGCGCGGTATGGATTGAAAATGGTGAAAAGATGACATTTTTATCGGGCAAACTACTAACAAGTTTTGAATAGATTTCAGTACTGAATAGTGCCGTGTGTTGAACAAATTCCGTTGGAATATTTTCTGCCCGAATTTGTGTTAATGCCAATAATAAAACAAAATATTCTAAAAGAAAGAAAATAATTATTGTATTCTCAGTTTGGTCTATGAAATTTCTTAGAAAAATCGAAATTACCCAAATACGATTTCATCTTGACCAATGTGTCTAGGCCTAAATAAAATCTTCTTCTTAGGGCGTCTCCTTTGATATGCTCATTCAAACTATAAAAATTCTTATTTATAGCGTAAGTTTATGTTATTATCAAAATGATAAGATTAACAAGTTAAAAGGTTAAATAGGAAAAAATATATTTTCTTTTTAGTAAAAAGTTTTTTATTTTTATATAAATTTAGTTATACTTTTAGTTTTTGTTTAGTTTGTTGTTTCTATCAAATTGCAAGAATTCACTATCACATATTTTTTATATTTTCATAATAATTAGTTGGTATGAAATTTATTTGTACGAATTTAGAATTTTTTAAAAATATATTAGAATTTCGAACAAAATATTAAAGACTGTAATATTTTTAGACTAATTTTTTTGTAGTAAATTTTTTTGATATGTTATCTCTGCTCCCAGTTATAATAAGTAAATTTCTTATACAAATAAATGTAAAAACGGACTAGAGTTTGTGCTCTAGTCAAAAACATAAAATTGGCAAAAAAATTTTTTCACGTAATAATAGTGCTTATCATAATTTTAAACCATTAATATTCTTTGTGTTTTTATTTCATATTTAAATACATTTTATAAAATTTTGTAACATATTATTCTAAAATAAAAAAATATTATTTTCCTTGATAGTTTCCCATAAAGAAAATATTTCCAGCCGAATTTTTAATATAGAAAATAAATGGTCTGTTAGCATGGAAAGTTTTTGGATTTGGTACATAAAAATCGGAATCGAAAGCAAAATCTAGAACTGAAATTGAGTGAATTATATGAAATGAGTTTTATTAAAATTTTCATAAATATTATCGATTTACCAGTTACAGCAGCTGCTTCAGTTCCATTTTCGTCAATTTTTATGAATGCTTTATGAAGAACGTCTGTTATTCCTAGCGATTGACTGGATTCTATGAAATTCGGAAACTCAGCACTATCAGTAAACATATTGACCATTCCAAGCTAAAATATTAAAGTTTTTAATAGCAAATCAAACATATATCGTTAAATTTTCAAAAAATTCACCTTTGGTAAGATATTCTTAAGTCTTAAGCTAGACTCAGCTTTAAATTTGGGAATTGATATTTTAACATATTCCCTTGACATCCTTTTATGAAGATCGAGTAAGTTAATATTTTTTAGAAGAGTGTTTAAATGTGCCAACCCTGTCCGTTTATTGGGTAGTAGAATTACCATTGACATACCATCGTCCGTATCGTAAGGAAGTCGTAAAGCTTTAGCATCCAATTCTTCAAATTCTCCGTAAGTATAAAACTCAGACTCCCTCATCATATCCAAATCAATACTTTCAGATTCGCTGATCCAGAATGGAGCCGAATGCGTAAATCCTTCTGAAAATTTTTCCATCCAATTACTTTTAAAGTGTATGGCATTAATTAGCATTAATTTAATGTTGCCGCTTAAAGAGGATTCATCCAAAATATTCTTAATTTTATTGTTAGTCTTTTCCTCAATCCAAGAGTTGACAATCTTAGCAGCTTCAGATTGTTTTGTAAAGTCAATATTTTCAGCTTCGGATAGAAAACTTTTTCTCGCCAATGCAATGAATTCTGGTTTTATTTCCACATCGATGGATGAGTAAATTTTATTAGCAATTTTCAAAGTGGAACTATTTCGATATTCTTCCAATATGTTGGCATAATTTGACACCACTTCACTTCGATCAGTTGAATGGAAATGGAGTCCGTCGGCGATTTCATGTGCTGTTTGTCCAACCGCGCCCATGTATGCCATTCCAAGAGCGACGTGAATAGAAAATGGTGAAAAAATTACATTTTCATTCGGAAAATCCTCAACGATTTTAGAATAGATTTCCGTACTAAAAAGTGCTGTGTGCTGAGCAAACTCCGTTGGAATATTTCCAGCGTGGATTTGGATAATACACAAAAATAGAATAAAATGTACTGAAAGAAATTAAAATAAATTAGCTTGTAGACTATTAAAATCTTCAATAATATTTACACAAAACCAAACCCATGTTGCTATTGAAAATGTTCGGACCTAACTTGAATTTTCGACCAAAAACATCTTATTTTATAGGCCCGTTAAGCTTATAATAATTGCTCATATTCAATATAATTTCTTTTTTGCTTAAAAGTTATTCAAATTTAATAGAACTGTTATTTATAATTCTACACATTAAAGATAACAACAATATTAGAAGGTCAAGTACAAGTGTAAGTTCAGACCTTATTGAACCTTTTATTTTCTACCATTTTGATTTAACTATTAGTTCACAAATTTAATTATTTTTTAAATATTTTTTCATAAAGCTTACAATACTCTTATATAAACCGAAATTATTAGCGTAAGCGACTTTGGGATCATAGAAAAGATTAAATTCTGCACGCATTTTTTTTGAAATCATGTTTTTACAAAAATTAAATAATTTTGTAATAACTATTGTATTTAAATTGATTATTTTTTGTTATAAAAATTTGTTTATTCTCAAATAGGTATTATTAGATGTTTCTTATAACCGTGACGATCGCTAGATAGATTAAGGAAATCGGATATTTAACTAAGCAGACGAACATTTGGCAATTAAAAAAAGCGCATAGATAAACTTCCGTAAGATTGTTAAAATTTTTATTTTGATAATTGAGAGCACACTTAATTTAAATAGCTGGTTATTAAATTAAAAATATAAATATTATACAAAACAATATATTATAAATGAAAATCTCCGAAAAGAGATACTTTAGTCAAAAACGTATTACTTGATCAACATCGATTTTTATTCTTAACAATTCTCTACATAAACAATTCTCAATTAATCTAATAAATTCTTGCAGAAAGTTTTAATTAATCATTTTCCTTGATAGTTTCCCATAAAGAAAATGTGACCATCCTCATTTTGAATATAAAAAATAAATGGTCTGTCAGCATGGAACGTTTTCGGATTTGGTACATAAACTGCCGATACGGCTAGAAACTTTATAACTGTAATTAAATAAATATTTAGTTAAGTAATATTTCCACAAATACTCATAAATTCAATTACTTGTAGCTGCAGCTGCTTCTGTTCCTTTTTCATCAATACTAATAAACGCCTTGTGAATAACTTCAGATATTTTTATGGACTCGCTAGATTTTATTAAATTTGGAAATTGGGCACGATTCGAAAACATTGAGACCATTCCGAGCTAAAACAAAATTATGGATTTCAAAAGTTAAATTTTTTTATTGAGGCAAATGTTTTTCACACTTTACCTTTGGTAAGACTTTTTGTAATTGAAATGTTGATTCGAATTTGAATTTGGGAACCGATATATCAACATATTCCGTCGTCATTTGTTTTCGAAGTTCCAATAGATTCGTCTTTCCAAGACGTGCGTTCAGAGTTTTCAAGCCTGTTCGTTGATTGGGTAGTAAGATCACCATAGACAAACCATGTTGAGTTGTGTAAGGAAGCTTAATTGCTGTGGCATCTAATTCAGTATATTCTCCATAACTAAAAAAGTCTGATTGCTTCATCATGTCCACATTAACACTTTCAGATTCGCTAACCCAGAATGGAGCAGAACCCGTCCTATACTCTGGAAAGTTATCATCCCAGTTAGCCTTAAAATGTATAGCATTAACTAATAACATTATAGTATCTGCTCCCAAAGATAACTCGTCTAAAATATCTTTAATTTTATTGTTAGTCTTCTCCTCAACCCAAGAATTGACAGTTTTTGCGGCTTCCGATTTTTTTGTAAAGTCAATATTTTCAGCTTCGGATAGAAAACTCCTCCTCGCCAATGCATTAAATTCTGGTTTTATTTCCACATCAATGGCAGAATAAATTTTATTAGCAATTTTCAAAGTGGAACTATTTCGATATTCTTCCAATAAGTTTGCATAATTTGACTCCACGTCACTTTGATCAGTTGAATGGAAATGAAGTCCCTCGGCGATTTCATGTGCTGTTTGTCCAACCGCGCCCATGTATGCCATTCCAAGAGCGACGTGGATAGAAAATGGTGAAAAAATGACATTTTCATTGGGGAAATCCTCAACGATTTTAGAATAGATTTCCGTACTAAAAAGTGCTGTGTGCTCAGCGAACTCTGCTGGAATTGTTCCAGCCTGGATTTGGATAATACCCAAAAATAGAATAAAATATGCTACAGGAAATTGAAATAAATAAGCTTTAAGAAAAAACCAAAATCTTCAATAATATTTAATGGTAATCTATTTACCCAAAAGTGAACCCATGTTGCTTTTCGGTGTGTCCAGGTCTAAATTAAAGTTTAATTCCAAACACGTCTTTCTTATATGCTCACTTAGCCTGAGATTTATTTTATAATAATACACTTATAAAATTCATTGATAAAATATTTGAAAGAAATCAACTCAATAAAAGATAACAATGCCAGAAGGTCAAATAAAAGTTCGAAATCGGAAGCTTATTCAATGTTTTATTTTCTATCATTTTAGATGAGCTAATTTTTATTGAATTTTGAAAAGTTTTGTTCTTATTTAAAGTCTGCTATAGTCTCAGATAAACCGTAGATTATTGACGTTGATATCTTTGGGGTGATAGAAAGCTTCAATATTTTTTGAAAATCTTTTTTAGCTTGCACACTTATTATATAAAAACGATTAGCGTTAGAATATATTGATTATTGCTATGTTTTTTAAATACACATGTACTCGTATATTGTAGACATTTCGGTTGAATAATAGGTCAAGACGAATAGTATGTTTACCTAAGAACAAAATGTGTTTCTTTTATTTATTTTTTTTAAATTTATTGATACCTACAACTACTTATAACTAGTAACAAGTAGATTTTTATGAATGTAATTACAATTATATGAAGATATGTAAGCGACAACACCCATCGATGTTACTTCTAGAACAGGATAATATTATTTTTAAGTTTTAGAAAATCTCTTGGAATGTTCGTTTTTTTTGGAATATTATTGCCATTTGAGGTTATATCATGGAGCTGTTCTCGGCAGAGTGTGAAAGTAACATGAGCAGATTTTTGCTCATTAACCCCTACTCTCCATCTTTTAAACCAGGTTTCTAAGGAGTGGATGTGGTTCTCTAGGATAAGGATAGTTATAGAATGATGTATCATCAGCTTATATTTCCGAAAGAATATCTGTGCAATAAGGAATATCATGAGTGTAAATATTGTAAAGATTTGGTGCTAGGAGACTTACCTGAGGGTCATCGGCGGTGTTAGGATAAATGTCAGAAAACTCAATATTTTCAGCTACCTGAATAACCACAGCGTAGCCATATACGGTCGAAAGCATGCGAATTGTCAAGAAATTCGCCTGAGCAGTATTCCTTTCGCTCTAGCGAACACTCTTTGTAATTGACTACGAGATGACACTTCATGTATAGTGGAATGCTCAGCTGTAAATCCAAACTGATGCTGAGGAATCACACACTCGGTTTCATTCAAAAATGGGATAAAAGCGTTTCAGGAGTAATTTTTCTAGCATTATTGATAAAATGGAAAGGATGCTTATAGGTCTTTGGGTTTGTTGGGTTTTGGGATTATTTTGATTATGGAAGGAAAAAATGATGTGAGGAGATTACTATTAGAACGAGGTTTTTTCTGAATATTTTTTAAGTATTTCCGAAGTCTGAAGCTTTTTTGGTGGGGAGGCATTTAACTTCGGAAGGAGTGAAAAATTTAGCAGCTGGACTTATAGACAGCTGAGTTGGTATTTATCTGTGAATTTTTTCATCAACTTAAATGGCTTGGATGCGTTCGTGTGGTTTAAAGGTGTTTACCCAGGTTCCGTCGGTATTACGTAGTAGATGTGTACCTTTTTTTTGTATTTAAGTATTCGTTTAATTTTGTTGACCTAGGTCGTGCCATTTCGAAATGTATTGGTGCTGACCAATTCGTTTGCAAGTCAAATGCGAAAGGATTTGCAATACAAGCCAAGTCTGATGGTGCTTATAGAAGCATTGTACAATTGCTGGTGGAAACGAAGCAAACGTTTCACACTTACCAACCAAAGGCAGAAAAGGCCTATAAGGTGGTGATTCGTCATCTGCATCACACTACATGCGTCGACGAAATAAAAAGTGAGTTAGAAATACTAGGACATAACGTCACTAGTATTTCCAGTGTCAAAAAAGATTCTCCTTTGGCACTATTTTTCGTGTTTTTGAAACCAGCACCCAACAACAAGTACATATTTCAAATTGAAACGTTTATGTATACGAGTATAAAGGTGGAAGAACCGTACATTAGCAAAGATATAGTCCAATGCTATAGATGCCAGGAATACGGACACACCAATGCTTATTGTCGGCATAATCCAAAATGCGTGAAATGTGCAGGTGAACACCTTACCAGGGAGTACAGTAAAAGTAAGGCAATCCCAGCCAAATGCGTCCTCTGCGACGGTAGCCATCCCGCAAACTATAAGGGTTGCACCACTTATAAGAAGCTTCAGGAGAAAATAAAGCCAAACATCAAAAAGAACATCCAATCGACTACTATAAATAGCCAACCAGTGCAGTAAGGTTTATCATTTGCTGCGGTCGCGGCAGGCATTTCTAATACTGAGCAGCAACAGCAGAAGCAACGAGAACCTCAACAACAGCAACAACAGCAGCCACAACTACAACAACCGCAACAGTAACAATATAGCAGTAATAATTATATTCCCCCTCCTCCATTGTTATCCCAAAATATATTCTCAATGTTCTCCCAATTAACCAACAAACTCATAGAGCAACTAAATCAAATACTAACCCCATTTGTAAATGCTTTGATGTCCATTGTGTCAGCTTAATCTGTTCAAAAATAAATGTCGTCATGCACCGAAAATTCCCTCTCCATCCTTTTATGGAACGCAAATGGATTGAACCTCCATCGAGAAGAACTCTCTATTAACTGAGACGCACTTTACATCCAGGTCATTCTTCACGATACGAGACTACGATACATACAGAACTGATCATGCTGACAATACGGCGCATGGTGGAACAGCTATCCTTATAAGAAAATCCATTAAACATAACATTCACTTCAATTTCTCCTCTGAATCCCTGCAATCCACAGTTGTAACAATTGATACCTCCTTATTTAATCTTAATGTAGCATCTGTATATTGTCCTCCCAATAAATCCATAACTGGTTCCGAATTTGTATCCTTCTTACATGCACTTGGAGCCTCATTCCTTGCGGGTGCTGATTACAATGCTAAACACTCTCAATGGGGTTGCAGCGTTGCTAACCCTCGAGGAAAGATTCTTCAAGAAGCTCTATCCCATACATCTTATGAAAAAACCTCCCCTCCAAATCCAATATACTGGCCAACATCTGTTTCAAAACGAGCTGATATGCCCGATTAATTCATTAGCACTTCCTTCAATTACCATGAATTATAGTATTGAAACTCTTTCCGATTTAAGCTCTGATCCTTACCCTTATTTCTAAGCCAATCTTAAAGACTCTTCATCCTAGGCTGATAAATGGCAAAATAGACTGGAACAGATTTAGAAACAAATTAGACCAACAGATTGACTTAAACCGAACGTTAGAAACAGCAAATGACATTAATGATGCTGTAAATGACCTCACTTTATATTTACAAAATGCGGTTACAACCGCTCACATCTCGTACAATACGACACAACCACAAAAACAAAATTTACCAACTAAAATACGGACTTTAATTAACAAAAAAAGAAAAATGAGGATGCATTGGCAACGCGTACGAATGCCTAGCTACAAACAGGAACTTAACCGACTACAACGTGAACTAAAAATGGAAAATAGTAAGCACTATAATGAACGGCATGAAACTTATACAAAATCGCTTAGTGACAATATTTCTTTATGGGAAGCTACTTGACGAATGCGCTCGTACAAAAGAACATCACACCCACTGAAACAAAATGACGGTAACTGGGCAAAAACAAACAAAGAAAGAACTGAAGTATTTCTTAAACATTTGGTAAATACTTTTGCTCCACATGATGATATAGAAGACAAATCACATACTAACAAACTCATCGAAGAACTAATGTTCCACTCCCTCTGAGTCTTCCTACCAAAAATTTTAAGCCCTCGGAAATTAAATCTTTTTATTCTGCGCCTTCCCAATAAAAAAGCTCCTGGTTATGATCTAATAACAGCTCCTATTCTGAAGCAAATTTCCCGAAAAGCTTTAGATTTAATCACACATAAACATTAATCACACGTCCTTTAACAGACGTTACCTACAACTTCTTAGACTACTGGACAAACGCTCGAAACTAACAATTAAAAGTAAACTTCTAATCTACAATACAATTATAAAACCTATTTGGACATATGGAATTGAACTTTGAGGTTCAGCGAAACGTTCTAATTCCTATCGCGTCCAGGCCTTACAATCCAAGATCCTCCGTAAAATTGTTGATGCCCCCTTTTATGTTCGTAACACTGTAGACATCGTGACCTAAATGTTCCCTTTGTTCATGATCTGTGCTTTTCCCGACATCAAAAATTTCACTCCCGTTTACCCTATCATCATAATCCACTTGTGAGAGAATTGTTTTGTATAGCCCTTCCCGGAAACACTTTTTCTAGAGGAATCTAACTTCCGTTAGTTGGAGAAACGCCTATGGGTGTTTACTTCCACTTCATTATGCACAAGATTGTTAATTAAAATGTTATGTAAATCTGCTTGTTACAATAAAATTGTAGTTGCAGATAAAAAAAAAGTATTCGTTTGGTAGCTGTCCAGAGTGAGTTATTAGTTGTTAGTGATTGAGTTTTGTATGCAAACAGTCAAGTCGTTTATGGCATCATAAATTTGTTGGTTTAAGTTCTGTCTAAAAATGTCCTAATGTCCCACTTACAAGTCTAGGATGGAAGGATTTTAAAACAGGAGAGGTGTCTAATGTAGGGCGAACCGGAGAATGTTCGAAATTCGGGTCAACGAGTGTATATATGGTTGAATTAATGGATTTGTTGTAATAAAATAGTCGAGAATATCAGGAAGTTTTCTAGGAAGGAACTTGCACTTCGAAAGTGGTATAGGAGAAGACTTCTTGGAGAATCTTTCCTCGGGGATTCGAAACACGGCAACCCCATTTGACGTACTTCGCATTGTAATCTCCTCCCACGATAAAAGATTTTCCAAGTAAATAAAAAAAGAACTCAAATTCCACGTTAGTTAAAATTTTATTTGGAGGACAATAGGCGGATACACTATTAAAGTTAAAGGATGAATAGTGAAGGGTATTAGCTATTGACTGTAGGGATTCCGTGGCAGCTTGTGAGTGATTTAAGGAGTTTTTAATAAGGATGGCAGTTCTACCGTGCGCTTGGTTATCTGGATGGTCGGTTCTGTATGTTAAATAGTTACATATTGCAAAGAGCGACCTGGTCGTAAAGTGAGTCTCTGTAATCAATGCAACGTCTTTGCATTTGTTATGCAAAAGAATGTCTAGTTCTTTTCAGTATTGGGTAAGATGGATAGGTATTTACTAGTACATGACAACATTTAGTTTGGAGTCTTGCGCATGAACTTAGAAACAAAAGACCTAGTACTTTATTTATATCTTGTAGTGAGTTGTAAAAATATAGAAAAGTGATGTTGTGGGAAGACAAAGATGGAGGAGGAATATACAAATTATTTAGATATAATTTTAATTGGTACTATTATTGATGTTGTTGCTCTTGTTGTTCTTTCTGCTGCTGTTATTATTGTGGTGTTGTTCGATGTGTTAATGACGGCACTAGTATTGGGATTAAAGATGTTGATAGTATTGATGTTGGCTGAGAAGTACCTCCTACTACTGTAGCAAAAGGGAGAGCAGATTTTACTGGGATAGTGTCTTAGATTAAAGAACACCTGGATAGGCCCGTACGTCAGATTTTCGTATTGCACACACAATTTTCTGGCCTAATTATTGTAAAAGCGGCGAGAAATCGTAACGCTTGCATACTTTGGTGTAGATTTTTTTATGAAGTCATGACACCCACTGACATCTAGTTTTCGTATTAGAAATTTATTGAATTCCAAAAGCATAATTTATGTTCATTTTTATTCACTATATACCAAACAAAAATACAATTTAAATACAAGGCAATTTTTATTTTTTGTATAATCTTTAGATATAAAATGAAATTCTATTTTAGGTTTCGTAAATATCAAGGGCCTCAATTTTGTAAACTTTTGGAGAGTTTTAAAACACGACATTCTCCATGAAAGTGGTAGCATACCGAAATACTTGCATACTTTTGTTGTTTTTAAAGTTATTATTTTAGCACTTATCTGAAAGTGCAAAAGAAAATGTGATTTTTATGTTTTTTGAAGTATTTACAAAATATTTAATATGAAGTTTTGATTTCAGAAAATGAAGTATTTTATAGAGCGTTGCTGGTGAATTTATTTGTTTCGGTAAGTTGACATTTTCATTTTTACTAGATAACTTAACAAAAATTTAGTTTATAATAGGTTTAAATGGCTTTTCATGATTTATTTTATCCAAAAAGTGGTTGAAAAATGAAAAGTTCGGCATTTAATAAATGGAAACAAATGTGAAGTTGACAGTTCAATGTTTACCAGAATATAGTTCAGTGCCGGCGTACGTAAAGTGTGTGTAAGAAAATTTAAGGGAAATTAAGTGCAGATGGGTTAAATAAATATTTTAAGTGACCATAAATATTTATTTAACCTATTTGCACTTAATGAATATAGTGAAAAAGTGCTCGAATACATATCAGGCTTTATTGTTTTTACGCTAGGCAAGTCTTTGCATTACGAAGACTGTCTTTCAGCTTTAGAAGGAGAATTCACATTAAAAAGTTTGATAGCGTGCAAGTCCTTTGTCTTCTTAAAGTACCCTTCTAAAAGTGTTATGAAAATTTGCCAAAGTGCTGAAAAACAAATTCGAAGCATGTGGTGCATTTAAATTAACTTAAAAAATATATTAATGGTTTATTTTTTAATTACCATTTAAATTTACAAACACACATTTATATTATAATGAAGCTTTCAATATCTACAAATGCTTGTTTAATATTAAAATTTATATTTACTAAGTTACGATGTGGTTATAATTTCAACATAATATCACATTCTTTCATTTAATTCATTTTGCATTTTTAGAATGGACTTTTATTTGTGCACATAATTGTTTGAATGAACAGAAAAAAGAATAGTAAAGAAATCAAATAACTTGCAATTTATATTTTTATATGCTCTTCCTTTTTATAATTCCGTTTTAATAAATAATATATGGAGAAATAAATAAAATGAAAATATAATAAATAAATAAATAAATATTATTTTAAAATAGAATACTGTATTTCCGATACTAACTCCATCAAACAACAAAACCCGCAATATTAAAAAATCTATTTGTTTACGCATAAATGACATCACATATTAAAATGGTTTTAAGCGAACTGCTTATTGCAGTTTAAAATTAACCCCCACTGATTTACGCCGTTTCTGTTATTTTGCATGTGTGTGCGTTCTACGAATGTGTTGCCAACAAAATTTGGACGAATTTTTGTGTGGAGGCCTATCCAGTTTTTCTATAATCTAAGAATGGTGTTCATAATAGTTGGTTGCCTTAATTTATGTGGATTCAGTTTTTATTGTAGAGACTGTATGTCATGCAGCTTTTATAGTTTGCAGAGTGGCTATCTGCACATGGAGCGCATTTTGCGGGAGTAGTTTTCGCTTTAATGCTCTCTAATGTTAAATTTTGTTCACTTAGGACATTTGACACACTGACGGTGCATGATGGTAATACGGTGTACCTGTACAATGTATTTTGTCGGGTGCGGCTCCCTCACCTTAATTCCAGAGTAGACCAAGATATCCAAAGTGAAAATATTTTTATTGTTTGGAGAAGGCTCCAAATCGACAAAAAATAGTGGCGATAGCTTGGGGCTTACCTTCTGAATCACATTTGAGACATTTCTGACACGTTATCCTAGTGTCTCCAACTCAGATTTAATTCTACTTTAGGTCATCTGATGGGGTCAGTGTTATTGTCAGTTAATAGCTGGAAGCGATTTTGTTGTGGTGAGGTCACATTTTTTCAATTTCTTTGTAGCAAGTGGCGAGGAGGCGGGAGACGAATTTTACAGAATTTCGTCCAGGTGTATTTCTTTTCAGCTTGCCAACTGGTAACACGAAACCATTATTTATATCACTGGTTAATCGAGCACTGATCGGTTGTGTTGACTGCCTATTCAATGATCGTGATCGCAGTTGTCACTTTTTATTTCACTTATTTTTAATATATTAAAAGTACAATATATTCGCGCAAACTAAGCTATCATAAACCGATAAAATTTTGATCAAAATATTGTTCAAGACTTTTAAAAATAATTTTACACAACTTTTAGAAAAGCGAAAAATAATAATTTAAATCACTTTCGATCTCATTAAAAACACTTCTGGTTCGATCAACTATCAATTCGCGACTTCTAACATTTTTTGGTAGTAGAAATAAACGTGGTGAATATTTTGGTAGATGACAAACAATTTGTTTGTATTAATTAAGCTAATATTTATATAAACTATTTACTTACTACGGAACTTATAATTTTAAAAATTTAATCTTCCCGAATAGAGACACTTTAATTGAAAAAAAAACTTAATCAACATGGATTTTTATTCTATGCAAGTCTCTATATAAACATTTCTCAAATAATCTAATAAATCCTTGCAGAAATTCTAAATTAATCATTTTCCTTGATAATTTCCCATAAAGAAAATGTGACCATCCTCATTTTGAATATAGAAAATAAATGGTCTGTCAGCATAGAAAGTTTTCGGATTTGGTGCATAAACTTCCGATATGGCTACAAACTTTATAACTGCAATTAAATAAATATTTAGTTAAGTAATATTTCCACAAATACTTATAAATTCAATTACTTGTAGCTGCAGCTGCTTCTGTTCCTTTTTCATCAATACTAATAAACGCCTTGTGAATAACTTCAGATATTTTTATGGGCTCGCTAGATTTGATTAAATTTGGAAATTGGGCACGATTCGAAAACATTGAGACCATTCCGAGCTAAAACAAAATTATGGATTTCAAAAGTTAAATTTTTTTATTGAGGCAAATGTTTTTCACACTTTACCTTTGGTAAGACTTTTTGTAATTGAAATGTTGATTCGAATTTGAATTTGGGAACCGATATATCAACATATTCCGTCGTCATTTGTTTTCGAAGTTCCAATAGATTCGTCTTTCCAAGACGTGCGTTCAGAGTTTTCAAGCCTGTTCGTTGATTGGGTAGTAAGATCACCATAGACAAACCATGTTGAGTTGTGTAAGGAAGCTTAATTGCTGTGGCATCTAATTCAGTATATTCTCCATAACTAAAAAAGTCTGATTGCTTCATCATGTCCACATTAACACTTTCAGATTCGCTAACCCAGAATGGAGCAGAACCCGTCCTATACTCTGGAAAGTCATCATCCCAGTTAGCCTTAAAATGTATGGCACTAACTAATAACATTATAGTATCTGCTCCCAAAGATGACTCGTCTAAAATATCTTTAATTTTATTGTTAGTCTTCTCCTCAACCCAAGAATTGACAGTCTTTGCGGCTTCCGATTTTTTTGTAAAGTCAATATTTTCAGCTTCGGATAGAAAACTCCTCCTCGCCAATGCATTAAATTCTGGTTTTATTTCCACATCAATGGCAGAATAAATTTTATTAGCAATTTTCAAAGTGGAACTATTTCGATATTCTTCCAATAAGTTTACATAATTTGACTCCACGTTACTTTGATCAGTTGAATGGAAATGCAGTCCGTCGGCGATTTCATGTGCTGTTTGTCCAACCGCGCCCATGTATGCCATTCCAAGAGCGACGTGAATAGAAAATGGTGAAAAAATGACATTTTCATTCGGAAAATCCTCAACGATTTTAGAATAGATTTCCGTACTAAAAAGTGCTGTGTGCTGAGCGAACTCTGCTGGAATTGTTCCAGCCTGGGTTTGGATAATACCCAAAAATAGAATAAAATATGCTGAAAGAAAGTAAAAGTAAGTTGATATGAGCACTCAGTTTCCATTGATTGAATCTTCGACAGTCATCTACGAATACTTATAAACTAAAAACTATTTACCCAAAAGTAATTCCATTTTCTTTAAAAATATCAAAATAAGTATTCACGTTCGAATTGAAGTTGCTGCCAAAGACGTCTTCTTCAATATGTCCATCTAATTTACAAAAGTTCTATATTTATAGCATAAATTTTGAATATTTATCAGAGCGAAGGAAATAAAATACAAACTGAAAAGTGGTATGCGATGAGATAATAAAGCCAAAGGCTACCGGATTATTATTCGGTTTTGATTTGTTACCCAATCTATTCCATATATTTATTGAGTTGATTGGACGAGAGGTTTTTCGACTAAAAAAATCTGGTCTGTAAAGTTTGTCGATAATTTCTAATAATCAGTTTGACTTTGTGGTAAGAAATAAAAGTTGATAATCAAGTTAAAAATAAGCCAATAATGAGTTCATATTTAAATTTGCTTGTGCCAAAGTCAAGGTGAACACGCTAGAAAATGTGTACATTTCAGGTAAACACATAATTCTGAGCGAACTCCGCTGGAATTGCTGAGCGAACTCCGCTGCAATTTTTCTAGCCTGAATTTGGATAATACCCAAAAATAGAATAAAATATGCTACAGGAAATTAAAATAAGTTAATTTAAAAAAAAAAACCAAAATCTTCTATAATATTTAACGGAAAACTATTTACCCAAAAGTGAACCCATGTTGCTTTTCAGTGTGTCCAGGTCTAAATTGAAGTTTAATGCCAAACACGTCCTAACATTTATTGTATAATAATACACTCATAAAATTCATTGATAAAATATTTGAAAGAAATCAACTCAATAAAAGATAACAATGCCAGAAGGTCAAATAAAAGTTCAAAATCGGAAGCTTATTCAATGTTTTATTTTCTACCATTTTAGATGAGCTAATTTTTATTGAATTTTGAAAAGTTTTGTTCTTATTTAAAGTCTGCTATAGTCTCAGATAAACCGTAGATTATTGACGTTAATATCTTTGGGGTCATAGAAAAGCTTAGAATTAAAATAGATTGATTTTTGCTGTTTTTTAAATATATATTTAGACATTTCGGTTGAATAATATATTTTTGTGGAATATTATTGCCATTAGAGGTTATATCAGGGATCTGTTCCCGGCAGAGTGTGAAAGTAACATGAGCAGATTTTTGCTCATTTAGCCCTGCTTTCCATCTTGCTTTTATTCTGTAGGATACTTTTGCACCATGATAATGCCCCTGCTCATGCATCGTTGCTTGTGCGCGAATTTTTAGCCAAAAACAACACTCTAATAATGCCGCAGCCACCGTATTCCCCAGATCTGGCCCCTTGTGACTTTTTCTTGTTTCCGAAACTGAAGAGCCCCATGAATGGACGACGCTACGCTACGATTGAGGAGATAAAGATGGCATCGAAGGAGGAGCTGAACGAGATCACAAAAAATGATTTTTCGAAGTGCTTCGAGGATTGGAAAAACGTTGGCACAAGTGTATAATATCTGGTGGGGATTACTTTGAAAATAATATCTGGTGGGATTTGACTTTTGCAAATATAACTGAGGATATTTGAAAATTTAAAATAATAAACAGAAAGGTTAAATGAAATGTGTTACACTATTTAGTTGCCTGAATAAGAGTTGTGATTTTTAAATGTTTTCACTCCAAATAAAACGTCAACTACAAATTAGTAGACCATGTTCAGCTGCTTAGATACAATTCAGTTTGTCGTTAGTTGTATTCAAATAAACATTCTAATCATCATAATATATATGTGTAGGTACAGGCAGTACTCGTTGCTTGGAACACTGTACAAACAAAAGCCCAAATATGATGAATAGAAGCCACTTCTATCTGTAGATATCCAGCGTTAATTGAAT
This sequence comes from Atherix ibis, assembly GCA_958298945.1. Lineage (NCBI taxonomy): Eukaryota > Metazoa > Arthropoda > Insecta > Diptera > Athericidae > Atherix > Atherix ibis. The sequence goes on from OY282607.1 coordinate 40,330,752, forward strand.
CTTTCGTATAGATATGCATACGCGAATATTCAGGACCATATGAGGCATGATGAAATTTCTTTGGTGTAGCCAAAGTAACGAAGATCAACTGTATTGATGCAAATAGAAACTAAAGAGTTTTTCTATTAGTTTTGTCAAATTTCACTTGAATGAACGTATTGAAAATTTTCAATTTCAATAGTTAATGGGTAGCAAAATGTTAAAAGGTGGCTAGTAGACACCATCAAAAGAATATATAGAGTATATAAAAAAAAAATGTGACTATGCAGTTTTTTCTAAATTTTCAGATTTTTTCCTTATTAACAAAAAATACTAATTGAGTATATTCAATCTCAAATTTGATTACCGTTTATTCGAATATGCATTTTACCGGAATAAATTTATTTTCGAAAATTTTTTTGAGTTTATCTAAATACAAATTTATTCAAAAAAAATAATAAAATTTCTAATGTTTAGTCATAACGCTTAGAATTGATGGCAACTGGCTCTCATTCTTTATTTTCAAAGTAATACTGGAAATATTCAGACCAAAATGCATACCAGCAAGGCATTCTTTCAAAATAGAATGATTTTTCCATAAGTACTTGTTGGTTTTTAGAACCATATTTATAGAAAATTTATTTATTGACGTATCCACCCAGCAAGAAATAAGCATCAGAATCCAAACTCAATTGTTCTAGAACCCATTTGGCGTATCTTCTGTAGAATCTAAACGCATACTAAATAGCAAATTTTGTGCCAAATATATACCAGCTTGAATGACATATATGTTTGACAGCTGTCAGCTGCCAGGTCCGTACTTTCCCAACTACAAATAATAGTTGACAACTCCTGTCAGACATTGTTTTTATTGAAAAGTTGGCGAATAAAAACTAGATCAGCAACTTTAAGTCCTTCTTCTAGAAAACCTATATTAAGGAAGTTTAGGCGTTGTGTATATGATGGGGGTCTAAGGTAGTCTTCATATCATGCAAGATCTCTTCGTGCAAATCGAATAAAATTGCATTGAACCAACGTGTTTGGTATTATTTTCGAATTAGTTCTTGAATTAATCACATAAAATTTATTATTTATACATCCACTTTCCCCTCAAATTTAGTAGTTATTTTCTATTCCGAGATTCATTCATTTAAAAATAGCATAAATTGAAAAAAAAATACCGCAATCGGGAAGATTAAGTATATATTACAAAAAAAATTTTTGTGTTGTTAATTAAAAACCTTTTTATATATTTTTGTCAAATGGTCTCATGGTCGTGGTGCTGCAGAATGGTATCTAGCTATTGTCTCAGAGACCTTATAAAAAGTACATTTTTTTAATTTAAGTTCTTTTTTTTTGATTTTGTTAATATTCTATCGTAAGAGGGCAGTTATATAATACGCTTACCTGAAGTTTTTTGAAAACTTTAAATATACAAAATATCTAGTGTATATTTTTTCTGCAATATTTTAAGATTTTTATAAAATGTATAAAATTGTTTATAGTATTTTTTAATAGCATTTTTATTTGAAATAAAAAGTCCTAAGAATATGTTAAAGTATTTTTGAAGATAATTTGATATTTCCTTGGTGACGGCCAAGGGAGAGGGAGGGTAATAAAAATTTGGAGAGGTAAAAGTGTTGGTACAAAAAATTAATAATATAAGGGACCCGAAATTTGGGGGAAAAAATAACAAATGCGAAAATGAAAGAGTAAATCGAAGACTAAAATGTCTTTTTAATAATAAATATTTTTTAGTATATTAAATAAATAAATCGATCACTTGTCTGGAACATAGAACGTACAATTATTTAAGCGCAAATTATTATTTTTACATAAACGTACGTCAACATTTTCGTGTGCGTGCGATGAAATGTCTAACGTACGTTCCTTCTTAATCCCTGATAGGCAGAAAACGAATGCGTTCGCGCATATTCAACAATGCATCAGCACTTCAAAGACTGCACGTTAAATGTTGCACGCAATATGTTGCTTCAATTTTTGTTTGTGACTTTTTTCCCGACATTCTCTTCCATTCCTTATTATCCCTAAACTTTAGAATGAAATGAATTTTTAGTTAAAATTGCAAAATTCTCAGCAAAATAAAATCATTTATATTATATTATTTGTGTTTTTCAATTAAAATTAAAAATAAAACTTAATTTAAAATATATATAAAAAAATTAATAATTAATTATCATAATCGAATAATAAATAAAAAGTTACGTAAATGAAAAAGTATCTTAGACATTGAAAATATTCTAATTAAAATGTGATATACGATAAAGAACAACAAATAAGAGTTTCTTGGCAGTTACACCAACTACTTAATTTGCTGGGTTTTAAACTTGTATACAAACTTAGGACCGATAAGATCCACAAGAATGAAGATTAAATCCAGAGACATAAATCCTGCGATTATTGTTTATCGCCATCCAATGATGAATTGTTTACAGTGGCTTCTTACTTTCAATTAACTACCACCATAAATTTGTTCAAATGATTTTTGTTTATAAAGAAACGTTGAAAGTAAATTTATAGTCAAAGGCACTTTCCAAGAATATTATTGCAATAACTTTAATTGTAACGGATAGCTATGGAATGATGTTTGTGATGTATAGGGTTTTCTAATAAGAGTGATATGATTTCTAAGTGACGTTTCGGCCATTTGTAATATGTCTTGTGTAAAGATCTATCTTTTTTTCCATTGGATTCAGCAATGTTTACAATTTCATCATGGATATACGCAAGAACAACATATACAAATTATTCAATTTTATTATCAAAATAATCGTTCTCCAATTGCAACTTTTCGTGCGCTTTTGCCATTTTATGGTCGTAATAATCGTCAAACTGTGCTCGCTATTCGTTGAATTGTTAAAAATTTCGAGCGTGCATTTTCTTTACATGATGTTCAAGTGCCAATAAGATAAAGAACCACTCGAAGTAATGAAAATATTGCTGCCGTTCAGGCAACTGTTGCTGAAGACCGTAATTTGTCGATTCCAAGACGTTCTCAAGAATTGGGACTGTCTCAAGCCACAACCTGGCGGATTTTGAGGAAGGATTTGGGCTTGCATACGTATAAAATTGTTATCACTCAAGAACTGAAGCCATTGGACCACCGTAAACGTCGTGAATTTGCTGATTTTGTCTTGGAACAACTTGAAAACGATAACGATTTTTAAAAAAAAATCATCTTCTCCGATGAGGCTCACTTTCATCTGAGTGGTGCGGTAAATAAACGAAACTGTCGATTCTGGTGCGAAGAAAATCCACAAATTACTCATGAACACCCATTACATTCACCTAAATTGACAGTTTGGTGTGGTTTTTGGTCTGGTGGAATCATCGGTCCGTACTCCTTTCGAAATGAAGCTGGTAACACCGTTACTGTCAATGGAGAGCGGTATAAATCGACGATAACCAACTTATTATGGCCGAAATTGGAAGAAGTTGATCTTGCCAACATCTGGTTCCAACAAGACTGGGCTACGTGCCACACAGCACGTGCAACAACCGAATTATTGCGAGAAAAGTTTGGAGATTCAATTATTCCAAGAAATTGTGATATTGAATGGCCTCCAAGTCTTTAGCAATAAACCAGACTCTCTTCAAGCTTTAGAAGTCAATATTGAACGTGCTATTCATGACATACACGTACGACTTCATTTAGTGGAAAAAGTGTTCAAAAATTGGGTTCATGGAATTCGCTCCTGCAAAAGAAGTCGTGGAGGCCATTTGAATGACGTTTTATTCAGAACTTAATTGTATCGATTGTACTTCACACTAAATAAAAAACATTTGAATTTCCTTAACAATTAGTGTGTTGTTTTTTTTTAAAAAGAAATCATATCACTCTTATTCGAAAACCCGGTATAAGGAAGGCTGTATCGTCAGCATAGCTGAAAATAACATATCAGTCTGAGAGATAGAATTTTAGGCTGTGGAAATAACCAGAGTTTAGTAATCCAACATGCCACATACGGTCGAAAGCGTGCGATTTGTCAATAAATACGCCTGGGCAGTATTCATTTCGCTCTAGCGAACACGCTTTGTAATCGACTACGCGATGACACTGCTGTAAAGTGGAATGCTTCAGGTCTAAATTGAGGAATCACACCCTTGGTTCGAAAAATGAGATAAAGATGTTTCAGGGATTAATTTTTCTAGCATTATTGATAAAATGGAAATGAGGCTTATAGGTCTTTGGGTTTGTTGGGTTTTGGGATTATTTTGATTATGGAAGGAAGAAGTGATGTGCGGAGATTACTATTAGAACGAGGTTTTTTCTGAATATTTTTTAAGTATTTCCGAAGTCTGAAGCTTTTTTGGTGGGGAGGCATTTAACCTCGGAAGGAGTGAAAAATTTAGAAGCTGGACTTATATACGTAGACAGCGGAGTTCATATATATCTGTGAATTTTTTCATCAACTTAAATGGCTTGGATGCGTTCGTGTGGTTTAAAGGTATTTACCCAGGTTCCGTCGGTATTCCGTAGCAGATGAATGAATACCTTTTTTGTATTTAAGGAGTCCTCTGGTAGCTGTCCAGAGTGAGTTATTCGTTGTTAGTGCTTCGGTGTATTTCGTAAATCGTTCGTTGTTGGAATTGATAATTTATTGTTTTAGTTCTTGTTGTAGTTGGTTCTGTCTTTTTGTTACTGGGCTCTGACTCAACGTTTGCCGCTTATCAAGCCATAAATTCTTTGTGGCACATTATAGTCATTGTTTCGTATGCTTAGTTTGTTATGAGTTATATGGGCGTTAGTGATTGAGTTTTGTATGCAAACAGTCACATCGTTTATGGCATCATAAATTTGTTGGTTTAAGTTCTGTCTAAAAATGTCCCAATAAATTTTCCCACTTACAAGTCTAGGAGGGAAGGATTTTAAAACAGGAGAGGTGTCTAATGTAGAGCGAACCGGAGAATGTTCGAAATTCGGGTCAAGGAGTGTATATATGCTTGAATTAATGGAATTGTGGTAATAAAATAGTCGAGAATATCAGGAAGTTTTCTAGGAAGGAACTTGCACTTCGAAAGTGGTACAGGAGAAGACTTCTTGGAGAATCTTTCCTCGAGGATTCGAAACACGGCAACCCCATTTGACGTACTTCGCATTGTAATCTCCTCCCGCGATAAAAGATTTTCCAAGTAAATAAAAAAAGAACTCAAATTCCACGTTAGTTAAAATTTTATTTGGAGGACAATAGGCGGATACACTATTAAAGTTAAAGGATGTATAGTGAAGGGTATTAGCTATTGACTGTAGGGATTCCGTGGCAGCTTGTGAGTGATTTAAGGAGTTTTTAATAAGGATGGCAGTTCTACCGTGCGCTTGGTTATCTGGATGGTCGGTTCTGTATGTTAAATAGTTACATATTGTAAAGAGCGACCTGGTCGTAAAGTGAGTCTCTGTAATCAGTGCAACGTCTATGCATTTGTTATGCAAAAGAATGTCTAGTTCTTTTCAGTATTGGGTAAGATGGATAGGTATTTACTAGTTTAGTTTGGAGTCTTGAGCATGAACTTAGAAACAAAAGACCTTAAGGCGTCGACAAGGGGTGTTAGTACTTATTTATCTCTTATAGTGAGTTATGAAAATATAGAAAAGTGATGTTGTGGGAAGACAAAGATGGAGGAAGAATATACAAATTATTTAGATATAATTTTAATTGGTACTATTATTGATGTTGTTGCTCTTGTTGTTCTTTCTGCTGCTGTTATTATTATGGTTTTGTACGATGTGTTAATGACGGCACTAGTGTTGGGATTAAAGATGTTGATAGTATTGATGTTGGCTGAGAAGTACCTCCTACTACTGTAGCAAAAGGGAGAGCAGAATTCACTGGGATAGTTTCTTAGATTAAAGAACACCTGGATAGGCCCGTAAGTCAGATTTTCGTATTGCATACACAATATTCTGGCCTAATTATTGTAAAAGCGGCGAGAAATCGTAACGCTTGCATTCTTTTGTGTAGATTTGTTTTTATTTTTTGTACAATGTTTTGATATGAAATGGAATTTTATTTTAGGTTTATTATTTATTTCGTAAATATCAAGGGCCTCAATTTTGTAAACTTTTGGAGAGTTTTAAAACACGACATTCTCCATGAAAGTGGTAGCATACCGAAATACTTGCATACTATTGTTGTTTTTAAAGTTATTATTTTAGCACTTATCTGAAAGTGCAAAAGAAAATGTGATTTTTATCTTTTTTGAAGTATTTACAAAATATTTTATATGAAGTTTTGATTTCAGAAAATGAATTTAATTTATTTGTTTCGGTAAGTTGACATTTTCATTTTAACTAGATAACTTAACAAAAATTTAGTTTATAATGTAAAACACATTGGCTTTTCATGATTTATTTTGTCCAAAAAGTGGTTAAAAAGTGAAAAGTTCGGCATTCAATAAATGTGAACAAATGTGATGTTGACAGTTGAATGTTTACCAGAAAATAGTTCAGTGCCGGCGTACGTAAAGTGTGTGTTAGAAAATTTAAGGGAAATTAAGTGCAGATGGGTTAAATAAATATTTTAAGTGACCATAAATATTTATGTAACCTATTTGCACTTAATGAATATAGTGAAAAAGTGCTCGAATACATATCAGGCTTTATTGTTTTTACGCTAGGCAAGTCTTTGCATTACGAAGACTGTCTTTCAGCTTTAGAAGGAGAATTCACATTAAAAAGTTTGATAGCGTGCAAGTCCTTTGTCTTCTTAAAGTACCCTTCTAAAAGTGTTATGAAAATTTGCCAAAGTGCTGAAAAACAAATTCGAAGCATGTGGTGCATTTAAATTAACTTAAAAAATATATTAATGGTTTATTTTTTAATTACCATTTAAATTTACAAACACACATTTATATTATAATGAAGCTTTCAATATCTACAAATGCTTGTTTAATATTAAAATTTATATTTACTAAGTTACGATGTGGTTATAATTTCAACATAATATCACATTCTTTCATTTAATTCATTTTGCATTTTTAGAATGGACTTTTATTTGTGCATATAATTGTTTGAATGAACAGAAAAAAGAATAGTAAAGAAATCAAATAACTTGCAATTTATATTTTTATATGCTCTTCCTTTTTATAATTCCGTTTTAATAAATAATATATGGAGAAATAAATAAAATGAAAATATAATAAATAAATAAATAAATATTATTTTAAAATAGAATACTGTGTTTTATTGCAAATTTCCAAAACTAATTCCATCAAACAACAAAACCCGCAATATTAAAAAATCTATTTGTTTACGCATAAATGACATCACATATTAAAATGGTTTTAAGCGAACTGCTTACTGAAGTTTAAAATTAACCCCCACTGATTTACGCCGTTTCTGTTATTTTGCATGTGTGTGCGTTCTACGAATGTGTTGCCAACAAAATTTGGACGAATTTTTGTGTAGAGGCCTATCCAGTTTTTGTTTAATCTAAGAATGGTGTTCATAATAGTTAGTTGCCTTAATTTATGTGGATTCAGTTTTTATTGTAGAGACTGTATGTCATGCAGCCTTTATAGTTTGCAGAGTGGCTATCTGCATATGGAGCGCATTTTGCGGGAGTAGTTTTCGCTTTAATGCTCTCTAATGTTAAATTTTGTTCACTTAGGACATTTGACACACTGACGGTGCATGATGGTAATACGGTGTACCTGTACAATGTCTTTTGTCTGGTGCGGCTCCCTCACCTTAATTCCTGAGTAGACCAAGATGTCCAAAGTGAAAATATTTTTATTGTTTGGAAAAATAGTGGCAATAGCTTGAGGCTTACCTTCTGAATCACATTTGAGACATTTCTGACACGTTATCCTAGTGTCTCCAACTCAGATTTAATTTCTTCCGTTGGAGTTGTATGGTGTAAATTTCTGATGACCACCCGAAAAGTTTTTTTCTTTTCTTTTAGTTGGTATGTGTGGAATTCTACTTTAGGTCATCTGATGGGGTCAGTGTTATTGTCAGCTAATAGCTGGAAGCGATTTTGTTGTGGTGAGGTCACTGGTTTCAATTTCTTTGTAGCAAGTGGCGAGGAGGCGGGAGACGAATTTTACAGAATTTCGTCCAGGTGTATTTCTCTTCAGCTTGCCAACTGGTAACACGAAACCATTATTTATATCACTGGTTAATCGAGCACTGATCGGTTGTGTTGACTGCCTATTCAATGATCGTGATCGCGGTTGTCACTTTTTATTTCACTTATTTTTTATATATTTATTATTAAAGTACAATATATTCGCGCAAACTAAGCTATCATAAACCGATAAAATTTTGATCAAAATATTGTTCAAGACTTTTAATAATAATTTTGCACAACTTTTAGAAAAGCGAAATAATAATAATTTAAATCACTTTCCATCTCATTAAAAACACTTCTGGTTCGATCAACTATCAATTCGCGACTTCTATCATTTTTTGGTAGTAGAAATAAACGTGGTGAATATTTTGGTAGATGACAATCAATTTGTTTATATTAATTAATCACAGATTTAATTCTAATAGCTGATATTTATATAAACTATTTACTTACTACGAAACGTATAATTTAAAAAAAATTAATCTCTCCGAAGAGATACACTTTAATTGAAATCAAAAAAAAAAAACTTGATCAACATGGATTTTTATTCTATACAAATCTCTACATAAACATTTCTCAAATAATCTAATAAATCCTTGCAGAAAGTCTTAAATAATCATTTTCCTTGATAGTTTCCCATAAAGAAAATGTGACCATCCTCATTTTGAATATAAAATATAAATGGTCTGTCAGCATGGAAAGTTTTCGGATTTGGTGCATAGATATCTGATTGTGGAACAGGCTTTATAACTAAAATTAAAAGAATTTTTTGTTCAAAAATACTTTCTCAAATCGTTATAAATAAAATTTACTTGTTGCTGCAGCTGCTTCTGTTCCTTTTTCATCAATACTAATAAATGCCTTGTGAATAACTTCAGATATTTTTATGGGCACTTCCGATTTAATTAAATTTGGAAATTGGGCACTATTCGTAAACATTGAAACCATTCCGAGCTATAAAAATTGTGGTTTTCAAAAGTAGTATTTTTTTATTGAGCAAATGTTGTTCATACTCTACCTTTGGCAAGACTTTATGTAATTCAAATGTTGATTCGAATTTGAATTTGGGAACCGATATATCAACATATTCCCATGTCATTTGTTTGCGAAGTTCCAATAGATTCGCCTGTCCAAGACGTGCGTTCAAAGTTTTCAAGCCTGTTCGTTGATTGGGTAGTAAGATCACCATAGACAAACCATGTTGAGTAATATAAGGAAGCTTAATTGATTTAGCATCTAATTCGGTATGTTCTCCATAACTTTTGAATTTTGATAGCTCCATCATGTCCACATTAACACTATCAGATTCGCTAACCCAGAATGGAGCAGAACCCGTTCTATACTCTGGAAAGTTATCATCCCAGTTAGCCTTAAAATGTATGGCACTAACTAATAACATTATAGTATCTGCTCCCAAAGATGACTCGTCTAAAATATCTTTAATTTTATTGTTAGTCTTTTCCTCAACCCAAGAGTTGACAGTCTTTGCGGCTTCCGATTTTTTCGTAAAGTCAATATTTTCAGCTTCGGATAGAAAACTCCTCCTCGCCAATGCATTGAATTCTGGTTTTATTTCCACATCAATGGCAGAATAAATTTTATTAGCAATTTTCAAAGTGGAACTATTTCGATATTCTTCCAATAAGTTTGCATAATTTGACTCCACATCACTTCGATCAGTTGAATGGAAATGGAGTCCGTCAGCGATTTCCTGTGCTGTTTGTCCAGCTGCGCCCATGTATGTCATTCCAAGAGCGGTGTGGATAGAAAATGGTGAAAAGATGACATTTTCGTTGGGGAAATCCTCAACGATTTTAGAATAGATTTCCGTACTAAAAAGTGCTGTGTGCTGAGCGAACTCTGCTGGAATTGTTCCAGCCTGGATTTGGATAATACCCAAAAATAGAATAAAATATGCTGAAAGAAAGTAAAAGTAAGTTGATATGAGCACTCAGTTTCCATTGATTGAATCTTCGACAGTCATCTACGAATACTTATAAACTAAAAACTATTTACCCAAAAGTAATTCCATTTTCTTTCAAAATATCAAAATTAGTATTCACGTTCGAATTGAAGTTGCTGCCAAAGACGTCTTCTTCAATATGTGCATCTAATTTACAAAATTTCTATTTTTATAGCATAAATTTTGAATATTTATCAGAGCGAAGAAAATTAAATACAAACTGAAAAGTGGTATGCGATGAGATAATAAAGCCAAAGGCTACCGGATTATTATTCGGTTTTGATTTGTTACCCAATCTATTCCATATATTTATTGAGTTGATTGGACGAGAGATTTTTCGTCTAAAAAAATCTGGTCTGTAAAGTATGTCCGATAATTTCTGATAATCAGTTTGACTTTGTAGTAAGAAATAAAAGTTGATAATCAAGTTAAGAATAAGCCGATAATGAGTTCATATTTAAAGTTGCTTGTTCCAAAGTCAAGGTGAACAGACTGGTTTCTCAAAGTTAATATACTTTTCAGATAAACACATAATTATGTTTTTAAAATTGTTTATTCACAAAAAAAAACAATACTTTTAATCCTAGTGAAAATTATTGCTTTTCAAGTTAGAAAAACCAAGTTTTTTTCCAGTGTTGCCTGATTTTTATAATCTTGACAATTATGGTCAGTTTAGTTGCAATAAACTTCATCAATAGAAAAATAAATATTTTCAATTAGCTTTCAAAAAACATATTTTCTCTATTATTTTCGATATTGATTTACTTAAATTTTGTCTTTGTTGAATGTTTGGTTCACTACTCAATTCAACTATTTATAATGTTGCCTGTTTTATGTAATTCTAGCAAAATTACCCACCTGAACTTCAAAAAAAAAATTTCCGATAATAGTTTTATTGAATTTGAAAAATATTTACCAAATGCATGCCAGAAGTATCGTAAATTTACAATAATTAACAATATTTGACGTAAAACTATTTCGAAATGTCTTCTCACTTTCTCGACATCGATTCAGAATGTTGTTTGGTTTTGTGCTAAAATTGTAACGACTAATATTCGAATGACCAAATACTACAAAAACTTGGTTTGAACAAATAAAATATTTATTTTTAAATTAAGGTTTATATCAACAACTATACCTGTTAGTTCATCTATGATTTGTATATTAATTAATATCCCTAGAAAAATATGGACTAAAATGTTGACAGAGTCAAACTTTTATTATTGACTTAGTTTTTTTCTGATTTCATCAAATTTGTTTTATTATTGATTGTAATTAAGTATAATATTAAATAAGATCGTATGCAAAAATATATGATTTGTAAAATGAACAATTAACTGACGATAATAAAAAAAAATACATATAAATAAAAATACAAACAAATCAAGATGTAAAAAAAATCTATATGTAAAATGCCATTCCTTCTATTATTGTTTGAGAGAATTTTTTGTTCAATTAATTAATTTACTGCAGCAAATTATGTATGAGAGTCTTTTCCATTCAGGTAAGCTTAACTATTTATCTTTAGAATAGGGAAAATTGAAGGTAAATACCTTTAGTTTTGGATAGACATAAAGGAAATACCCTCTATTATTGAGTTCACAAATTTTGATGTTCCCTTTTCTAATTTATTATTTGTTTCAATGCTTTATATCCTCTCAATAATAGTGTTACTATCCTTAACCAATAATCTTCATTCAAGTGTTTGTAGATAAACAATTTTTACCATAACCATATAAACATAAGCACTTTATTAAAATCAGTTTTTACAAGGATTCATATAAAATTTACTGAACATAAGTAAGATTTATCATTAAATGTTTATCGTTGATATTTTCCAATAAAGAGAATATTACCTTGTCCATCTCTTATATAGAATATAAATGGTCGGTCCACATTAAATGTTAGTGAATCTGACATTCTGTTAATGCTTATCACACCTGAAATTTTGTGTAATTATTTTATTAAAACTCTATATAGAATTAATCAAGACTGAATTGTTTACCAGTTACTGCAGCTGCTTCAGTTCCAGCCTCATTAACATCAATAAAGACCTTATGAATCACTTCAGAAATTTTCAACGGAGTTTTTCGTTTTATCAAATTATCAAAATTAGCTGCGGTTGAAAATATTTTTGATATTCCCAACTAAAAAAAAATTCTTTTTTCATTAATATAATAACTAAAGCTATATAAAAAGGACAGGAAAATTCAACTCGATCAGCACTCACCGCATTCAGGTGGGAAACCAACGATGTCGACGTCTCAAATTGGAATTTTGGCATTTTTATATACATTTTCGATTTGTTCATATTCTCACTAAGATCCAATAAGTTTTCATTATAGAGTTTCGTTTCAAGGGTCCTTAGTCCATTTCTTGTGTTTGGCAACAGAATAACCATTGATAAATCGGAATTTTTGTAGTCAAGTTTAATGGCTTTCGCATCCAAATTAGGATACGAGGCATAACTAAACATTTGCTCCTGTCTGTTCTCCATCATTTCTACTTGAATATGTTGATTTTCATTTATCCAAAATCGACTTAATTCTGTTTTTGATTTATCAAAAGGCACTTCCCAATCAGCTTTCAAATAAAATGCATTCACTAATACCATTTCTGTATTTAATCCGATCGATCGTGATTCAATGACATTTTTTATTTTATTATTAGTATTTTGTTCAATCCAACCATTTATGATGTTAGCCGTTTCTGTATTTCTGACAAAATTGACCAACTGAACTTCCGAATAGAAGCTTCGAGTTGCAATTTCATTAAATTCCGCAGATACTTCAAAGCCTTGCTTCAAATATATTTTATTGGCGATTTTTACCGTTGAACTGTTTCGATAATTTTTAATAAAATTCCAAAACATTGATTCAATTGCATGACGATCATTAGTACCAAATTCTAATCCAGTTGATAGTTCTTGGGCTGTTTCACCACCAGCACCCATGTACGTTAATCCCAGAGCCAGTCGAATAGATGCTGGCGAAACGACCACATTTTCAGTCGGTTTCTCTTGTACAACTCTTTGGAAAATCTTATAACTGAATTTCGCCGAATTTCTAATTGAATTTATCGCATCTCTACTAGTCTGTCCATAAGCTAATAGTATTAAAAATACTAAAACTCTTATTGGAAAGTCTATTACGAAAGAGACCAAAAAAAACAATAAAATACAAATATTTTGTTTAAAAACAAATCAAATCAAATCAAATAAAAATAATAATACCTCCAAGTCGAACCATCATCTCAAACTTGACTATAGCCTAGTTCACAGTAGAATGGAATTATTTGATTATTTCGAATAAAAATGGCATTTAAATGTCAATAATTTTCGTTATCAGTAAGTTTTGATAAATAGTGTTACAGGTCATTAGAGTGTAGATTTATTTTCGAAATGTTTTTTTTTTCGGAAATATTAAACAATATTTTTTCCTTATTCATTTTGATTATACTCAGTGTCGTTTTAATTATGAAATAACTTTTATAAACATTTATTATGAAATATATTAAGTTGTAGGTTAAGGAGATTCCGGGATTTTTAATTTATTTTGAATGGAGTCTCTTCTCCATTTGGATGTGTTTATTTTGATGACTTCTCTGTTTGACACGTAATTTTTTTTTTAAGAATGTTTCGCATAAATATATCGAATTGAAGATGTTTATAGTCAATCAAAATTTAAGTACACTGATAATCATTTAATTAAAGGAGGCAATTTTGAATATTAAAAAAAAAAACATTTCTACATTTTTCCAGTATACGCATTTGGTTTTTTGACACACCCTACAGTTTCTATAAAAAAAAATGCCTGCTACGTTTTGATTATTTAAACAAAAATGTTATTGACAAAAATTGTTATTTTTATTAATACAGAACATGTTATATTGGATAATGATTTTATTAAATGAAACTTAATAATTGTGGATACAAATTCATATTAAAAAAAAAGAAATAAAAAGAAAATTCTTTGTTTTTTCAAAAATAAATTTATTCAAAGTACTTGCCCTAGCTACAATAGCTAAACATTTTTCCCATCTCTCGGGCAATTTGTGGATACTACGCCAAAAAAAATTGCTTCTCTTTCGAGATAAGCCACTACTCATCAGCCTTTTCGTACGTGTTCGTGAGAATCGAAGTGCTGCTCAGCGAGCGCATGGACCATCGACAAAAACAGCTGGTAGTCGGATAGGGCCATGTCTGCTAAATAAGCGGGGTGGGGTAGTGCCATCCAGTTGAGTGTCTCCTTAGATTAAAGAAGAACTGGATAGGCCTCTACACAAAAATTCTGTCCAAATTTTGTTGGCCATACATTCGTAGAACGCACACACATGCAATACAACAGAAACGGCGTAAATCATTGGGAGCCAATTTTAAACTTCAGTATGCGATTGAAGCGGTTCGTTCAAAACCATTTTCATATGCGATGTCATTTATGCGTAAACGAATAGATTTTTTAATATTGCGGGTTTTGTTGTTTGATGGAATTAGTTTTGGAATTTTATAATAAAACGCAGTATTCTATTTTAAAATATTATTTATTTATTTATTAGATATTTCACTATATATTATTTATTAAAACAGAATTATAAAGTGGAAGAGCATATAAAAATTAATAACTAATATTTTTAAAAAATTAAAAAAATATTATTTAGTAAATGCATTATAATATGGTCTAATAGGGCAAGCAAAACAAATTTATTTAAATAATAAGCTTATCCAAGAACAAACTTTATTTATTTTAACACAATGAAAATAGCAATGGAAAATAGATTGTAAAATTTGGTCCCTTAAACTTTCTTACACACACTTCATATACACCGACACTGAACTATTTTATGGTAAACATTGAACTGTCAACATCGCATTTGTTTACATTTATTAAATGCCGCACTTTCCACTTTTGAACCACTTTTTGGATAAAATAAATCATTCAAAACCATCTAAACACATTATAAACTAAATTTTTGTTAATTTCTGTAGTAAAAATGAAAATGTCAACTTACCGAAAGAAAGAAATTCCCAGCTTCCTCATTTTATTCGTATGAGAAGCCATTATTCACAAAACACTTCATTTCCTGAAATAAAAACTTCGTATTAAGTTTTATTAACAATATAACTATATATGTTATATAAATACTTACTTTTTCGTAAATACTTCAAAAAATATAAAATATACACTTTCACTTGCACTTTCCGATAAGTGTCAAAATAAAACTTTATAAATGAATAAAAATAGCCCGTTCTTTCGGTATGTCACTACTTTCATGGAGAATGGCGCGTTTGAAAACTCTCCTAAAGTCTACAAAATTGAGGCCCTTGATATTTACGAAATGAATAATAAACCTAAAATAGAATTCCATTTCGTATCAAAAGATTGTACAAAAAATTCAATAAATTTGTATTACGACAACTAGATGGCAGTGGGTGTTATGTCTACATAAAAAAATCTACACAAAGCTATCCCGCTTTTGCCATTTCTCACCGCTTGACAAATAATTTGTACACAAAATTACGTATACATATACGGTAAGGGTCTATCCAGGTATTCTTTAATCTAAGGATTCACCTATGCATCGGTAAATCAATAAATATTGATTTTGATCTGAACCTTCAAGTCAAAAAAACATTGTATAATCATCATTTAAGAAGCAATGGAAAAGGATATGAAGCAAGAATGCACCAATGAGAGAATCGACTAGTGTCGGAGGTACAATCCACAATCAAAACAAGAATGACTATAATTCAGGCACAAACTATTATCGAACCCTAAAACATTTTATACACTCATTTATAGCCGTTAGTGCTTGCATACCGTGTATCAGAAAATATTTTTGATTCAAATTATGTTCACGGTTAACAGGAATGTCTCTGGCCCTAGAATGAGTTTTTGGGTGAACGGATGTACAACAGGTATGAGACGACAAGTCTTACATAAATATACTGCTGGAAAGGCCCTTAAAATCGATTCTATTATTTCTTTGTTTCATTTAACATTCAATTAACATTGAAATTATACTACTACTATATTCGGCAACTAATCAAAAAATAATTAATAAGATTTTTTTGCAATCAAGAATATAGAAAACTGCCTCTTGGGTTATTATCCTTATTTTTATTAAGCAGATAATAATTGTCTACGTTATCTAATTTAATATACTAACTAATTCACCTAATACACTAATGCACCTAATACACTAATGCACCTAATATACTAATGCACCTAATGCACCTAATGCACCTAATGCACTTTTTGCACCTAATGCACTTAATTTACCTAATGCACCTAATGCACCTAATGCACTTTTTGCACCTAATGCACCTAATGCACCTAATGCACTTAATGCACCTTTTTTTAAATATTTGTATCATAATATGATTAGTTTACTTATTTTTATTTTATTACAAATTTTTCCACCAATATAATGCTTTGCTGTTTGAATTAATGTCTTTATCAGCTAACTGTATACTGAATTTTAAGCTTTCATTTGTTGGGTGGGCTTGCACCGCCTTTGTCAGTTCCTCTTCTATTCGTATGGTACGATATCGGGATTTTATTATCATTTTGTATACATTCCTGTTGATCAAGAAACATAAAACTTTCCGAGGGAATAAAACCTGTGTTTAGGGTTTTGACTATGTAATCTGTGCTCGGGTAAATTACATGTTTAACCAAACTATTTTCACTGTCCATTGAAGCGATTTTTGTAAAGTTTTTTCTTATGAGATTTATTATAAAATTATCAATACGTATAACTTGGGCATAATTGTAAATATTTTTGTTTGATATACCATATAGTGCTGATAATTTGTTTGAGGCTTACAGTATTTACCCAGGCATGCTGTTAAACAATTCCTTTCATACTTTCTATATATTTCCATCAGTGACCCACTAATGTTGTACCATATCGGGCTGCCGTACGTCAGCAT
Organism: Atherix ibis; assembly: GCA_958298945.1. Taxonomy (NCBI): domain Eukaryota; kingdom Metazoa; phylum Arthropoda; class Insecta; order Diptera; family Athericidae; genus Atherix; species Atherix ibis. Next base: position 40,347,715 of record OY282607.1, read on the forward strand.
TGCCATAATAATTGCTTGGTAAGCAATTACTTTTACTCTTGGTGACAGGAATTTAGAATAAAACAGCTTTTTAGTTATATAAAATGCTGCCTTCGCTTTATCCAGCTGCTTCTTGATGTGCTCACCATAACATTTTCAAGCATGCCTGAAGTTCCTGTTGTACTAAAAGTTAATCTGGTATCTGCAATACAAATGTCCAAGTATGAATCGCATCTTGGGTATGTCGGGAATTCACTATGATATAGTCTAGCTTATAAGTAATATGATTTTTTTGCAACCAAGAATATAGAAAACTGCCTCTTGGGTTATTATCCTTATTTTTCCAACTAACATGTTTTGCGTTAAGGTCACCTGCAAGCATATAATAATTGTCTACGTTATCTAATTTAATACACTAACTAATTCACCTAATACGCTAATGCACCTAATATACTAATGCACCTAATACACTAATGCACCTAATACACTAATGCACCTAGTACACTAATGCACCTAATGCACCTAATGCATTAATTTCGCCTTTTTGTTGTACCACAATTCGTACGGTGATTTCTCCAATACTGTGCTAGTTCCAGTTCGATTCAGCACATGTACTGCCAAATTTAAAGCCTCCGCCCAGAATTTGTAGTCCATTTGTTTCGAATGATTCATCGCTCGCGCTGACTTCACAATTGTACGATTGTCACGCTCCACACAACCATTCTGCTCCGGCGTGTACGGCACAGTTCGCTTATTTTCAATGCCCATTTCATTAAAATTTTTTTCCAATTCCGCATTGACGAATTCTGTCCCGTTATCAGATCGAAAACTACGCACTTTATGTCCATTTTCTCGTTGCATTCGCATCACCGTCATCTTGACTGTTGCTGCTACTTCCGACTTTTGCTTCAGAAAATACACAAAACGAAAATGTGAAAAATCGTCCTTAAGAAGCAAAAAATATCTCGAACCGCCAATTGAAATTGTTTGCATTGGCCCACAAACGTCCGCATTAATAATTTCGCCGCATTTTCTTGATTTCTCCTCACGACTCTTATGACTGCCGCGATGATGCTTCCCATAGACACGCGCTTCGCACGCAAACTCTTCGTCCACAAAATCAATCTCGTTGCTCCGCAGAAATTTCCTCACATGTGCGACGTTTTGATGTCCCAATCGCTCATGCTATGCTTAAAACGACGTTTTTTTGATCGCCACATTTGCAGTCGCTCCATCGACCTCCGAAGATTCCCCAACTTTGAACAGCATTTGAAAAAGCCTTTCGCGTCGAACTCCCACTGCAAAGATGTTTCCATCTTTCACCAATTCGCAGCGCTTGCTATTCGATTGCAATTGATAGCGTCGATCCATGGCCCTTCCCGACGAAAATAAATTCAGATGAATTTCCGGCACATACAACACACTCACCATGCGTCTGCGAATCCATTGATCGCCATTAAATGCAAGAATATTGATGTCGCCCTTTCCTCGAGCCATAATCCTTTCGCCATTTCCAAACGTTACGTGTGACGATGCGTCCACAAAGTTCTCGAACCATTCACGTCGATAACACATATGGTCACTAGCTCCCGACTCCAACACCAAAGTGTCTTTGTCTCCAGTCGAAATTGAGCTATGACATATAAATGCATCGCTTGGCGCACTGCCCTGTTTCTTGTTGTCATTCGAATTGTTCTTCTTGTTTCTTGGAGAATCGCGCTTCCAATGACCACTTCCACCGCACAGAAAACATTCACCTTTTAGTCTGGTGTTGCCACCCTTGCCCCTATTTTTATTGGACAGAAGTCCAGACGAGAAACTCTTCTTCGGATCAAATGTTTTCTTCGAAAAAATCCGCTTGGCCATCAAGGCTTCTCCATTTTCGACTTGTTCCTGCGCTTTTAATCGAAGCTCTTCTGCCTATAATCGCGCAGGCAATCAAGGTTTCCCCAAGCACTATGAAAATGGTTATATTCCGCTGGCAAAGACATTAGAATCTTTGTCATAACCATTGTGTCAGAAACACCTTCATTTTGGTCCCTTAATTGTTGCACGACCTCCATGAGTTTCGACATTCACGTTGCAATATCATCGCCGGCTCCTTTGTGAAAATGTAATACTTTTGTTGCAAAATTAGAATATTTGCTTTTGATGCTTGCTCATATGTGCTCTTGAGCGTTGTCCACATCGCATTTGCCATTTCGCAGTTCATTATTTGCAGCAATGGCTGCTTTTTGCACGCTGTCGAAATAGCACGTCTTGGCCTGGAATCGCTCTTTTTCCATGTTACGATTGCCATCGCATAATCCTGGGCCGTAATTGTCGGTGGCGAATCGGCACCGTTCACTACGTCGAACAAATCTGTGGCCTCCAGCACTTGGTGCATTTGAAACTTCCATGTTATCTAATTGCTTCCACCTTCCAATCTTTCAATGTTCACTCGATCGCTCTCCATTTGCTTTCCTTCGAATTACACCGTAAACAGATTCACTAAATTCGCCCTTGTTGTTGCGCACCAATTTTTGAAAAAAAAATGACGAAAATATTTGTTTTATTTTCGCTCGAATACACTGTGTCTCAAAGAAGCAATTGTCAACTTTTCGCTTTACCCAATAACGAAATCACAATGAAAATGTCTTCCTTTCTTGACGCACGGCAATAACAACAACTTCCGAAAAACAAAAAACGATCACTGAAAAATTTTGTCTTCACTGTTTCTCAGTCCACTCACATTCGATCGACCGTACTTGCCATGCACTACCACGCGTTTTTTGTTCCAGAATGTTTCTTCCAAATCGCACAAATTCGTTCGTTTGAATTTACAGCACGATTTCAAACGTTCACACAGAAAACTACGAAATGCAAAAGTGACGCCAATTTTTGCTACCAAAAAGTTTTTCCCGAAACGCACAAATTCGTTTTCTGAATTTACCGCACGATTCTAAAAAACGATTCAACAAAAAAAACGCACTATTTCGCAATATTTCACAATATTGCGTCGTCGAATGTTCTTGCTTTCTCTTGCACCAACACAACCATCTTTTTGTGTACTACACCGCCCGGCACTTTTACGAATTCCGAAAAAACACTTTCAATTCAATTTGTTTTATTATTCCCTTGTCATGGTCTGGGACCCATAACCTGTTGAGTATAATCGACTGCCGTATAGATTGTTGTAGACAAATTCCGCTGTGGAATAAGTGAAATAAAAAGTAATGCCGGTACTTTGATACAAAAGTTAATAACAATGAGATCAGTGTGTTTATTGTTCGGCTGCTGAAAGTAAAAGAAACTCTTATATTTGAGCGCGCTGGCCGAGTCGAGCATAGCGCACACATACCTTAGATTAAAGAATACCTAAGACACATACTTTAATCTAAGACACACCCTAACGCAAATGACACGCAAACTGTCAAACTGGAACTAAACCGCAATGAGTGCGCTCAACGAATTTCAACAAACAATAAAGCCCATTATTAAAGCAAATAAATATATAGTAAATTAAATAATTAACTACATGTTAAGCATTTTTATAATAACTATTTTAACATATAAAGAAAGCTCATTTCTCTCTTATATTACGTCATCATCTCTAATAGTATTGGGTGTATAACTTAAAAATGCGGGATTGGCAACAGATGGCATAACTTTTACACATGGTTTGTGTTAATAATAACTCATATGGCATTTTGGAGGTTAAACATCTGTAATTCATTCTCGATTAGTCATTGAACGAAATAGTGTAAACAACAAAGTTTTTTTTTGCTTCAAAAACGTCGAATTTCGTACCAAAAAAGTCCCATTTGCGGGAAGTGTTGATTTACTTCTTCAATTTGAAGATTGCTCATTCGATTGCTCACCGAAGCTTATCCTGAATATGTTCCATCGATTTCAACGTGCGAGAGATGGTTTGTGCGGTTCAGAAGTGGTGATTTTGACACGGAAGACAAAGAACGACCAGGTCAGCCAAAAAAGTTTGAAGATGAAGATTTGGAGGCATTACTCGACGAAGACTGTTGTCGAACTCAAGAAGAAATTGCAAAATCATTAGGAGTCACTCAAGCAGCCATTTCGAAAACGTTTGAAAGCAGCAGGATTCATCCAAAAGCAAGGAAATTGGGTCCCATATGAATTGAAGCCGGGAGACGTTGAAAGGCGATTTTGCATGTCCGAAATGCTGCTTGAACGGCAGAAAAAAAGTCGTTTTTGAATCGAATCATTACTGGCGACGAAAAATGGATTCATTACGACAACCCAAAGCGTAAAAAATCGTTTGTGAAGCCCGGCCAACCAGCCAAATCAACGCCAAAGCCAAATATCCATGGCGCCAAGGTAATGCTCTGTATTTGGTGGGATCAGAAGGGTGTGATCTATTATGAGCTATTGAAATCGGGCCAGGCGTTCACAGGCGATCTCCACCGAACACAATTAATCCGTTTGAAGCGAGCATTGGCCGAAAAACGCCCGGAATATGCGACCAGACACGAAGCCATAATTTTCCATCATGACAACGCTCGGCCTCATGTTGCAAGACCGGTTAAAAATTATTTAGAAAACAGTGGCTGGGAAGTTTTGCCTCACCCGCCTTATAGCCCAGACCTTGCCCCATCCGACTACCATTTGTTTAGATCCATGCAAAACGCCCTCACCGGAATACGCTTCACTTCAGAACAGGGCATCAAAAATTGGCTCTATTCATTCTTGGCCTCAAAACCGGAGCACTTTTTTTGGCGCGGAATCCATATGTTGCCAGAAAGATGGGAAAAAGTAGTGACTTCCAATGGACAGTACTTTGAATAAAATATATTGTAACAATTTTTCAAAATAAACACGCAAAGTTTGCCAAAAATCCCGCATTTTTAAACCATAATGATAATGTATCTTAAGTATAAGATGAGACTTAAGCAAATAAATGTTAGTGTAATTATATAATCATATAAATATACAATAATAATAATGAATTTTAAATTGAATTTAGACATAAGTAACTATATGTTAGTTAAACAAATAAGAAAACATTTTAAACAATAATAACACACAAACTATAAACAAATCATGTAAAAATTCACAACAAGTAAAGTACCATTTCCTTAAACTCGTATATATATTGTAATTTAATCTTGGAAATAATTTCGTTTTTCTAGATTGAAATAAAATTATTTTCTTTTGTACCGGTGGAAATGGTGGAAATGGATTAAAATTTGTATTAAAAATAAATATTTCCTGAACGTTAAGTTCCACAGGATTATGGTCAATGGCGCTCATACTAAGAGAGAGCACATGTTTCAGCTAGTCATGCTTGTCGCTAACTTTATGAAAAGGTTGCGGGGTTTTCGAAATTGTGTTGCTAAGATGTGCATACACACCATAGGCAGAAAAATATCATGCCAAAAAAACGTAAATGAGGAAATGTAGAAATGTGGACGGGAAGGGAGAAAAAAAGACAGAAGTGAGAGGAAAAAGAAATTATAAAAAAAAGTTAAAAAGGAAAAACAAAAAAAACTTAAGAAGGGAGAGACATAGGGAATGAGAGGGAAGGTAAAAAGTCGCAAAGATAAAACTAGATAGTCAAAAAAAAATCGGAAAAACAAAAAAAAATATTATTTAAAAAAAAAAAAAAAGAATTTAAAAAAAGCGAGTCCCAAAAGGAAACCCTCCCTCAAAAAAAAAAACAAAGAAAAAAAAAATAATGAAGCCGTCAGTCGATCGGGTTGGGAGAGCCTTAGATGGAAATGCTCTCCCTGACCTGCCCTAACCGCCCTAAGGCACTCCGCGGCCAAAATATATTTGGAAGCGCCCATTTTCAGCGACGATAATTTTTTTATTTAGCCCATTAAAGAACAATGCCTGTCCAAATATATTTGGCCGCGGAATTCATTATAATTTTAATTTCTAATTCTTGTTTTTATTTTTTATTATTTATTTGACAGGTTCTTTTTCATTTTCTACACATTGTACAATTTTTAACACATATATGAATTTTTATACACACATAGTCATGAGAACACAGTCGCTCCTATGGAGGAGCACATAGCGGCACTAGAAGACTCCGTGAACTCTCTTCCATCTGCTTCTGCCTTGGGTTTTTGCCTGAGGTACGGTTTTTTTTGCCCGAGTACGATGAAAGCCAAATGAGTTCTTGCCTGAGGTACGGTCCGGATGCTTCCGTGAAAACTCTCTTCCATCTGCTTCTGCCTTGGGTTTTCGCCTGAGGTACGGTCTTGGGGTTTTTTTTTTTTGCCTGAGGTACGGTTTTTGCCCTGAGTACGATGAAAGCCAAATGAGTTCTTGAGGTACCTTATATTAAAGAAGAACTGGATAGGCCTCTACACAAAAATTCTGTCGGAATTTCGTGGCAGTACATTCGTAGAACGCATACACATGCAATACAACAGAAACGGCGTAAATCATTGGGGGCTAATTTTAAACTTCAATATGCGATTGAAGCGGTTTGTTTAAAACCATTTTTCATATGTGATATCATTTATGCGTAAAGAAGCAGATTTTTTAATATTGTGGGTCTTGTTGTTTGATGGAATTAGTTTTGTAAATATGCAATAAAACACAGTATTTTTTTTTAAATATTTATTTATTTATTATGTATTTTCATTTTATTTATTTCACTATATATTATTTATTAAAACAGAATTTTTAAAGTGGGGAAGAGTATTTAAAATATGAATTGTAAGTTATTTGATTATATGAAAGCAATTATGTGCACAATAAGATGTTTATCGTATACAATATTAAAGAAAATGCTTTAAAACTAAATTACAAAATGAAAAATTTAATGTACTTAAAAACTTAATAACTAATATTTTTAAAAAAATTAGAAAAATATTATTTAGTAAATGCATTATAATGTGGTATAATAGAGCAAGCAAAACAAATTTATTTAAATAATAAGCTTACCGAAGAATAAACTTTATTTATTATAACACAATGAAAACAGCAATGGAAAATAGACAGAAAAATTCGGTCCCTTAAACTTTCTTACACACACTTTATATACACCGGCACTGTACTATTTTATGGTAAACATTGAACTGTCAACATCGGATTCACAAATGACAAAGCTATCCCTTAAGTCTCCCCTTTCATAGAGAATTAAAGTTTTAAAACTCTCCGCAAGTTTACAAAATTGAGGCGCTTTATATTTGAATGATATTTACGAAATGAATAATAAACCTAAAATAGAATTCCATTTCATATCAAAAGTTTGTACAAAATATAAAAATTGCCAATTGTTGTGTTTAAATTGTATTTTTGTTTCCAATAACTGAATTAAAATGAATATAAATTATGGTTTTGCGATTCAATAAATTTGTATTACGACAACTAGATGGCAGTGGGTGTCATGTCTACATAAAAAAAATCTAAACAAAGCTATGCCAAGCGGCGAGAAATGGCAACAACGGGATAGCAAAAGCGGGAATTCCGACACAAAATTGCGTATACATATACGGTCAGGGCCTATCCAGGTATTCTTTAATCTAAGAGTGTCTCCAAGTAGTTTCGGATCATTTTTGACGTGTATCATGTCTTTGTTGATAATCCGTCCTTTTTTCACGCAGAGCATGGTTTAATTTGATCAGTTGTTGGTGGTAGCGGTGGGCATTGACAGTTTCACCAGGTTCCAACATGTCATAGTAGACCCTGCTGATCCCACCAAACGCACAGCATCGTCTTCCGTCCGAAGTGATTTGGTCTTGGAGAAGATGTTGATGGTTGGCCGGCATCAACCCACGATTTGTTGCGTTTAGGAATCTCGAAATATATCCACTTTTCATCGCCTGTCACAAGCCGATGCAGGAACGACTTTCTTTTTTGTCTGACGAGCAAGATGTAGCAGGTGTTTTACCGTCACTCCATCTGCCAATTGTTCAATTCATGCGGCACCCATTTTCCGATCTTTTCAATCTTCCCCATGGCACGCAGACGCATGGAAATGGCTGGTTGAGTAACACCCAATTGCTCCGCGAGCATTTTTTGAGATTGGGTATCGTCTTCGTCCAAAATAGCCTGCACCTGATGGTCCTCAACCTTCCTAGGCCGATTTTCACGCTTCTTGTCCCACAAGTCAAAATTGCCGTCTTTGAACCGACGAAACCAATCTCGGTACGTTGTTTTCGATTAAGCAATGTCACGAGAGGCCTCCATAAGCATTCAATGCGATTCGGCAGCCGATTTCTTCAAATTGAAGCAAAAAAGCAGAGCTTCCCGCATATGCTCTTTTTCTGGCACAAAACTAGACATGATTACCAAAGGAAAAATGTATGTTGTTGTACGAAATTGCTGACAATGTGTACTGATTAATGTTGACAGATGTCAAACTCATAAAAAAAAAGTATGGCGTGCCTATGGTAGCTTAATACGCTCACTCACGCCGTCTATGACCAAACAGCGGATTTGAGCTTATACACCTGGTAGTATGAGTATTCCATGTTAATCTCTTGTCCAGGTTAAATCGCACATAACGTACTTTATAATATTATAGAATCATGTTGCTATTAAGATATAAAAGGGTAGGTTTTCCTTGACACTCTTCTGTTAATTTACCTTCACTCTCCATCATTTAAACCAGAACTGAAGATTTTGCATATGAGATTGTAAATTGTTGGAAGCTATGCCAGGATTTGTATGCGTAGCAAGTATGATCGTATCATCTGCATAAGCAGCAATGATATTATTATGATCAGATGGGATGTCATTGGTATAAAAATTATATAGTTTTTGGATTTAAATATAAATAATAAAGGAGCGACTTTATTATTCACAGTCTTAAAAAAAACTGAATTTCATTATTTTTGTTTTTCTAATATATTTTTCATAACCAGGACTTTTTTTTAGTTATAACTCTAATAATACTTTAGCCGGTTGAATAATTAGATCCTCCAATGGTAAAAATTTACTTATAGAAGAAAGGAATCCAATTTTGAGGAATATGTTATTAAATTCTTATTCAGAAAATTAAATTAGTTGCTCAACCCCATATTTCAAGATTTCCAGCTCACAAATATCCTTCAAAATTGTACACAATTTCTAATAATACACATTCTGTTCATATCACAACTAATATAGTTTTCACATAGATTCGTTTTGCTAATAATCCCCTAATATCTTTAGTTGGTAAGCTACTGCACAAAACCTTTCTACCACATACACAGCATCGGCTCATTTCAAAAATTTAATTAATTAAATTTGATGCTCAACTGATTTATTTATTAATTTAACGAAATCTTTTTTTCAAAAACCAAAACAACAATCAAACGAAAGATCCCCTTTTGTTATTTACTTCAAAGCGTCGAAAAATCAAAATATCCCGAAAAACTAAGTTTATTCACGTACTATTTGGGAATGAATTATTACAAGGTTTGCGGTCGAACAACAAACTCAACAATATTAAAACCGAAAGTTCCCTACAAATATTGATTCGTCCTCCTAAGGAGGAGTATACGTTGTTATGGGCATTTGGGAAGCAAGTGAACGGAAAGTTGAATTGGTCTTCAAAGCCATTGATTGATGGCTATCCGAAAATTCAATTGTCTGGTTCGGCAATTAAAATTCACGACGATTATTCAGCAAATTCACCTATTTGCTGAATAATCGTTGTGAATTTTAATTAAACTAATTTCAATACATTCCTTTTTGGGGATGCAATTTTCATAAAAAAATCTTATTAGGAAAAGAAAAACTTTTAAATATTTTGTCAATAAATTACCAATCAACGGTGAGCGTGAATAATTCTTACAGCTCGGCTACATCTAACGATAAATAAATTTCTAAATTTTTAGACCTACAGGAATTTTTGAAAAGTACAGTCTTCTAGGGGCAAATGGAATTATTAATTCAAGAAAATAATAATTTTGATATTGGAAAATTCGTTTAATTTACAATTCGATTTTAATTGAAAGAGAAGCCGTATGCGCCTTCTAACAGGTCTACATATCGAGTATGAAATCATACATTTCTAGGTTCGTGGTATATAATAAATATTAATCCAAGGGCTGTTTCTATAGAAAATGCTGAAATGATGGCATTCCTATCCAGAGAATCGTTTGGATATTTATCTGTAAGAACTAAAAGTATTTTTAAAGCTAAAATTCTAATTCTATATAGACAAAATTCTATTTGCACTCAGTTAATTTTGAAGTCAAGTTTGCCAATTATGCGATTTCCAAATTTATAAAAAAACTATAATATTAATAAATTAGTTAAGAATAAAATCTTCAAAGCGTCCACTATAGTCTTGTTATTCGTCAATGTACAAAAATGGGTTTTGTATATAATCTCTATATTATTGGTATGAAAAATGAACCATACCATATATATAGAAAGGTTATCAAGCAAACACAGCCTTCGAACTTAATTTTCGGCTATTCTATTCATTTTTTTTTATTAAATTTATAATATTTATTTTATTTTATTTATAAATAATAATGGGACTTTGCAAATTACTAATATTATATTGATATGCTCGACAAAATATATTTCTGATGTATACAAAATTAAAAAATAAACAATTAAACTCAATTTGATGTTTGTTGTATTATAGTTTATTACGAGTGGTGATTTCATATCAATATAATTCTCATAGAAAATATTGGAGTCACATATTATTTTTTTATGGCTTTTTGCCATTATGGCTTTTTGACATTGCCAATAAAAATGATATTGTGTTGACTATCCTGAATATAGAACATGAATGGTCGATTGACTTCGAAAAGTGTTGGTTCGATATTTGAGCTACCTGGTGGAGCTATCACCGCTGAAATAATTAGAGAATTTAAAAAAATAAAATATGACCAAATAAAATTTCGAATAAATAAAAATACGACATTTACCAGTAGCAGCACTTGCTTCGGTTCCATATTCGTCAATGCCGATGAAAACCTTGTGAATAACTTTGGACACATATGCCTTCTCAATAATCAGATTGTGGAAGTCGGCTTTTGAAGAGAACATTGTAGGCATTCCCATCTGAAAGCGATTATTTTAGCAATTTTTTAATAATATAAAATTTTCTGGTAGAATTTACATTTTGAAGGACTTTTTCCAAGTCTAAATTGAATTCAAATTTAAATTTTGGCAGTTTCAATTTAACATTACTGGTTTCGAACTGTTCATCCAATTGTGCAAAGCCAACATTGGACAATTTCGATTCTAAATCACTGAGACCATTCCGTTTATTCGGAAGTATGAAAACCATTGTGAATTCATTGGAACCATATGATAGCCGAATGGCTTTTGCATCCAAATTCGGCAAATTGGCATAACTGTAGAATTTCTCATTTGACATCATATCTACTTGGACCGATTCGCTCTCGCTAATCCAAAAGTCGGCTTTTCTTGTAGAGCTTTCATAGAATCTATTTAACCAATTTGCCTTGAAGTGAATTGCGTTTACGATAACGAATGCAGTGGTCGAATTGAGATTGGAAGGATCGATGAGGTCTTTAATTTTATTTTCGGTTTTTTCTTCAACCCAGCTATTAATAGTACGTGCAGCATCCACATTTCGACCAAAATCGATATTATCAACCTCAGAGTGGAAATTTCTTACAGCGGTTGTCTTGAATGTTGGCAAAATCTCAATATCATCTTTAATATAAATTTTATTAGCCACTTTCAAAACATTTTCCTTCTTATATCTTTTGAATAATTGATGGAAGTCCCTTTCAACTACAGAGCGATCATTTGTGCCAAATTTTAAGACGTTCGAAATTTCCTCACCAGTTTGGCCAACTGCTCCCATATAAGCTAGGCTAAGGGCTGTTTGTACGGAAAATGGTGATATGATCGTATTTTTATCCCCACTCAAATCAGAAGAGCGTTTGTACAAATCGAAACTAAACGACCCCAAATTATCGAATACCGTCGCCATAGTTGACATCACCTGAACGCAAAAAACTCCAAAAAGTAACGGAAGAAGCTCTGCAAAATAATTTTTTTTACAATATTATATGTAAAAAAATATTGAATTTATTCAAAAAAAAACGAACATTTTCAAATATACAATAATTTATATAAACTTTGAATAAAATACTCACTCATGTTTTTAGGAATTTTTCCACCAAATTTTAAATTGAAAAGTTTTTACTCGAAAATTCTAGTTGGTAAAAATGTGATTCCGTTTTCAACGACCTACCACCACCTACTAATCTACTGTCCGATAAAATTCATCTATTTATTCATGTTTGAGTATTTTTTGGTTGCTTTTTTTCGCAAGTTTTCTAATTAACAAATAAGAAACCAAATTCTTGATTAACAAGTTTGTAGAAAATCAACATTTTTTAAGAACTTTGGGTGATAACCCATTGCTTTTTAAGTATTTATAGTTTAATTTTTTTTTTGAAAAAAAAGTTATTTGATTATCCATTTCTTTGGTATTTAAACATGTATAAATTATGGATTTAATGTTCTTTTAATGTAGAATTAATATTTGTGTTCGTGTAAGTATTCAAAAAAAATATTCCACATTTCAAATATCATTTATATCAGTCACAATAGATTTTAATTTTTTTTTAGAAGAAAACCATTTATTCTGTTTGAAGTAATTAACGTTTCTGATGTATTATTCAAGTGGTTAAGAATTGGAAGAGCTTCAATTATCTACGCTCGACTGCTGGGTGATGTAACGTTCGTTGAAATAATTTACTTACTTTTTCATCTTGGAATAGGTTAAAATTGGCATTCGTTGTATGCTAACTTAGTTTGATTCAGTTTTAATTGGAAAGGTACTCCTTTGAGATGGTTTTTCTTTAGGATTAAAATTTACAAATAAAAAAGTAATTTTTTTCAAATTAACATTCTTTTTCTCATATTCTATTTCTAACTTCCCTTTAACATTCCTTTCGGAACATGGGGGCCTATTTAAAAATGTTCTGCTAATTACAATTGCATTGGCTTTAAGAGGCCTAGCAGATGATGCTTGGTCCGCTGCAGTTAGTCTACTGCTTATTATTCGTGCAGTTTCGTGCAGTGCCATGTTGTCGTCCACCAGTAGGAGAGGCGGCCATTAATTCTGTCCATTTCGAGTTGTCATTCTGAAAGCTGATATTGATATTTCCATGTTTTTAGTGGCTGATGGCGTCTTTAAGTATTTTTTTTTTGCTAAGAAAAGGAATACGGGATAAGTAAATTAGAGTATAATAGAAAGTAATGTATTTTTTTGGAAATCAGCGAACGAACATGCCCCAGTGGGATTCGAATCCACAACGCCTTAAAGATGGTAGTCCAGCACGCTAATGGCTGTGCTACCAAAACAGACTCCTAACTAGGTCTTCTTAAATAGATTTGAATTTTTCAAATGTAGCAAATCCGTGATCATACAGAGTGTGGTAGAAGAGAAATGAGCCTGGCATCACCGACAGTGATCGATAACTACTCGACCCTACAGAAGTTGTGTCCATTACGAAAAATGGAATAGCGAAATTTGAAGTAATGATGTGCCGTCAAATTTTGTGTTAGGCTTAGTGAATCTGCGATTTTGACTTTTAAGAAATTTCGAAAAAATGCTAAATAATGACAGACAAATTTCTCTCAGGGACGACTTGAAAATTGTTAAAAATATAGAACGAGAGAGGGCTGTCGGACCATCGAGTAACATTAAAGCTTCTTGGAAGGCTCAGAAAAAGGGTTTTTTGCGTTATATCCTTCATGTAGATAAAAAATGCTCCACTATGACAACGCCACCTGTCATACGGTGATCTACACCAATAAGAAAAAGGCATTATGAGCTTCCTTAACCGACTTGGATCACAGTCTATGTTAATATATTCTGTTTTCTAAGATCTAAAAACACTTTAAAGAACGTCATCTCCGGCCAAAACATCACACCAACTAGCAGTACCTCTTCAAGGTTAAAGTGTTCGTTTATGAATTGCCTCTAAATTTTTACGTCCTCAGAAGCGGCCATCTTGTTTATTACCAAAATCATTTAGGTCAAAATGCGCTTTGTCACTCTAAAACTTTTTCACTCCATAACTGACGGCATGTATAATCGCTGGGCTAATGTTCCTGTAGCACCTGAATTTTGTATGGGTATAAATGCAAACCTTGAAGTAAAATATTCCATACAATGGTGGGATTAAGATTTTATTTCGTTGCGTGGAGTTTATGGGGGTTCCCAGACTATCAGCCACACTTTCAAACACCACAGCAATATTCTTAGTTGAGCGTCCACCTTAGGTCCATGTTCTTCAAAATTATCGACTATTTAATTAACATTTTTATTCAAAATCACGTTTTTTCGATCCAATTTTTTAATTCATTTTTTGAGCGTCCCAGTTTTTGATGAATTACTTTCGTAAAATGTTCTTAGCATAATTACATGTTGTTCAATGCTATAGCCACCAATGATAGTCTCGCCGTGCATACTTTCTATGGCTGCCAAATATTAACTAACAGCTAAACAAAATGGCGTGAAATAGAATTTGTAAGCTTTCCTTCAGAACACCTTGTATTATGATTGATTCACGCGCTATTTTTGAGAAATTAAAAAAATAAAAATTTGCTTGCATAGTAATAATCCAAGGATCATGCGAGGATTAAATGAGAATTATTTGTTTGTTTGAGAATTATAATGGAACTTTTCATTTTTGATACTGATTTTGTTATTTACTTTTAGAAAACACTCTGGAATTAGAGATATTCTATCGAATTTACAAATACCATAGATTGTGATAAGCATCTTCAAATAATAAAATATAATTTTGAATTTATTTTATTGCAATTTTATTTTGTGTGATTTTATTGAAATTGATTTTTATTCACATCTGTATTGAAATTATATATTCTTGGATACATCAACCCTTTATGGTTTCTTAACGTTGCCAATAAAAATGATATTATTTTGTCTATCCTGAATATAGAACATAAATGGTCGATTGGCTTCGAATGTTACTCGCCGGAAAGGCGCCCCACCAAGTGGTGCTATTATAGCTGAAATGAATTAATAGAAACCATTTTATTTAAAATGTGAAACAATATTTTCATATTATATCAATTATAAGAATAATAATTTACCAGTAGCCGCAGCCGCTTCAGTTCCTTTCTCATCAACGGAGATAAAGGCTTTGTGCACAACTTTGGATACATAAACCTTCTGATTAATCAGATTATGGAAATCAGCACTAGATGAGAACATTGTGGATATTCCCATCTAAAAGGAATAATTTTAAATTTTGCAAAGGATTTTAATTATTTGAAAAAAATTACATTTTGAAGGACATTTTCCAAGTCTAAATTGAATTCGAATTGGAATTTGGGTAATTTCACTTCAACCGAATTGCTTTGGAAGCTACTGTGCAAATCGGCGAAATTAACGCTAGATAATTTCGACTCCAAATCACTGAGACCATTCCGTTTATTTGGAAGTAAGATTACCATTGAAAACTCGCCACCATGATAACGGAGCTCAACAGCTGTGGCATCTAAATTCGGTAAATCGGCATAACTGTAGAATTTCATATTTGACATCATATCTACTTGGACCGATTCTGTTTCGCTAATCCAAAAATCGGCTTTTTTTGTAAATATTTCCAAAAATGGATTAACCCAATTTGCCTTGAAGTGAATTGCGTTTACGATAAGGAATGCAACGCCTGCGTTGAGATAGGATGGATCGACGAGGTCTTTAATTTTATTTTCGGTTTTGTCTTCAACCCAGCTATTAATAGTACGTGCAGCATCCACATTTTGACCAAAATCGATATTATCAGCCTCAGAGTGGAAATTTCTTACAGCGGTTGTCTTGAATGTTGGCAAAATCTCAATACCATTTTTAATATAAATTTTATTCGCAACTTTGATGGCATTTTTCTTTTGATATTTATTGAATAATTGATGGAAGTCCCTTTCAACTACAGAGCGATCATTTGTGCCAAATTTCAAGACGTTCGAAATTTCCTCACCAGTTTGGCCAACTGCTCCCATATAAGCTAGGCTAAGGGCTGTTTGTACGGAAAACGGTGATACGATCGTATTTTTATTCCCACTCAAGTCAGAAGAGCGTTTGTACAAATCGAAACTAAACGACCCGGAATTATCGAACACTGTTGCCATAGTTGATATCAACTGAACACATAAGACTCCAAATAACACATTTATGACTATAAACAAAAATTATTTTTATTTTAATTTTTGAGAAACTATGTTAATTTTATATCATTGAACAAAATTTTGAATTCAATAAATATAAATCATTCAAGAAAATTTTAACTTCTTTACTCACTCATATTCTTAGCCATTTTGCCCCACTAATAAATAATCCAACCCAAAGGCTATTAATCCAAACTGTAGGTTCTAAAAGTACAAACTGATTCTATTCTCAACGATCTACCACCACCTACTAATAAATTTTTCGAATATGTTCGTCTATTTATTCAAATTTGACGATAGTAGAAACGACTTTGTAAAATGAGTTTATCACTATAGAATATTATTATTATTTTTTTGCTTCTTGATTGCACTATAGACAATACTAGTATATATCATACTTGACTGTTCACTTATGTAAGAAAATTATTCTTAGGACTTGGGTTGATAACCTTTAAATTTTTATTATTATTAGACTGATAATTTTTGGCACAATCACTTAATTCTAACCAGATTTTCATGTTTTCTTCTAAAGTTAATTTTTATTATATTGAATAAAATTACTTAATTTAATTAAATTTTTGTTTGTATAAAATATAAATTTTTATTTCTTAAAATTTTTCTCATTTTCAACAAAATCTTTTCTGTAAATTTCATTTAATAATTTTTGTGTTATTTTAAAGTGTTTTATTATAAATATTTTTTTTTTAGAAAAATATATGTTTCAAAAGAGAAGAAAATCTCTATTTATAATGTTTATATTAATTATTGCAGATTAAATTTAAAAAGTTTTTAATATTTTACTACATGGTTTTTCTTGTCATTTCAATAAAAGTTCTGTAGAAAAATTCTAAAGAAATTCCTAATTACCTTTAATAAAACTGACTGGATTTTTGGAAAATTCTCTATAAGAGACTATTAAAGATAAGAAATGATATGAAAATAAGTATTTCCATTTTGAAAATTCTGTTGTAGCGATGGTTAAATTGCTTAAAAAAATCGTCTAACTTAGTGCATTCAGTTTTTGGTAAAGCTTATTAGTAAAATACGAAAACCATTAAATTCGACATAGCCTACTCAAACCCATTGAGGAGCTCCTCAATCCAAAGATTTCATTTCCAAGTCCACTTTATAACCTGACCAAAAATACTAACATGCTCGAAAAAATTTAACCAACTCTAAATGTTTTAAAAAATATACGAAATAAATTATTCTAAGCTAATTTACATCTTATTTTCTGTATAACTTACTTTAATTGTTTCGTTAAGTGCCCTTAGTCCCAACTCTGACAACACACGCACAAATTTACTATTAAATTGCGTGTTGTAAAGGTCAATGTGAGTTGAATAGACGGAAAAATGGGAAAATATACTTTTTGGATAATATTACGAGTGTTCTCTTAGCTCATCATCTAATTTTGATGACTACTAGTCTCCAAATATTCGACACACTCACAAAAGTAAGCTCCGAAGACACGTCACTTAAAAAAATTGATCACACACTTCAGAAGCTTTTTGTATCAATGTTTAAACCAAATTCCAATACGCGTATAAACTCATAATTTGTCTAATTTTATTTATACTCGTAATATCCGATGAAAAATTTGATAATTTTTTTTCTTTAAAAACACTCCCTCTGAAATATGCTAAACATTCTATTTAAACTTTTTATGTTCACTATTAATTTATGGATTCGATGTTTTTTTTTAAATTTCAGCAAAATATATAATAATAAAATCAAAAGAATTTTTTTTGTTTTTATTATATAATAGAAACTTGACTGCTAAGCTCCCAAGTTAAACTATTTACCAATAAGTTGTCAGCTAGAAACTTAATTCCAAAAGCTCATTTTTGGTGAAATTTTTTGAATGGCCACCGAAGCTTTTATGGTGTTTAGTGAACTAATTTCTACTCAATTACTTAAGAGTGAATAGTGTCTCTACTTTTAATTTGCATAATTTTCTTTTAATTTTTTAAAACAAAAAAATGTTAAAACTATTTAGTTCGAAGTATTTTTCATATTATTCAAAGTAAAATTATGAATAAATTGAGGTTTTCGAGAGTTTTTATTACACAAATACAAAATCACACTAAGAACTCTTTATTTTAATATAAAATGGAAATTTTACAAATTTTTGAATTATTCATAAATAATTTCCATTATTTTTTTCTAACCAAAAAAAAATCATATTTCATTGGAATGTCCTTTTCATAATTAAGTAATGATTTTATTTTGAGAAAATCTACCAATTGAAATATTATACAAGGTGCGTTTTATGTTCCAGGTCGTAATTTTTTTTGTCATGACTTTTAAATGAAATATAATTTTATAATTTATATTTTATTGATTGATTATATGGTCTTTAGCATTACGTATGAAATATGATGTCGGTCAAATTTCTGTCTCTAAAAACGGTGCAAAGACGAGCTCTTTTAAGAATATTTTTCATAACTTTTTCACAGACTTCTGGTGTTATTTCAGTAATTTCGTTTTGAATGTTGTTCTTAAGGATCGAGGTTGTGGTTAGTATATGCCTTCTCCTTTAAGTAATGGGCACTTTTTGACATTATTCGGCAGGAAAAATTTCTCTCAAAATGTGCATTGTAGCATTAAGCTGTGCGTAATGTGGCACCGTTTTCTTGGAACCAAATATACTGTAGGCCTAATTGATTCAATTCGGGCAGAAGAAAGTTTTCAAACATATCCCAATATCGGTCGGCAGTAACTGTTACAGCTGTGCCTCCAGCATCCTCAAAGAAATATGGCCCAATGATGCCATCGGCCCAAGTGCCGTACCATGTAATTACTCTACGAAAGTTTAGTGGTCTTTGGTGTATCAAACATGATGGATATATTCTAAATTTTTCTGCACGGCGTCGATGAGTGGTACCCGGACATTTAGCAACACTCCGTTTGCCCCACTGCACAAATCTTTTCAGGTGCACATTGGCTTAATTGCCGCCCAGTTTTCGCTTCATCTCCTAGTGTATGCATATTTTCAAAATTATTTATTACACGCTAAATAGTTAGTTCACTTACTCGGCATATGATTAAGAACGAAAACGTCACATTACTTTTCTTCGCGTATTCACAATTGAGCAATTATTTTATTAAAATATAGTCTAAATAAATGCTTCATAATAAATTATTATCGACGACTCTCTACAACTGTCAAATGCCAACAGACAAATGTTATTCAAACCAAAATGGCGGCCAAACAAAATCGGCCTGAATATAAAAAGCAACTTGTATTTTACTGATTAAATAATGTAACAGACCCTAATTGTACAGATTGTGTTTTTAAGGTAAATTTCAAATAATTTTGGATCGAAATAAAAAAACGGTGATGTGGTGTATTGAAATCGTTTGTATAGATGGAAAGTACTCGTAATTCAGCTAAATGGCTGGCTCTGGCATTTCAGCAAATCTGTGATCTTTTGATGACTTTTTTTAAAAGGCTTTCCTACATTTCCGGGTTATATTCATTGACTTCATTGCGTATGACTCTTTTTGTATCGTTCAATTGTCTCTGGTCTGTTAGCGTATACCTTTGCCTATACGAAGAGCGAAAGAACCAATCACTATCACCATTTTTCTAGAACCCGTGTAGTCTGTGACATGGCACTATCCTGTGAGAACCACGTGTCATCGGGCCTTAAATAGTTGGATTCAAGGATGATGAAGGTCTGTAGTATGTATCTATATCGTTCCGTCCTGAAAGAAAAACCGCCTAATGACACGTGAAATTTGGCACCGAATGTTACTCTACAAAGGTGTGAGGTCGTTTGTGAATTATCTCTGGATGTTTACGTCTTCATGGTGACTATTTTGTTTATAAATAAAGCCACTTAAATCAAAACGCGCTTCGCCACCTATAAAGTTAGGATCTTGTATATGGAGCTCTAAAATATTTTCGCTCTATTTCCAGTGGCGCGTATGATATCTAAAGTAGAAGCTCATGGATCACCTGAATTTTGGACGGGTATAAATGTAAATCTTTATTCAAAGCGATTTAGGAAAGATACAATTCTTGTGACTTATGGAGGTTCTAAGCTAACTAGACTTTGGTGATAGTTTTTCAAAATTATCCATTATTCCACTTTTTGAGTTATATTTTGAGAATCACAGTAATTAATGATTTTATTTTCATAAAATATTTCTACAATAAGCTATCAAAGCTAATAATGCTCCAAATAAGTTTTACGCGTTTGTCTGTTGTGACTATCAAATATAAATTGACAGAATGACAGTTAATCAAAGTAACGTCAAATTGAATTTATAAACTTTTCTCTAGAACACTTTATATTAGGAAATTGCAAAGATTTTTTTAAATAAGTTTTTTTGGAAAAATATATTTAAATAAATAATAAAACACTTAATATTAAAAAAATCTTATATATTGATGTATTAATTATATTTATTGAGAAATCTGTTTTTAATAAAAATCATTGTAGAAAATGTTTACATTATGGAAAAAAACTAGCTGCTTACCTGTAATCGACAATAATAAATACTAAAACTATAAATTAAATTTTATTCTATATTTGTCTTTGTACTAGATTTTTAAATACTACTAATTTAAAATTAACAATTAAGAAGTAACATTTTAATAAATTCATTTTTAACAAATAATTATATTAACTTAAATAAAATTTAGCGGTTAGAATTGAATAAATCAAAAATTTTTAAACGAAAAAATTGTCAACAATTTCTATTTTTATTGGCAATATTTTGTTTTAAAAAAAATATTATGCCGGTATATATTATAACTGCTACCCTGATGTGTACAGGAGTCGGCCACTGAAAATTATAGAGTTTCCATTTTTGATTGAATAGTAGAAAGGATGACTGCAATAAAATTCGCCTGCCCCCAAACGCGTATCCAATAAAACTGCTAAAATGTCATTTAAACAAAAGTTTTTTTTTAATAATCATTTTCAAAGTTACAAACAAGAATCTATAATGTTTTAAAATCAATTATATTACAAAAATATTAATACCTACTCGACATGAGCTTCAAGATGAAATAATTATTTTTAAATGGATTTAAACATAAATGCGATAAAATTTTCTCATATGAACTCTTTATTGTTTAATAAATAATTATAAAAACAAGATAAAAACAAATTAGTAATTTGTTTAGAAATGCTGTAAATGACCCACAAAAAGTATAGAATTTTTGTCAGTAATTGCAAAGACGAACGGTTGATTGCAAATGATGCTGTTATATTTTTTAAATCTTCTTGTTGAGACCCTTACACCTGAAAATTTATTATATAATAATTGAGTAATTTTAATATGGGTGAAAAGATAGATGTTCCGTTTTCTAATAATTGTAGATTAATTTATTTAAAGTAAAGAAATTAAGTATTTTATAAAAAAACAATATTAATCAATAAAATTATGTACAAAATTTTATCGTAAATAACATTAAGAGGAGGCGTTTTCAAAAGATTCCAATGCTGAACAGATTTTTTTGCGTTTAATATAATATTCACCGTATACCACATGGATTGTAAAAAAATTAAAAAATATATATTTGGAAGCCTTCATCGTTAATAATATTAGTTTAAAAATGTACAAACCTCTGATAAAAAAAAACCATTAATTTAATTAAACTACTAAAAGTAAATAGTTGTTATCGGAATTTATTGTTTACCATCGATCAATTATAAACTTAATTTGAAGTTATTTTTTTTATTTCATTATCAATTGAATACCATTAAATATTAAAACTAATGAGTTTCCCTTTGAAAAATATTGAATCTCTACTACGAATAACGAAGAAAAATGGATGATCACATCTAAAAGGTGACTTCTTATTTATTAATGCACTTTGGATCCGTTCAACTATTCCTGAAAGAAATTTTTTGTTGTTGTTTAGAATTTTAATTTAATTAATTTATTTATAATTGTTACGTTTGCCTATTTATACGATTGAATGTATATTTCATGCTAATTTAATTTAGAATTAAATAGTTTGAGAGTATTAAATGGCCATGCAAACAAAAGTTCTAGTGAAAGATACAACGAGAGCAGACGGAATTTTCAATAAACGCAATTGTTTATGACATTCTCATAGAGAAAATATATTTCCTTATTTCCATGAAGAAGTTCGATTATATTATACATATTAAATTCCATTTCATATTTTTAAAAAATCTAATTTATCTCTTCGAGATAGATTAGTTTAGACATACTCGTATTTAATGAAGATTTTATTCGTAGAAGTCCAGAACCAAATACTCGTAGATCTGCCTAAAAAGTTAAGCTTTGTCAGATTTTTGTTTCGGAAAATAAAAAGTTAAAATTGATTTCATTATATTGGTTGGTAATTGTAGTATTTTAAATAGATTTATAAGTAAATTAAATATTTCTGTTATTATTATTTTTTGTAATTTTTCATATTGGTGGGCCATGGAATCTAACAATTTCCAGCTATAAGACAAGTCGTCCTGGCCAACGAGAATAAATGACAGAATGTCTTTCTATTTTATTCTGATTTAATTACTATTATTTACTTAGCCTACTTATACAAAATCGATTATTATCCATTAAAATGTGCGAAAAAGTCAATAAAAACTTATGTAAAAAAATATGCGCTATAGTTTGAGGATTAACAATGTTATTACGATCGTTTTTGCGTAGCCAAACAAAAAAAGTCCAGCAGACATTAGGTCTCTTAGAGTATTCCCAATATTCTAAAAAGGAGTAAGTGTTCATTTAGTAAATTTTAAGGATGTATGAAGATAGCCATGTCTTGAAGTCTTAAAAAATTCTGGTCATTTGTAGAGCAAAACTCTTTTGTTAGGTATATTATCCAATATCCTTTCGAGATAATTTTTTAATGACCTTTTTGCACATTTCCGACTAAAGCTTTAAGCTGAAAATATGCGAAAAAGTCATTAAAAACTTACGTACAAAAATATGCGCTATAGTTTGAAGATTAACTGTATCAATACGATCGTTTTTGCGTAGCTCTGCAAAAAAAAAAGTTTAACAGCGTCAAATCGCACGATCTTAGTAGTAAAGTGACATAACCAAATCAGGAAACTAAGCGTCCTGAAAACTTTTCTCGCAACAAAACTAAAGTTTATCGCTTTGTATGGCTTGTGGCACCATTTTGCTAAAGCAACATAAGGTCCAGTTTATAAATAGCGCTCAGAATTGACGGTAATAGTACGTCCTTCTACATTTTTAAAGAAATACGATCCAATTACACCTTCAGATCAAAATGAAATAACTTCTCATAAAATAACTTCTCCACATTCACTTTTGGATTTTCAGAGCCCCTTATACGATAATTTCGCTGATTGACATATCCATCGAGCGAAAAATAAAAGGTTTTACTATTTTAACGTGTTGTTTGATAGCTAATGGAGTAATTTTGTGTTCAACAAATTTGAGAATTCATTTATCGGACATTTACCAACTTAAATAGGTGAACTATTTAAAAAAGATTGAATAGTATTTGTGAATGAACCGATTTGCTTTGGCCCAAACCTAAAGATTTGGTTCTATTGTACAAAATGTTTCCAGGGCGCCTAATTTTGAAATTTGGTCTCCATGGTTGTGCAATTTTCTTGTAAATTTACGCAAAAGATCTATTTATGCAGACAATTCTTAAACTTTAAAATATTTTAAAACTAACATTCACCCTAAAACGTTTGGAAGAGCTATCAAAAATTACGACAAAAGAATTGAGTCCTATAAGATTTTATTTTTCATATATAATGTGGAGGTTTAAGAAATATTATAACATAAAAAATTTTTTTATTAATTTTACTTAACTTTACTTTCCGAAGCAAAAATTGGATAATCTTTTATTAGTCCTCTTCGATTATTAAAATCAATCGTTCAGATTATAGACCAAAAGTGCAAGAACTCATACAGCTTAACGGCTGTTGGTTTGTGGAGACTTATTAGTATTGCGGAGTGCATAGTCTATTCAGTTGCCTTTGTAATTTTATATGAATAAATGGAAAGTTTGTGTTATAATTTTATTATTATAAGACTTAGATTCTTGCATTTTCTATAAATATTTGTTTGTATTCGTGTATCTTGTATGGTAGTAAAACGAGTAGATCAAACACTATTGCCTGCAATAGATTTTACAAGTATTTGGTTTATTTATAAATAATTCCTTTATATTTGGTTTTGGCTTACAATTTGTGTTAGAATCTGTACAATGTCGAATAAAATTGAATATGTTTCGATTTTGTCGAAGAACATTCACCAAAATCGACCGGATGTTCTACATTTTCAGACTAAAGGGAGAGTTTTTATATAATGACTAGTGTAGAATCCAGAATGTTTTATGAAAATAGCGTAACAAATATAGTACGTCGATTCTTGAAGAAATGCCTACAACTCCTACTGATAATATAATTATTTTTAAAAGATTCGCTCAATTGATAATTTTTATCTTAACGGTTAATTGATGATTACTATTATTTATTTATATTTAAAGTTTTATTAATAGAATCCAACTCCTCTCCTCCCGCTTACCACTTAAAATGATATAATTTATTTTTCGTTATTCTATTCCTGAGAGGAAAATTTCACATTTTATTTGTAAGAGACTTACAGAGAAAAGTCAAGTTGCTTTTATTCAACAACTACAACAAAAACCCAGTTATATACATAATTAAATATAGAACATTTTGATACAATTTCAATTTGAATTTTTCCATAAGCTTTCCTATAAATATATAACTTAAAAATGCGGGATTGACAACAGATGGCATAACTTTTACACATGGTTTGTGTTAATAATAACGAATCTGTCATTCATTCTCGATTAGTCATTGAACGAAATAGTGTAAACAACAAAGTTTTTTTTTTGCTTCAAAAATGTCGAATTTCGTACCAAAAAAGTCCCATTTGCGTGAAGTGTTGATTTACTTCTTCAATTTGAAGATTGCTCATTCGATTGCTCACCGAAGCTTATCCTGAATATGTTCCATCGATTTCAACGTGCGAGAGATGGTTTGTGCGATTCAGAAGTGGTGATTTTGACACGGAAGACAAGATGAGGATTTGGAGGCATTACTCGACGAAGACTGTTGTCAAGTCTCAAGAAGAAATTGCAAAATCATTGGGAGTCACTCAAGCAGCCACTTCAAAACGTTTGAAAGCAGCAGGATTCATCCAAAAGCAAGGAAATTGGGTCCCATATGAATTGAAGCCGAGAGACGTTGAAAGGCGATTTTGCATGTCCGAAATGCTGCTTGAACGGCAGAAAAAGAAGTCGTTTTTGAATCGAATAATTACTGGTGACGAAAAATGGATTCATTACGACAACCCAAAGCGCAAAAAATCGTATGTGAAGCCCGGCCAACCAGCCAGATCAACGCCAAAGCCAAATATCAATGGCGCCAAGGTAATGCTCTGTATTTGGTGCGATCAGAAGGATGTGATCTATTATGAGCTATTGAAATCGGGCTAGACGATCACAGGCGACCTCTACCGAACACAATTAATCCGTTTGAAGCGAGCATTGGCCGAAAAACGCCCGGAATATGCGACCAGACACGAAGCCATAATTTTCCATCATGACAACGATCGGCCTCATGTTGCAAGACCGGTTAAAAATTATTTAGAAAACAGTGGCTGGGAAGTTTTGCCTCACCCACCTTATAGCCCAGACCTTGCCCCGTCCGACTACCATTTGTTTAGATCCATGCAAAACGCCCTCAACGGAATACGCTTCACAGGGCATCAAAAATTGGCTCGATTCATTCTTGGCCTCAAAAACCGAAGCAGTTTTTTTGGCGCGGAGTCCATATGTCGGCAGAAAGATGGGAAAAAGTAGTGGCTTCCGATGGACAATACTTTGAATAAAATATATTGTAACAATTTTTCAAAATAAACCCACAAAGTTTGCCAAAAATCCCGCATTCTGAAGTTATACACCTAATAGTATATTTTGTGGGCTTTTTATTAAGTAAAAAAATGGATGATTTTGTTGAATATTATAATAAATTTTGTATATATGAATAAAAAACTACCAATCTACAAATATGAACATAAATAAAATTTTCTATTCAAAGATTTTAATATGACTTTTTTTTTAAATCCGAAAAATATTCTGTTTTATGGACAATCTTTTGAATATTTATATTATTTGATAAAATGTGCATTTTTATGAAAAAATTTATTTCTAAAATGGAAAATTACTCAAAAATTCCTTTTTTTAAAAATAAATATGTGTCTTTTTTTAATTTTGTAAATTGGGTATAATAAATTTAATGTTGCCAAAGGTAATGTGAATATCATTTTAAATTCACAAAAGAGGAATCTATACGTATAAAAATGAATGTTTTTCATGTGAGGCTTATAGACTCGAAAACTATGCATAAAATCATACTGAACAATTATACCAATTTGTTCATTGAGCCTTGAGAATGGTTTCTCTATAGTTCCGACACCCGTCCGGTAGGTGGTGGTAGCTGTATATGCCAATTTTCAAACACATTAGCTGTATTCGATTGGGGAAAGTTTCCTACTGTGCAGTAGTTGTAGCTGTCATCATCTACTGTACCTCGAACAAACGAGTAGATTGTCGCAGTAGTTGCGCATACTATTTAGGGTGGGGAAATTTTAGTTCCAGAACTGGAAATAGATGGCTTAGCGGGTTCGTTGGTTAAGTGTCAAATTTTTGTTTTTATTGTTTATGTTTGCGTAAAATCAGTTTTTATTGTTTATGTATGAATAAACTCAGTATTGTTGTTGAATATTTTGAGGTTATATTTTACTGCTGTCAGTAAATGGTCCATTTTATTGAGAATCTACTGCGAACTACTGCACAGCAGCAAAATTGGTCCAATCGAATACAGCTAAAAACAGAATTGTAAGTATTAGTAGAACTGTTTGTCTTCCAATTTTTCAACAATAATGCATCAAATTTTGCATTTCGATTTTTAGTGCACACTGTTTAGGAACACCAAAGTAATTTGAGGTTAATTATCATTTCAAGAACGGCAATCGGTTAGCAAAAAAACTCAAGAGAGGTAAAATTGTTCAATTATTTTATATCTACTAATGGCATAAACCAAAAAAACATGTTTTAATTTTAATTGAATAAGGCCGAGCAACGCCGGGCAACGGGTAGCTAGTTTTTACATGAATAAACAAATCTTAAATCAATATTTGGTAGCTACGATAGCCTAGAGTTATTAAAAATGAGTTTAAATGTGGATCATCCACTTTAAGTACGTCGTAGGTAATAATTTAATATAAAAACTACAAGAAACTAAATTCGCAAATGAGGCTTTTTGATATAATACAATAATTTTTAGGTCAGTTTTAATTATGCATAAGCTGACTTGTGTAATAATTATTTCTTTTTAAACAAAACCAGAAGTGAATTCTTATGTAAACATCAACATATTGGTCATGTGTACAATATCTACTTTAATAAACAAATCAAAATTATTGCCTGAAATAATAATAATTTTATAGATTATTAATTTTACTAATAATTTTGTAAAGGTTTTGATAGAATTTTTAATAATTATTATAAACATAGTCTATAATGAAAACTCAGATTTCTTTTATTTATATAAATAATTTTATATTATGTTGTGTACACGAATATCTTTAAATAATTTAATAATTGTAACAATAATTATATTTGTTTATATAATCAATTTTTTTTAACTGATATTTTAGTAATTAAATAACCCGTTGATGGATAAAATAGATACTGTGCTAATTTTAAAAATATTCTTAAATTTTATACTTTCTAAAGCTAGTATAAAAAATATACTTGAATTTAAAATGAGTTTTTTCTATTAACGTTTGCGTTCAATCAAAATTGTTTATAAAAATATTTTAGATTTTTGTGGCAGCACGATAAGTTCCGGGGTTATTAAGTTGGACTCAAATCCATTGAAAAGGCCTTAAATTTGCTCATTTAACACCAAGTTAAGCTTTTTTTTTTAATATTTAAAAAATCAGTAGATATCGTTCCATTAATACTAGGATATATGTCAGGGATCATATTTCGTAGCATCATGACTCGAAAGGAATCACGAAAGGAATTCGGATGTTATTAAAGTCTGTCAAATAGCCTGCAATCATGATGGAACGCAAAATCATTTCTACCAACAGCCAAATCCTAAAAATTATTTAATTCCAAAGAAGTCTGATTAAGTGAAGTTTAAGAATATATATTTAAGACTAAATTTTACAACATCGCAACTCTAATAGCCTCATACAAAGTCTAATAATACTAGACCGTGGTGAGGTCTTAGGAAGATCTTTGAAACATGTGCTCACATTTTGTAGTACCACAGATCTCTAACTAACCACATTTTTTACCATTCTTTTTTATCCTAAAAGTAGTTGTTCATTTGTTCTGAAAACTATAGGCTAGTAAATTTATTTCATATATGTTAAATAAGCTTAAAAAAAATTCCATTTCTCTAAAAAAGATTCTAAAATCATATTTATTTATTTTTTTAAAACAAAAAAATACCATTTTTTATGTTTATTTTTAGTACAAATTTAATATTGTCCCAAAGTTTATTCCCATCCGTATGAAATATTAAGAGAATGTTATCTGGGTAACTCTTTTGTAACACCAACTCTCTTAAAGTATTCCCAAGAAGAAGTAAGTCTTCATTTAGTATGTTTCAAGGATGTATAATGATAGCTATGTCTTGTAGCCTTAAAAAATAATGGTCATTTCTGGAGCAGAACTTTTCTGTTAGGTATTTTATCCAATGGTAAAGTCGGCTATTTAATTCTAAAAGAATATCCTTTAATTTTTATTATAAAAGTCTTATATTGACTTTACAAGATCTAATTTATTCTAGATTTCTATTAAAAAATTAATTCGTTTACATTTCTGATCTAATAATATCGTTCAAAATTCTTTATTATTCCCCAAATAGAAAAAAACCAACAACATACCTTTGCATATCACTTTTATTTTATCTACAATTTTTTTAATTAATTAGGAATTTTTATAAATTATTATGTTCTTTTAAAAACTTTGCAATAAAGTGTAGATTTTCAGAATTTTTTGTATGATTGATTTTAAAATTTTGCGCTCGAGGTATGGCAATTTCAATTCTTGTGTAGATACACATATAACTAAAAAATAGTTTTCGGTAAAAGTGAGGGGAAAATAGTTTTTGGTAAAAGTAAAAAAAAATTAATAAAAACAAAATTTACCATAAATAAAAATTATAAATTTTTATCTCTAATTAAAAATAATTGCGGTGCTTTTCTAATTTAAACCCAAGTTTATGTAAGTGTTGGGCTAGGGATTTGGTTAAACTTGAAGCTTTTCAATAATGACGCCCTGTGCGGAATATCTTTTATCATGCAAAATCCTATTTTATATCCTCTCCAGAAAATACTGAATTAATTGAAAAAAAAGACACAGCCAAATAGTTAAGCTGCTATTTGGACCATGATTCAATCGGCATATACATATGTACAATCGCACGGCTATTTATTAATATCGGAGGCCCCAGGCAAATCCGAAGGCAACTACTGGCAACTGTAGTTACCTCTGCCCTGCTATACGGATCACCAGTGTGGGCGAAATCGCTAGAGCTAGCTAACAACATACCGCAAGACAATGTCATCAGTCCAGCGGCTCTCAGCGATCAGAGTGGCGTCAGCATACCGAACGGTATCACACGATGCAGTCAACGTCGTGACATCATGCCCCCATCGACACCCTGGCAGGAGAGCGGGAACGCCAACATCGTAGGAAGAAGGAAGAGCGGTGAAAAATCCTCTGTGAAGAGGAGAGACCCGAGAGTCTTCGCCTCTGGCAAGAGAGATGGGACAGCTCGACGAAGGGTTGGTGGACTCATCGGCTGATCCCAGATGTCACCAAATGGGTCACTTGCCTGCACGGCGAAGTCGGGTATTACATCACCCAACTCTTGACTGGGCATGGATGCTTTCGGGCATACTTGCACAGATTCAAGAGAACTGACTCCCTAAACTGTCATCATTGCCGCGATGTGATCGAAGATGGAGAACACATGTTCTTCCAACGCTCCTTCTACGAGGAGACACGGGCAGAACTGTAGAGAAATCTGGACCGTTCCATCAGTCCAGAAAACATAGTGGAGTGCATGCTGAAGATCCAATCGGCTTGGAACAGAGTTGCAGAGTACGCGGAATCTATCATCAAGGATCTTCGCACCATGTACGAAGAATAGGCCGCGAGGCGTCATAGCATCGGGACAGCAGTAATATCAAATAAGAACGCCCCGGCAAGGTTAGAGGTACAGGTTAGGTGTTAGCGAGGTAAAAATCCCGCATAACTCGTCTGGCAGGTAGAAGATCTTCCAGGGTAGTACCTTTTGAAGGTTTCCCCCTGTACCTCATTAATCTAAACCTAAAAAAAAACACGGCTATTTGGCGAAACACAAGGAATATTTGAGAAGACTTCCTCCTAACTTCATCCTTTTCCCTACCACATAAAACTTATTTTTACTTTCTCTTAAATCAAAAATAAAAAAAGATTCATAGGCATTCAATTTATTTTTATTAATGCAAATGTTTTTTTTTTAACAATCAAACAAATTTTAGATATTAAAATTATGCTCCATAATCTTTTCAATTTATTTATTATAAAATAAATTTTTTTTTCTCACGTTCGTCGTATTTTAGTAAGTCATATTATATTTACACTTTTATTTGATAAAATATTGAAATTGAAAATGTTCAATTGCTTAACAAATTTCCCATGAAGATAATATTGTCCATATTTTTTATAGCATAGATAATAGGATGATCGACTTTAAATAGTGTTCGTTGATAGCGAATAGATTTTTTGCTAAATAAAGCATCTGTAATATTTCAAAATAATTATTTAAAATAAGTCGAAACGTTTTTATTTAGATTGTGATTATTTAATTGTAATGTCCATATGCATGCTGAATTATTTCCCTTAAACTTTTTATAACATGCAAATTAATGTAGTGCTCTAAATATTTTCACTTTAATTTTTAAAAAAACAGCGTATTCTAAGGTAGACCATTTTTTTCGAAATCAAAATATTTAATTTAAGAAAAAGGAGGGTTTTAGCTTCTAAAAAAAGAATTTGTTTGCCTTATTGATATGGATTTTTAAAGAATACATAATCTATATAATGATCACCCAACAAAGACTGAGTTGTGATCACCCATGATTATTTATTTAATAACAAATTTGTGGTCACTCATTCATCACTTACATACATAGATACATGCATATATATATGAACACTAGTCAGATTATCATTTATAATCTTCCTCGATCCCATGTGATCACTCACGATCATGCACTGCTTATTCATTGAAATTATATTGGATAAAAAGTAAATTTCGAATTGTAGCGTGTGATTTTTTGAAGTGTTTGCTTTTCAAGTTTCCAAAAGAACCCAGAAAAATTGCAAACGTGTATGAATCGATAAAGGAATGCTTGGCAATTAAAACCATCCCCATAGTCGAGTAACACAATCCCAATTGCTGAACAAATGGCGGTCGCCACCAACGCTGGACGCTACGGCGGTAAAATTTTCCTCTGTACGCACTCTACTCATACGGGTTGATGGTTTGATGTCCAATACCGTAAAATTGCTGTTAATTTCTGTCATTATGGCTTGAATTGCTTGCTGCGTAGGCCGATTATGACGACCATGAAAAACACATTTTTCACAGAGCACAAATTTTGACAATAAAATTTAATACTTTGTAAGCGTATTTTAGGTGTAAGTTATTCCATAATAAAATGTCAATGCTAACTGAGCATTTTTGATTTTGACATATGCCATGTATCACGTGCGATCTATCAAAAATAAAAACATGAAAACCCAAACAGCCCAAAAATCACCAGATATTTTTATAGGCGTCATATTTGTTGTAAATGAGGAAGTATTTGGCTGGCACCATTCCCAGTTTTTGCACAAATGAGCAAGTAGTTTTGTTGTTTTGGGGACAATATTTGATGCTATGACTTTAAAGGAGCAACATTTTTTTAACCTGAATTCACGATTAAAAGGGAACTGGAGCCCTATGATTATAGCAAGAAAGGGTAGTGCTCCGAAAAAATTATTCTAAATTAATTTATTGGCATCAAGTCCGGGATGCAGAAGCATTTTTTCATTGTCAGATTTTATTGATAGTATTTCAAATTATGTACGATATGGCGACAGAAAATTTTGTTTTTCATAATTATAAACGAAGCGGTGACCGTCTAGGCCGGATAATCCCATCTTCGCGACGTGGTCGCTCAGTTCGACAGTCTCAGCATGTTTTTATCATCTAACGGAGTCATTGTAGACTTGCTGGGTCTCGTCTTTAAATATGCCGCAGCATATTGGAGCTCCAGGATCTCGTCTTTAAATAGGGTTCGGAGTCAGCCATCCTCATGTATACAGAGATTTCAATTGTTTTTGCTGCGAACCAAAGTTTTCAAAGCATAAATGGTGACTGGAAAGATTACCTTCTTGTCCAGCGCTAGCTTCGATGTGATGGTAAGAATTTTCGAGCGAAATAATTAAGAGTGACTGAAGTAGGCTCTGTTGGCTACCAGTAGAAAACCAATATATCCTATCTGTATGCTCATAGTACTAGGTGGTTTTATTCCACGCCGATGCTGCCATTATGTACCATTGTTTTGCCTTCATTTATGTGTATGACGTCGATGTTGTCCGGCGTATGCTAAAAGTTAAACTGACAAAGAAGTGCATCTTTTTGCCGGAGATAAAAGTGAATGTTAAATTCGGCTGCTCTTTCTCTCACACTATTCATGGTCAGTCTTGTCAGTCAAATCAATTTTGTTTGTTTGGTTGTAAGTTCCCTTAGACATGTGCCAGGTGCCACTTGATAGCACCACGACCGTGAGGCCATTAGGTGACTTCATAGTATCTGAATGAGACTGGTCTGTGGATAGTAGAATAGAATATTGAGAATTTTATTACATTTTGTGGAGCAGATTAGTATGTTATAGAAGTTCAATTAGGGGACTAGCGGCTCCACACTGGAAGGAATTCTGCTCGCGAAATAATTCTTGGTTAGATTCGTTAATTGATAAACTCCGTTTGGTGCAATGTGTCGCCTCCATACTTAACCAGTTCGCAGGCAATCTCGTCGACATTTGGCTGCTTATATCGGGGTTTTCAATAGCAACTTGATAGTTTTGATTTCTTACTGTGAACGCATCCTTAAACCAATCTGTGCGCTGTCACTGTTAAAATAGATCAAGTTAATTCAAGAACTAAAGCCACTTGATCATAGGAAGCGATGCATGTTCTCAGATTGAACTCTAGAGAAGTTTGCCGAAAATGACGACTTTCATCGCAAAATCATTTTCAGTGATGAAGCCCATTTTTGGTTGAATGGCTTCGTCAATAAATAAAACATGCGTTATTGGAGTGCTGCAAACCCTCATGTGCTTCATGAAACACCACTTCATCCACAAAAAGTGACTGTATGGTGCGGTTTTCATGCCGGTAGCGTTATTGGGCCATTTTTCTTCGTTGATGACAATGACCGTCACGTTACAGTCAATGGTGAACGCTACAGAGAAATGTTGCAGCGTTATTTCTTCGATCAATTGCATGGGCTGGACATCAGTGATAACAGTTCGGCTGAAAAGTTTATAAGGTTGATGTCTAGATGGCGCCTCTTGCAAAAATCTACTTAATTATCGCAAAGCATCATCCTTCAAATGATTCCTGTCAAAATTGGTTCGTGAGATATAGCATTTTGAGTGAAGCAACTTTTGTTATTGAAAAAAAAATATGTGATTTCAACAAGACGATGCTACATCCCACACAGCGGGAGAAACAATCGACTTATTGAAGTCCAAGTGCGGTGAACGTGTTATATCGAGAAAAGGTCCTGTCGATTGGCCGCCGAGATCTTGTGATTTAACACCTCTAGACTTTTTTTTGTGGGGCTCCGTTCAATCGATGGTCTATGCCAACAAGCCGGCGACGTTAGAGGACCTAAGAGCCAACATCGAACGAGAAATAGCGGCCATTCCCGTCGAATTGTGTGGCCGAGTCATCGAAAATTGGCTTCAACGAATAGACCGCTGCAAGCGTGCCCGTGGTGGACATATGACCAAAGTTGAGTTCCATTCATAATTGCATTGATTGTTATTTAAGGTAATAATAAAAGTTTTGATGTATCTTAAATGGTTTACGAGATATTTAAAAAAAAGTTATTAAGTTCTTATTAAAAAACGCTTTAGTACTTCAGTCGGCGGATCGCTTTTGTCGTTAATTCGATGCTTGGTGGCGGTATCATATCTTATTCAGCTGTCCGAACCCCCAACTCATGCTCTGACTGGTTAGTGTTAGGGAGTTTGTAAAAGTCTTTCACCCATTCCCTTCACAAAGCCATTTGGTCGGAAATCAGCTAGTTAAAACTTTCCCGCCTGATGCGGTTGTTTCCACGACCTACTTGATATTTTGTCTGTGAGTTATCTTTTCGGCTCTTCGAAATTCACGATAATTCTCTACACGTGCCCACGTTCTCTGAAAATACAGCATTGCTTAGTATGCAGCATTCTTTTGTTCTATTGCTCGCTTGTAATCATCGTCAAACCAACCATTCCGACTGTCTTTTTGTATATTCTTGCGCCAATTAAATGTTAATCAATAAACATCATAAATTGTCTGGCATCTTTTCTATATTATGTAAAAAAAAAAGAAATTC
This sequence comes from Atherix ibis, assembly GCA_958298945.1. Classification (NCBI taxonomy): domain Eukaryota; kingdom Metazoa; phylum Arthropoda; class Insecta; order Diptera; family Athericidae; genus Atherix; species Atherix ibis. The sequence goes on from OY282607.1 coordinate 40,382,472, forward strand.
CATTTTCTTGCCTGTACATAAAATGAATTACAAAAATTATCCTATTTACAGATTTTTTCTTACCTTTTATATATAATTATTTTATTAAATTTAAGGTATTCCTCCTTTTGGAAGAAAATTAAAATTTCCCAATAAAAACTATATTTTTTGAGCTTTTAATTACAAAGGTAAATGCAGATGAGCGAAGATTTAGTTAGTGCTTGTTAGTGCGACTCTTTCAGCTAATAGACCTGGAATATTTGACAAGACATTATATAACCTCAAAATGAAATTGGATTCCCGTCTATAAAAACTTTTTTTATAATTTTTAAATTATTTTTACCTGAACAGATTTTTGACATTAAATATTTTTTGTAGAATAGCCAAAATTATTTTTTAAACTAGTTTTTTTTTTTTTAAATTTGTAAAAGACTTTTTGTATATTTAATAGGTTTTTTTTTCGAAATAAAGATTTTTGAAGATCTAAATGGGTTATTAAAGCAGCCATTGTAACTAATTATAAGTGCGTTTATTTTTAGCATCCCAAAGTGGATTTCGCTTAATTTATTCTTTTTTAGCATCCCAGATAATTGATTAATAATTATTAATTAAATGAAAATCGATTTTTATATAATGCAGCTTAACTTATTTTTTCTTACTAATAATCACACCTGATAACTATAGTACGTATTTTGGTTAGATGGAAGAAGGATTATGCGTAGGCAATTTTATATTTACTTATAAATTGATATTTTGTAGCAATTTAATTTTACTAATAGTAAGGAAAAGTTCAATTTGAAATAGCCGATAGCCTCTTATATCCATCGTTGTTTCCTTGATTCAAAATCTTTTGCATACGAATTTAACCAAATAATTTTTATCTTTTTTATTCAAAACTATTGTATTAAAAATAACCCTTAAAAAAATCAAAAGTCCAATTTTTTTTAATAATGCTGTATTTTTTTGTTAGTATTTTTTTTTACAGTTTTTAATAAAGAAAAGAAAGTTTATCTTCTTGTTAGTAATTGTTAAAAATTAGAAGAAACATTTTATTTGATATAGCGTCCCATAAAAAAGAAACTTGATCCAGATTTAATGGCATATAAAAATGGATGATCAACCGTAAAGTATGTGTCCCATACTGGCATTGGAAGGTGGTGGGATACATGATGTCCTAGAAAAATATTTTGTTAGTTCTTTCTTGGGTAATTACTTTTACCAATCACCGCATTATTAGAACAAATACAAACTTGTCTGACGCTTTATTTATATAGAAAATACAAACAATATTTTAATAGAATAGTTGCTGTTAAATATATTTTTGTATGAAGAAATGCTAAAATGTTATAGACAAAACAATAGATAATTAAAGTAGAGATAGTTTAGAAATAGTATAGAAATTTAGTATATAAAGTAAAGAAAAGTTATTTTTCAGAATTTAAACATAAACTATAGCACCAATAACAAAATCAAAAATTTGAAGTCATTCAACAAAAAAAAGTCAATACAAATTTTTTTCCCACAAAATAACTAAAAATATACTTAAATAAAAATTAAAAATTCATAGATTATAGAATTATATAGAATTTTAAGGTGATAGAATATTGAGAAAATCGTTTGCATTGAACGGAAAACTTGCATTTTTTTCGAGAATTTCTACACAATTTCCGTTATAAATTTGTTGTAAAAAGTATTCTTTCAGATACTTAGAAAAATTCAAGTTTTAATTACAAATTACTATTGTTTTTATATTTACACATCAAGTGTTCCTTCATCAGCTGTGGGATGATCCAAAATGCTCAATCGACAATATTCATTTTTAATAAATTTTGTACGTTTTTCTTTTTTAAGGGGTTTTTTATAGCTGTTTAAAATTTCAAAATCTTTTTCCACGGTCAGCTGTATTCAGTAAGGTTTTTAATTTATCCAAATTTTTTATTAAAATAAACCCCAAATTAAATTGCGCACTTCTGCATCACAGATGGTGTGTATTTTCATCTCTCTGAATCGGTGAATAAACAAAATTGTCATTACTGGGCTAAAGTTAATTCACAAAATATCCATAAGGAACCATCAGATTCCTAAAACGTGCCCATTTGATGGGGTTAATGGCACGGTGACGTCATCGGTCTTTGATGAGGAAGGAGTTGCGGTATTGATCAATGAAAACGAACTTTATTTGGCCAATTCAAAAATATTGATTTAACGAATATGTAATTTCAATATGACGGCACTACATGCCACACAGCCCGATTTTTTGCGAGGAAAGTTTGGCAAGTCGTTATTTTCCAGATATTCAGATGTGCAATGGCCTCCAAAAAGTTGTTATTTAACACTTTCGACTTATTCTTGTGCAATTATTTGAAGTTATTGGCAATCATTAATGCATTAAAATTGATTATTGAACGTCAAATACGCGAAATAAGGGTCGATTTTTTGCACAAGGTGGTCGAAAGTTGGAACTATTTTATTCGATTCTGTAAACGGGACCGATGTGGCAATTCGAATGATTTTATTATATTTTCAGAACTTATATGCATAAATTATTCTTCAAAATAAAATAATAAATTTTTTTTGTTTACTTTATTTGAAGAAAATAAGAGTCGATGATGCCACTATTTGACAATCAATCAATCCTATGAGAAGACTCTATTCACCGTGGATGAACCCTACTTGCAGGGTAGTACCCTATAGCTTAACAGTTAACGATGTTGAGTTAACTGGATTATAGGTATTTGGCCAAAAATATGCCAAGAATATATATTTCTACATATTGCTAAGAATGTTGTTAGCCATCTTGTGAGTTAGTGAGACAGATTAAACAGATGACAAGTTGCGCTAAAGAGACTATGTTGAAAAATAAAACTAATTTTTTGTTTCATTTATCAAACCGTCCTCATGATTGAATACAGCTCGTATTATACGCAATTTATTACAGGCGCATCGATTGACACATGAGCAATTTTATAATTGCGTATTTTTTTTGAATTTTCCATTTTTTGATTAAAGCAGTATTTTACTGGATTGATGATACTCTCATATGTGTTTAAGGGAGTAAATTCCATATTTAAGATGATTTTTATTTATAATATAAAATTGCATAATATCACAATAATAAAATCACAAACAAAGTGAATTAAAAAATTCCTTAAAAGCAGACATTTTTAATTTTTCTTATCAATTAATATTGCACATGGCCGATAATCAGAAAGCCCCCAACAAGGTGTTACTCTCACTGTACTTTTGTGCTTCCTTTAATAATTTTATTATAACTCTTTTGATATATTAACAAGTTTTTACAATATTTTTTAAAATATACTATTTTTTTCTGATAAATTAAATTTAAGACCAACCAAGTTTATAATATGACATTTTTGTTTGTTTTGTAAATGAAAACTAAAACATTGAGTAAGAAAGTGTCAATCTCAGCCTATTAAGTTTCGAATGAATTGTTGCATTCTAAATTCTATTAAATTCGTATCTATAATATTTTCCTGCTCCTTTCTTCCATTTTTTTCCATAATAAATAGCGACTGGAAATATCGTTTGAAAGCTAGTTTTTATTACAATTTTGCTTGTTATTTGTGCAAATCCAGTTCGCAAATAGCTTCATTGAATTCATCCCCAAAAAAATTATGAGTATTGTCAAAAAATTCCCATTCTCTATAATAATAACAGTTTTACTTAAACTTTCAACCCGAAATAGCTTCTATCCTTATATCATATTGAGCAAAATCAGATCAATTTAGTCTTATTTTGATGTGATTTATTAGGACAAAAACATTAAGTTAAGAATAATTTTTGATTAAAATCACTTCAAATTCGATCTTATTTATATTTTTAAATAAAAACAAATCAATTTAATATTGTATAAAAAATATATTAATAATAAATAAAATTTTAAAAGTAAATTAATAACATTATAAAAAAAAATTTTGCATAACATTTATTCGTATATTAGTGTTTTGGTATTATTTTGTAGCGATTTGCATTTTTTGTTGCTTACTATAGCATTTTTTATTTTTTGGATGAATCTATTATTATTAAGCTTAATTCGTTAATCTTCCCATAAAAACGATTTCAGATTTGGAAATGATTGCATAGAGAAATGGATGATCAGCGTCGAAATTTTCGGGAGGAAAATCAGCTAGTGGTGTTACTATGAATCCTGAAAAGATATATTATTCATAATCTTTTCAAATTGCATTAAAAAAAAATCTGATAACACTTAGAATTACGAATACATTTTACATGCGTGTCACAATTAGGGGAGTGAAAGCAGAAATATGCACAAATTTTGTTATTTTCAATAAAGTGAATTAGTCTTGCCTAAATCATCCCACATATACCAAAAACATAGTAAGTATATAAAGAAAACTAATAGTAATCGAGTGCTGTATGCTTAAAGTTATTGTCATTAATATTTAAAAGCTTTTAATAAATATTCTACACTATTTTTTTGATACTTTTATTTAAAATTAGTTTTTGTATTTTATGTTAATCGTTCTTGCTGAGAAAAATTAGAATTATTTAAGAGAAATATTCGAAAATATTGTTTTAGTATTGCGGAAAGTATTGGAAAAACACCAAAAGTTATTGTAATGATCCAATTTAATAAAAGTTCTTTGGAATTGTTTTTCAGTAAATTTAACAAAAAAAAAAAAAAGCTTTACTTCAAAGATTAAATTTGGAAAAATCGCTACTACTTTGAGTATTTTTCCATTTTTAAAGAAGTTCAAATAAGTTATATCTTTTAAAAGGTACCGACAATCCCTTTGAAGAAAGTAGATCGCAGCATTGACAATTGAATCTGCTTCCTAGTTGACCCTTAAGCTTAGATTAAACCGTGCGAATAATTGACGACCTAAACGTCAAATTTTCCCTCTTTTGCGCCTCTGAGAGTGTAGTATATGCGCGAGCACTCAAGCCGCAAACAAAGTTCGTGTATTTGACGATCAGTCTAATCATAGTATAATCGCCTATTGCAGCGCACGCGCACTTTAGGCGCGCCAAAAGGAATTTGAACATGTTATTTACTTTGTATTATGAATAACTGTTTCACAATTATTTATTTATTTTGATTATTTGAATTCGTTTATTTATTTTAGTAAACATTTTACATTTTATTTTAACATTACAACATATTCCACTGGCACTGTTATTTTATTAAATATTTATACGCGAACGGTTTTTCGCTATACACTACACTACTTTGCATAAATTAAAATAACTTTATGTGTATATATTGTATTAAAAAGTAAATATTAAAATAATAAATGAAATAAAATTTATTATAAATAAAATAAATACGCATGAATGAAACATGAGTAAATGTGGGAACTGTCAAATGCCAAAATAAACTACGTGCAATATATCTACGAGCAACCGCAATGACTAGCAAGAAAAAATCTTCAATTAGACGCACAATGTCAATTAGATACACAATTCTTCTACAAACTATCACCTTGCTTCTGATTTTGAAATTTGTTACAAAAAGAATTTTAAAAATTTGACGTCCTCTTTCAAACAGAAAATTTAGGCTGGTAGAGCAGTTTAATATATTTCGGGATACTCCCTTTAATGGAAATAAATATTTTCACAAATAAGGCAATTCTCTTATATGTGAAATTATGTACGATTAAAACCGAAAATCATCCCATCAATTATATAAAGCCGACTTGTACCAGCAAGATAGTTTGCCAAAAATCCACCGTAACCTGCTTTAGTACATGGGGTATCGATTAGCGCTTGATTCAACAACACATCAATATATCTGCTAATAATAAAGTTTATGGATATCAAAAGATGCTTTTACTACATAGTGCACATAGCAATGTATCGTATACCGTGCCTATCAATAACGGACACAATATGTAACTTAATCAAGTTAAAAAATAATGATTGAGAAAATTGCTCTTACCCTTAATTTACTGTTTGTTAATCTTTTTAATCACCCCTTTTAATCCTTCGCTTTTTCTCAAGCAAAAAAAATGACATCCAGAGCTATTCCTTATTTACTTTTTCTAGAAAAATATTATGCAGCCTCACATCCTGGCCGTTCTATTTTTTCTTTATCAATAAGTATCAAGGGTTATAGTAGAATATATGTTGGGATCCTGTTCTCGAATATAGTACAATTTAATGAACTTTTTGGTAAATTTTACAAAATATCTAATTTGTTTCGGTTATTTTTTCAAATTGCATTTAGCTTCGCAAATTGCCATAATTGCAATCAAATTTAGGTGAACATATTTTTGAGAAAAAAAATATCACAAAGCACTTTTCGCAAAACCTTTCACCCACAATCTTTTTTTTTAATTAATTAAATTCGCCAACTGATAGTTCATCCGTTCAGGCTGTTCATTTTTTTCTCTTTTCCATTAAATGCCATATAAATTATTTCAGTATTCATGCATAATATTCATTAATTACTTAGATAATATTGTGATTAATTTTATAGTCAATTGCGATTTATAGAAAGGGCAATAAAAAGTGACAGTGACACTGAAATGCTTCAAATGCCGCAATCACGGTTATTGGAAAGGTCAGTGAGGCATCAATTCAGACGTAATTGTGAAAGTTTGTCTCCTGCCTTCTCGATAAGTGTGACGAGAAAAATAAAGCCATTAACCTTTTTTAGTGGAACAAATTCGTTTTCAGATATTGGCTGACGACAACACTAATGCCAACGAAGTCACTCCCTCGTCAGATTAGTGAAAAACCACCCCCTCCCCCCCAACCACATAAAATATGTTGACAATTTTGATTAAGGTCCAAAAAAAAGACTAGCAATTTCAAACAAATCCATCTGAATGAACAAAAAAAAATTTCATACCTACCAGCTGAAAAAAGATAAACCTTTCAGAGTGACGATAAGGAATTCGGACCACACCTTCGATTGCGGAAATTAATCTGAATGAATGAGAAATGTATCCAACGTAATTTTGAAGGTGATTGTTTTGCCCCGATATCTCCACAATATTTTTCCACCTTACTAATACTCTTGCCCAAGATATCAATAAATTACGTATACTCCTTCTAAATGACTTTAAATATCTAAACTAACGTCCAGCACTCCAAAATATATTTCAAAATATAAAAATTCCCTATTCATTAAAATGCAAATGGTTTGATCTTCCTGGATATACCTCTACACAACTCCACGTTAAGCACCTACGATACTCGTATATACAAAATGGACTTTCAGTAACTTAGGGCATCATTCCTAACGTGTGCAGATTAAAATGTTGAGCACCCTCAATAGGTCTGCCGTGTTAGTTACCTTCGGCGAGAGGTACTTCAAGATTTACTATGCTGTATAACATATAAAATATTTTCCCCTTAATACCAATATACAGCCCAACGTCTCCTTCTAAACGACCTGATATCCTCGACTAATTTATTAGAACTCTCCCCATACACAAATCCTTTCTTGGAAAATCTTGCCAACTAACTTATTAATGGAATGGGTGACTAAACGAACCCTAAAAGCAGAGCACAAAATAGACCTTCTATAAACACAAAACTGACAATCAAAAGCTCACATTAACTGTTACATAAAACCAGCTCGACAACAAAATTACCCTTTAAATGTGCGGCGTCAATAAATGACCAACGAAAAGCTAAAACGCAATGACAATGCTTCAGAATACCTAGCCATAAACCGAAGCTAAACCGACTAGTTTCGCATTCTTGAAGATGTCAAAATAATCCCTGCTCACAAATTTGACTTTCGATCACACCTCAATCCAACAATGTCATCGCATAGTTGATTGGATACCTAAAATGGGCATCCCGAATTGCTCTGGAAACTTAAAAGCTTCCTTCTTTTCACATACGTTCTTATTTTAAAATCATATCTTTACCTTCCAACGTTATTTCCAAGTAACAGTTAATACAGACCATTCCGAAATATCTCATATCACAGCTGGTGTTCCACAAGGCAGTATTCCTGGTCCAATCCTATACAATACTTTTACATTTGACATCCCAACTAATCCCAAAACTATAACAACTACCTTTGCTGACGATACCGCTATTCTTGCATCCTAATCCAATAACAAAATCGCTTTCAGAAACCTACACTCCCATATAAAAAATCTCCAAGACTGGTTTATAAGATGGAGAGTAAAAGTTAATGAGCAGGCCAGTGTATATGTTACCTTCACCGTCTGCAAAGATCCCTCCTGTTGGGACTAAACCTAGACAAACAACTTACTTAAAACGCTCATACGACATCAAAAAGACTTGAACTCAGCTTACTTTATCGACTACTTCTAAGACTACTGGACTACCGATCGAAACTGACACTAAATTTACAACAAAATTTTAAAACTGATCTGGACGTACGGTATTGAACTATGGGGTTCAATTTGGATTGAATTGAAAGCCTTGATAGGATTCTACTAAAGCTTTCAATTCAATCCAAAATCCTCTGAAAAATCGTTGACAAAAATATTTCACCGTAACCTAAATGTTCCTTTCGTTCATGATTTGTGCGTCTCCCGTTATAAAAAGTTCTACTCTCGACTATCCTACTCCTATTGTCCTCTCATGAAAAAGCTTTCCTCTATTTTCACTCGTCGGCGTTTAAAAAGACATTTGCCATGAGAGAGGTGTTTATGCTCATATGATCCTGTCCTGTCATTATCATAAAATCTGCTTGTTGCAATACATATGAAGTTGTAGATAGCTAAACAAATATTTAAAAAAAAAATCTTTACGAATATCTTTTCCAAGCATGTAACACTCATTACTTCGAAATATCCTTTATTAAGGATGGTTCTCCTCCACTTTCGGCATCCCAACTAATCCCAAACCAATGACAGCCATTCAAATATCCAAGCAGCTTCCAATAATATACAATCCCGTATCCAAAATCCGCACGACTGGCTTACAAGATGGCGAAAGACGGTAAATAAGCAAAAGAGTATTAATGGGAATATCATTTCACCAAAAGACAAAGGGTCCACGTGGAATCCTCCTGCGATATTTAAAAGACTTGAACTTAGCAAATATTATCGATTGCTGGTTAGACGTATCAAAACTGATAATAAAGAGCAACCTTTTCATTAAAACCGAATTGAACTTTGGTATTCTACTAAGCGTTTCAATTCCTTTAATCCAAAATCCTCCGAAAAATCGTTTCTGCCGTCCATTCTACGTTCGTAATAAAAATGCATTTTTATTCATGATTTGTGCGATTCTCATTATAAAAAGTTTCATTACTTTTTTTAAAAAAATCTCCTCTATTCCATAAATCCTCTGTGTTCTTTTCTCGTACTCGTAGGCTTTTAACGAAAAATTTGCCAACTCTTCAAGCGTTCAAATCACTGGTTAGGTAGAGAAACGCCAATGGGTGTTTACTCTCTTATATTCCTCCTCTCCTGTTGTTGTAGCGTCGTTATTATAAAATGTGCTTGTTACAATGTATAAGTAGTTGTAGATATCAAATAAAACTAAAAAAAGCAATAAATTCCTTTTTTTCTTCTTTTTTTAAAATCTGAAACTACAATCCATTGGCGGCGTTTCTCCAACTAACGCAAGTTATTTTTGGAGGTTGTGGATATGGGATTGTAAAATAATCATAATGAGGAAAAGTATTGTACAAAATAACCGTTTTTTTTTTTGTTAAATTTTGTGCTCCTTACTAAGCAGATTATTCATAATAATTATGGTTGTTAATACACTTTTGGTTCTGTTTTAGGGAAAACTATTTTAAAGTCAATATCGATGATCGATGGTAAATCGACAGATTTTCTTATGCATTTTTCAATAAGTAAATAATACAGCTACAATTTAGGTTACAGTGATAATTTTATTAGTATATCGATAAATATTTTTATATATATATATATGATTATTAGGAAAATAATATTCCTTATTAATACTTTTAATGATTAATATTTCTACAATAATTATTCTATTCAAATTTTATATAAAAAGCAACTTGAACTGAATATCAGAGTCATTATAATACTTATATGTTGTTTTTTTTTTATTTTAATATGATTTTTAAGTTTATTTATTTTGTATGAAATGTCCAATGAACAAAATGGAGTCTTTAGATTTGATAGCATATATAAATGGATGATCGGCATTTAATGATAGTGGGGATCCAATTCCTGATGACAGCAATACAACTTTAATACCTAAAATAAGAACAATTGTATTTAAACGAAGGTACTGTATTTATGTAGATTTCGTTAGTTTACTAGACAATAGAAGGAATACTTTTTCAAAATCAGTTTTACATGTCAAAATAAGCAACTTACCACCAAGAAAGTTAATAGAAATTTTTTTAGAAATATCGTTCTTATATTTTATAAGATTTTATTTGTAATATTCGTAATCATGCAGAATATTAACCATTATTAGTGTAAAATTATTAAATGTTATTATTTTGACTTTGCTTGATTGACCTTTTTCTATTTTTGTTTATAGTTCATATTCAAATTACCTTCTAGAATAGTTGCTTTGGCTTTTGGTAAAACTAATTATTTGGTATAAAATACAATTTCTGTAATTAATATTATTTACACTATTTAAATTGATTTTGATGCTGTATAAAAATATGTTGTGGTGGGCAATCAGGATGGGGGTAAATATTCCGGTTTGCACTCGAAATTATCGTGACATTATTATGTTGAGTGATAGCCACCCAGCCATGGGAGCTATTCGTAGCCCATCGAGTGATCCTGTTCTCAACAATATTCAATATAACTTGCTTAACAACAGGGGTGTTGATTTGTGTTGGGTTCAGCTGGCGAGAGACACTTTCCGTCGCCCGGTATTCACAACAGTTCCTAGCTTGCCGGATCTGCTATCCAAATGGCAAATGACATCTTCTGTCATTCGTAGACACACGGATTGGATAAGTAGTGAAAGGTTGTATTCGACCGGAAATTGATCAGAATTCGGTAAGAACATTCTACTCTCATAAATAATTTCCTTTTCGGAAACCACCCTCAGCCCTTCTAACCTTCGCGTAACATGGAAAATTTCTTTCTAATGAGATTCTCTCTCCCTCTATTATAAAGCTTTCAGATTCCTGAATATCCTATCAAAGTCGTATTTTTAATTTCTTCAAACAAACTAATCGAACGACCGATTCCATTTAACCCACACACATTATAGGTCGCCAAATGATATCATGGTCGTGGCGCTGCATCATGACACCTGGCTCATGTTTAATGGCGCCAAATCCACAAAGTTGGTTAGTGTGCATTTAAATGTTTAAATCGGTAATTATCTATAAAATGAAAAAAAACCTCATCTAGCAAGTCTGATCTGAAAAAATGGCAAAAAAATCCCACTGAGTGTCTGCATCTAGTACGCATCGGTCTTGAGTTCAAATCCAGCTAGTTACAAACTCATTTAAGATAAATAGATCCAATTGTTGTGGGGCTAAGAGTTTTCTGAATATTTCAGTACAAATGTTACTAAAAATGACTTCTGTTCTCGCCCGTTTCATCTTCTCGTAAATTTTGATTAGATGAAACGGGCGAGAACAAATCGTCACTGTCACGCTGACCAAGTGGCAAAAAAAATTCGTCTCGGTTTTTTGACCAAGCCTCAAATTAAAGTTGAATACAGGTCTTGAAAAAATATTTTCATTTCAGTTGGTAGCCTTATTAACATTTCAAATTACGAGCTGATAATTTTCTAGTAAGTGATGTGTTGCTTTTTTATACGAAGTCTGTTCAAAAAGTATCGCGAATTTTGTGTTTTTGCAAAAATTATTTATTTATTTATGAATATCTATTTTGTCCCCTTCAAAGTAATCCCCACCAGATATTATACACTTGTGCCAACGTTTTTTCCAATCCTCGAAGCACTCAAAAAATCATTTTTTGTGATCTTGTTCAGCGTCCTTTCATGGGGCTCTTCAGTTTCGGGAACAAGGAAAAGTCACAGGGGGCCAGATCCGGGGAATACGGTGGCTGCGGCATTATAAGTGTGTTGTTTTTGACCAAAAATTCGCGCACAAGCAACGATACGTGAGCAGGGGCGTTATCATGGTGTAAAAGCCAATTTTTGTTCTTCCACAAATCCGGGCATTTCTGGCGGATTGCTTCGCGCAATTAGCGCATAATTTGCAGGTAATATTCCTTATTGACCATTCTACCCTGTGGGAAGAACTCATGGTCCACCACGTCCCTGGAATCGAAGAAAACTGTAAGCAAAATCTTCACATTCGACCGAATTTGGCGCGCTTTTTTCGGTCTTGACTCGTGCGGCAGCTTCCATTAGGATGATTGAGCTTCGGTTTCCACGTCATAACCATTCGTCACCAGTTATGACCCTCTGGAGCAAATTTGGATCGTCGCGGACAGAGTCCAACAGCTCCGTAGCAATGTTAATGCAATGCTGTTTTTGGTCGAAATTGAGCAATTTTTGTACGAATTTCGCGGCGACCCGTTTCACGCCAAAATCATTGGTAAAAATTAGAATGGTTCTAGCCAATCCATATGTTTAAGTCCTTAGCAACTTCTCTAATGGTGATTCGACAATTCGCCAATACTTTTTTCTTCACTTCATCAATGTTTTCGTCTGTTGTTGACGTGCTCGAGCGTCCGGCACGCTTTTCATCGTTCACATCCTCTCGGCCCTCTGAGAACATTTTGTACCTCCGATAAACATTGTTTTGGTCCAAGGTAGCTTCACCATATGTCACAGTCAACATTCGGAATGCGTCCGCACAAGTAATTTTGTTTTTCATACAAAATTTGATACAGATTCATGGATCCATTTTTTGGAATGGGAAGACAAGCCAAACACATGCAATTTAATACAGATTTTTTGATCCATTTTTGGAAAAATTGAAGACGAGCTAAAACACGTGCAAGCAAAGCAGCTGTCAAAAATTAACTGAACATTCAAAATGGTCGAAATTTTCGGCATAAGTGAGAGACATGAGTACCAACATAACGCCACAAAAAATCGAAAACCGAATATACGTAACCCGCGGAAATTCAAAATTCGCGATACTTTTTGAACAGATCTCGTATTCATAAATTGACGCCACTAAATTTTCTATTTAGCTTTTAAGAGTATTTAAGAAAAATAAACAGAAATTGATGAATAAACTATTCGATCAATTTTATTTCAATTTTAATCTTGTTTATTGATTGTGAACATTTTTTTAACACATTAACATATAATATAGTATTAAATTTTTATAATATGTCCCATAAAGAAAACATTTCCACTTGCATCTCGGATATAGTAAATGAAGGGATGATTTGCTACAAGAAAAGGTCGCCGAGATACGGTCATGATTTGCACTCCTAAAAATTAAGGATAAAATTTTTATATAACACCAATTCTGGATTTTTTTCTTAGATAAATAAATAAATATATTTTCCCATAATATCAGACTTTCTTATTAATAAAAGCATATATGAAATATTTAAGTTCCTTAAAGTTTCTTTAATTAACTGTATGAAAGGAAAGGATGACCATTTGAAAAGTAATTCGATTAAGATAGTCAAGGCTCTTCAAAAACATAGTTATATTATTTGAAATTGAGATTCATGCAAAATTACAATATCATATAGTTTAGTTTTTACCTGACAGCGAATGTTTACAATTTAACTTATAAAATTATTAATTTATTTGAAACTAGTCCACACTAAAATGTTTTTATTGAAATTATAAATATTAATTAAATGTATTTTAATATTAGCATGACTATAATAAAAAAAAACATTGTATGTCTTTGCTTTAAAATCATTTATTATTGATAGAAGAACAAGTACGGAAAATCCTTTTTGTTTGTTTACACAAGAATGTATCAATTAATATTAGGCTTTCACTAAATGTCCCATGAAGAATATATTTCCCAATCCATCCTTAATACAGTAAATGAAAGGATGATCAGCAACAATAAATCTTGGCATTGACAAGTATACAATTTGGACTCCTAAAAATTAGATATTATTTGATTAAAATCACTCTTCATGTACTCGTATAATTGTAGAATTTTGGTACAAAATTTACTACATTTTTCTAATGATATTATAAAGCTCGCACAGATAATAATATATAATATTTAAGCCCAAAATAAATAAATTCCGAAGACGTTATCTTGCGCAATATCTTCTTGCAACATGCAAAATTTATGTTTCATGGTTTGGAGAAAATCTTATTAAATTTTCAATAAAGACTGCAATTTTTTTTTTGGGTAAAAAAGAGGATCTTATATGAGGTGGGGAGTTTTGTCATCTTCCTACATATTTTTATTGGATTTTGGATTTTGAGTTAGAAGAAATTTTTTCAGTAATGAAAAATTATCTTAAAATGTTATAGATACTTTAATCTAAATTGAAATTTGATATTATAACGGACATAAGAAAAAGAATTTTTCTGGTAGGGCCAAAAAAAAAAACAATATGAATTTATCAAAATTTATCTAATATATTCTGATTTATTATTCACTAAAAATCCATTTTTAAAATGTTTAAAATAAAAGGATACAAATAAAAAAAGAAATGAATTTCTTTAATTTGAACAATGTTTATTTTTTATAAGATGGCTACAAATAATAGTAAAATTTTAACAATTTTTCATTAAAAATTAAAGTTTCATTAAATGTCCCATGAAGAAAATATTTCCAAATGCATCCTTAACATAGTATATGAAAGGATGGTCTGCTTCCAAATAAGGTGGCATTGATGTATATTTAATTTGAATTTCTAAAAATTGATAGTTATTTTATAGAAATTGGAATGTTTGTACGTTTCCTTTAGTAGCAAATATCGTTTGGAAAATATTGCAAAAATAATTAATTGAATTTTTACTATATTTTTTTCCCTAGAAAACTAAGTTTATCTTTATTTGAAATTAATCCCAAAAGCTACTTTAATTTGAGCAATTTTGCAAAAACATTACAAAATATCATGCAGGATCCTGTTCTTATAATTTATAAAATTGATTAAATAATACTATATACAATAATATTTAAGCTCAAAACAAATATAATTCCGAAGACATTATTTTGCGCCATACCTTCTTACAACATGCAAAATTTATGTTTCATGGTTTGGAGAAAATCTTCTGTATTTTTTTTAAAGGAAAGTGTACGAGTATTTATAATTTCATAACAAGAACAATTAAATAAAATGACGCTTGTTTTCTATATCAAAAATTAGGTTGTATTTATTGATTGATTTTTTTAAAACATTATAAACAATTTTAATTCATTGATGTTTAGGGCTTGGAAAATCTTCCCATGAAAATTATGTTGTTAGCGCCATCCTTGATAGCATATATGAATGGCTTATTGGCTCTGAAAATTCTCGGTGCTGAATAGTTTACAAAAAGGACTCCTAAAAAAATTGGAAAAAATTGTAAGTCAATTTGAATAGTTTGAAATTAAATTTTATTTTTTCATTATCATTTAAAATAAGCAGTTAATCAATGAAGTAAATTGGTTTTAATGGCATCTTGTCAGGTGCCAAATTAATGGTTGGTGTCAAACTATATTGGATTTTGAGTTAGAAGAAATTTTTTCAGTAATGAAAAATTATCTTAAGATGTTATAGATACTTTAACATAAATAATAGAAAAAGAAATGTATTCATAATAAAGTTGAAATCTATCCTTATAACGGATATAAATAAAGAAAATAATTTTCCTGGTAGAGCCAAAAAAAAAAAACAATTTTATTTTATCAAAATTTATTTAAGATATTCTGATTTATTATTCAGTAAAATTTCCATTTTGAAAACGTTTAAAATAAAAGGATACAATTAAAAGGATACAATTAAAAAAAGAAATGAATTTCTTTCATTTTAATAACTTTTTTTTTTTTTGAAGATGGCTACAAAAGATTAGCAAAATTTTAACAATTTCTCGTTAAACAATTTTTTGTTATTATAAAAAAATTAAATTTTCATTAAATATCCCATAAAGAAAACATTTCCAAATGCATCCTTAACATAGTATATGAAAGGATGGTCTGCTTCCAAATAAGGTGGCATTGATGTATATTTAATTTGAATTTTTAAAAATTGATAGTTATTTTATTGAAATTGGAATGTTTGTACGTTTGCTTTAGTAGCAAATATCTAATTTTTACTATATTTTTTTCCCTAGAAAACTAAGTTTATCTTTATTTGAAATTAATCCGAAAAGATAACTTAATTTGAGCAATTTTGCAAAAACATTACAACATATCATGCAGGGTGCTTTTCTTATAATTTATAATTCTCAAATTATAAGTCGTTCTTTATAAATAGAAGAGATACTTTGATTTTGAATAAAACTAATTCCATAATATGTATTTTAAATTTTTGACTTTCATTGCATCCTCTTTAGAAAGAAAAGAGTACTGTCCCGGTGTGTTTCTTGATATAAGTCAAGCTTTTGATAGAGTTTGGCTCTGGAAACTCAAGAGGTTCCTTCCTTCTACCTATTTCCTAATCCTAAGATCATTCCTTTCCAACCGACACTTCCAAGTAAATGAATCCAACGAACTGTCCAATATCTCTCCGATATTGGCTGGGGTTCCTCAGGGTAGCATATTTGGACCCATCCTCTACAACATTTACACATCCGATATCCCAACCTGCCCTAATACCTTCTTTGCTACATACGCCGATGATACGGCCTGCCTTGCATCTACCGAAAATCCCCAACATGCTTCCGAAACTCTCCAAATCCAAATCCAAACCCTCCAGAACTGGTTTACTAAGTAGAGAATAAAAGTCAATGAACGTAAATCTATCCAGGTAACTTTTACTCTCCGTCGTGAGACATGCCCTCCCATATACCTTAATGGCAGTGCCATACCTCAACACACCGAAGCTCGGTATCTAGGACTGTACTTAGACAAACGCTAGACATGGAACCCACATACAAGACTTAAAAGACAAGAACTTAAAAGACGATACCTAAAACTACTTCGACTTCTAGACAAACGTTCCAAACTTACTATAGACAGCAAAGTTCTGTTATACAATACCTTACTGAAACCCATATGGACATACGGACTAGAACTCTGGGGATCTACTAAGCCTTCTAATTCCCGTCGAATCCAATCCCTTCAATCAAAAATACTCCGTACAATTGTCGATGCCCCCTTTTATGTTCGCAATACTGTTATTCATCGTGATCTTAAAGTCCCATTTGTTTTTGACATGGCTGTATCTCGTTATAAAAAGTTCCGTTCCCGTGTCCTCAATCATAATAATCCTCTTGTTCAAGAACTATCCTCCACTTCCTTTCCTATTAATACCCAGCGAAGACTTAAGCGTCACTGGTCGCGTGATTTACTTAAATACTGAGGCCTGACAGAAACACACGCTAGCAGGAGGAACTTCATTGGATGTTTACTCCCCACAACCTATCAAGTTAATTTATACTATTGCAAAAATTTGCTTATTACTATGTTGTAGTTGTAAATATCTAAATAAATAAAAAAAAAAAAAAAAAAAAAATTTTTAACATGTATGGTTCCAGTAACAATGAATTTTAATTCATATTAATACCTGATTCAAAATAAGTTTCCAATCTGCGACTTTTTAATTAAAATTAATTTAAAAACAGCTTTAATTATTTTTCAGAATATTTTCTTCAATTAAAATTATGGTACTTCACACAATAAAATTTACGCTACGAACTACAAGTATTAGGAGAATAATATCAATCTGCTGTTGTTTTTAAACCTTGAGAAATTTTTGAATAAACCAAAAAAGTTTTTTTTAACATTCCCAAAATAATAGTGGGCTGTACCTTCCAAATTCACATTGGAAGCTACCAATCGAATTTCTTGTATCAATAATTGACATTTTTTGGTACTTTTTCTACCGCAGTCATCTTTATTATTCAAAATTAAAGAAAAAATTCAGCTAAATCCTTCCCAGTTTTATATCAACAATATAAAAAAGTAAATTTAATGTTTAGGTTGCTTTAAAGGCTATTTTGTGAGTGATTCCGATTTGATAAAAAAAAAAACAAATTAAAGCTCACTTGTCCATCATATGTATTATAAAATTCTTTATTGGTTACAAATCTTTTCATTATTATATTAATAATGTAATTTAGATAATAATATTAAACTTTAACAAAACGTCCAATGAAGGAAATTTCGCCCGTTCTATCTTTGATGATGTATAAAAAGGGATTGTTAATTTCAATGACAATCGGTGCAGATATGAATATAATTTGTGTTCCTAAAAATTAAAATCAATATAACTAAAATCATAATATTATAATAAAAAAAAAATTGAAAAATTTGTTAAGAAGTTATTATTTGGAAGCATTGAAATTTTTATAAATATTTGTATATATGCTTTTTGGCTTATATGAGAAAGTATCAATATATAATGGAAGAAACTAAGTAATTCTTAAGTTATGCTTTAATTTTTTTAAAGTTTAAAAATAAAACTATAGAAAAAATTATATTATTTGCAATTATTGTTATTGTTTCTTAGTTTATGAATAAAAAAAAATAAAACAATTTCATTAAAAATATATGAAAAGGTTGAAATTTATTGTAATATCCCTTTTTGATTATCAAATTGGATATGAATTTATAAGACAACGTTTGGTATTCAACTTTAAAAAACATTTGTCCTCTCTTGATGATGTATAAGAAATAATTTAAATAATAAACGATACAGATATAAGCACAAATTCTATTATTTAAAATTAAAAAATCATACTCAAAATTGATTATGATTTTTTAATTATTATTTAAAAGTTAAAAGAAATTTTCGTATTAAAATAGTACGAAAATAGACATTTTTCTTATATAAAAAAAACGACTTTTATAAAAATATAAATGAAGAAAATAATTTGTCCATGAGAAAAAAAATCCAACTAATATTAATCTCTTCAACTATTCAAAATTGGAGGAATTTGGTTGTCCTTACAATAATAAAATAAAACTTTCAAAATCAATATTTCCATTGTTATATATTTTATTGATTCTGAATAAATTTGAATTTATAAACCAAATATATAATAATTATTTTTATTATCCACTTGAAACAATATTAAAATTTAACAATATGTCCAATGAAGAAGACTTGGCCCGTTCCATCTTTGATCATGTATATAAAAGGATGATCGGCTTCAAAGTAAGGCGGCAAAGAAATTAGCATAATTTTTACCCCTAAAAATTAAATTGTAATAGGAAAATAAAAAGTATTTCTTTATAGAAATACTATGGCTTTTGTATATAAAAATTATATAAAGAAGTAAGCAAACAGATTAATTGATGGTTATTGAAAATTAAAAATATTTTACATGCAATATGTGCCATTTTCAACCCTCGTTTTAATGTAAACAAGCAAGTCATCAGAAAAAGAAAAGCATACATCAGAATTAGTTAAATTGTTTTAATTGCACAAATTTTCACCTTATAATTTTTTTTTTAAATTTGGTTACACTTTTAATTTATGAAATAAGTTTTAAAAAAAATCCCCTATTTAATAATATGCTCTAAATAAAACTGGACTATTCAAAAAAAAGCACTATTTTGCTTTTGCATAATTTATTTTATTTCAACAAAGTTATTGAGTAAATTTTCTACATAACCAATTGATATTATTTATTTGGTAAATCTTCCCAAAAAGATGACATTCGCATTGGAATCCTTGATGACAAAAATATAAGGCCTGTTCGCAGCAAATTCAAAAGCTTCATGAAAAGAATCTCCTCGAATTAAAATTTCTAAAATATAATCAATTTTATTTTTGATAAAATTTTTGTAATTATAATAGAATGATTATTAAAAAAGTTGATAATAAGTTTAGGATTGAAGAATTTTCTTTCTCTGCTGGTTATAAGAATGTATAAAATCGAATGAAAAGTATCAATAAGATTCCTTCAATATGAGAAAACGAGTCTGCGGTCAATTTTTTTAATGGTCAATAAGGTAATCTTAAAAAGTTTGTATTGGGCCATAAATTATTTTAATAGTGGACCTATCCTAATAAACTATCGAGTGAACAAAAATAAATTAAAAAAAAAATGTTTCAACAATTTTATGTAACATTTTTGTTTTTATGCTTTTGTAAATCCCTCAGAAACATGTAATTTCCTTAATGTTCGTTGAAAAGAAAAATACATTATGTGCATCCTCTCAAATTCTCTACAAATAGTAGTAAATATTATAATAATTATAGACAAATTTTTTTCAGTGCGCCAATTTCCTGGGCATTATGATGACGGTTCATAAGTGCTGTTTGTGAAAATTGGCACGCTGAAAATTCGGTGTTAAGCCGTGAAAAGAGATATGTGATTGGGCAGAGGTGTTGAGTAAAACATAAATTCTGAAAAGTGAAAAAGAATTGGTTCGCGATACATACATAGAAGTGTATCCGGACACTGTTTCACCAAAAATAACAAAAAGTATTGTATTAGGTGTATAACTTAAAAATGCCATCGGAAGCCACTACTTTTTCCCATCTTTCTGGCAACATATGGATTCCGCGCCAAAAAAACTGCTCCGGTTTTTGAGGCCAAGAATGAATTGAGCCAATTTTTGATGCCCTGTTCTGAAGTGAAGCGTATTCCGGTGAGGGCGTTTTGCATGGATCTAAACAAATGGTAGTCGGACGGGGCAAGGTCTGGGCTATAAGGCGGGTGAGGCAAAACTTCCCAGCGACTGTTTTCTAAATAATTTTTAACTGGTCTTGCAACATGAGGCCGAGCGTTGTCGGCCTGTGATCTCATAATAGATCACACCCTTCTGATCTCACCAAATACAGAGCATTACCTTGGCGCCATGGATATTTGGCTGGTTGGCCGGACTTCACATACGATTTTTTGCGCTTTGGGTTATCGTAATGAATCCATTTTTCGTCGCCAGTAATTATTCGATTCAAAAACGACTTCTTTTTCTGCCGTTCAAGCAGCATTTCGGACATGCAAAATCGCCTTTCAACGTCTCTCGGCTTCAATTCATATGGGACCCAATTTCCTTGCTTTTGGATGAATCCTGCTGCTTTCAAACGTTTTGAAATGGCTGCTTGAGTGACTCCCAATGATTTTTGCAATTTTTTCTTGGGTTCGACAACAGTCTTCGTCGGGTAATGCCTCCAAATCTTCATCTTGGCTGACCTGGTCATTCTTTGTCTTCCGTGTCAAAATCACCACTTTTGAGCCGCACAAACCATCTCTCGCACGTTGAAATCGATGGAACATATTCAGGATAAGCTTCGGTGAGCAATCGAATGAACAATCTTCAAATTGAAGAAGTAAATCAACACTTCCCGCAAATGGGACTTTTTTGGTACGAAATACGACATTTTTGAAGCAAATAAAACTTTGTTGTTTACACTATTTCGTTCAATGACTAATCGAGAATGAATGACAGATGTTTAACATCCAAAATGCCACATGAGTTATTATTAACACAAACCATGTGTAAAAATTATGCCATCTGTTGTCAATCCCGCATTTTTAAGTTTTACACCCAATAATAAATACCAAATGAGAAAAATTTTAAAAATAAAAAGATTGATTTCATAAGAGAAAAATAATACAATAATTTAATTAAAACTTATGATAAATAAAAACAAAACAAATAAGTCAAATTATGTGGAATAAAATAATTTAAATGGTGTGTGCATTGATTAATTAATTATTAAATTATAAAAATAATACAGGATTTAACAAAGAAATATCACAATACTATTAATATGAAGTAAGGAACAAACCAGAACAATTATTGGACTACGATTTATTAAACGAGGAAAAAATGTTTTTTACAATTAATGCATTACGATATACGTGGAGAGAAAAAAATAAAATAAAAACCATTATATAATATAAAGTAAGGTAAAAACGAAATATTTTACAAATAAATTATAGTAAAATGCCTTATAAATTTATAATGTAGAAAAAAAACTGTACAAGGAAAATAAACTTTATAATGAATTCAAACTAATCCTTTATTTTCTATTCAAGATTTCTCAGCCTACCCGTTACACGACCCCAATTACTCTGATGTCCTAGAAGAGATCATTGTCGTGAGCCAAAAAGGGGCACTCATAGAATGGTTGAATGGAAAAAGCAATTTCAAACCAGGTCGTGGGTTTTCTTCACACATTTTTTTCTGTTTCTTTTATCCTTTCTGAATGAGCGGGTGTTGTAGGAGAGATCATAATGAATTCAAACTAATCCGTTTTTTTCTATTCAAGATTCCTTAGGCTACCGGTTAGACGACCCCGATTTTCTGATGTCGTAGGAGAGATCATCATCGTGAGCCAAAAAAGAGTCACTCATAGGGAGGTTGGGGAACCCAGTAAGATCAATTTCATCTAAAGCTCTCCCAACCAAGTCGTCGGTTAGCTTCACACATTATTTTTTCTTTCTCTTCTCCTTTCTGAATGAGCGGATGTAGT
Organism: Atherix ibis; assembly: GCA_958298945.1. Lineage (NCBI taxonomy): Eukaryota > Metazoa > Arthropoda > Insecta > Diptera > Athericidae > Atherix > Atherix ibis. Next base: position 40,404,809 of record OY282607.1, read on the forward strand.
AGGAGAGATCATCGTCGTGAGAAAAGGGGCACTCATAGAGCGGTTAGGGCAGGCCAGCGAAAGCGATTCCATCTAAGGTTCCCCCAACCAGGTCGTCGGTCGGCTTCATACATTATTTTTCTTTCTCTTCTCCTTTCTGAATGAGCGGATGTAGTAGGAGAGATCGTCGTCGTGAGGCAAAAATGGGCCACTTATAAGGCAGTTGGGGCAGCCCAGGGAGAGCAATTCCACCAAAGGCTCTTCCAACTAGGTCGTGGGTCGGCTACACACATTATTTTTTCTTTCTCTTCTCTTTTCTGAATGAGCGGGTGCTGTAGGAGAGATCATTTAATTTTTTTTATAAATTATTTTTGCTTTCACTTCTTTTTCCATTTTATTAATTTTTTCTCTCATTTCCCTTCCCATGTAGAACTTAACACCTTCGGGTGTCACCATTATCCCCTTTATGTTTTTGGCATGATCCAACCTCTTAATGGTGGGTGTGAGAGCATATATCAGCCCAAATTTTGAACCACCAAAATTTTGATGATTATACTCAAAATTTTATAACATTTTTATACTCTCTTCATTCCCATCCGACACCCAAGAAATTTTTTTTTATATATTTTTAAAAAAAAACACAACAATCTATATTGTGTATAGCACAAAATTGTATCAAAAGCTATTCAAATTCAAAAATCTATCAGAATAAAAAAAAAAATTCGCAATATTTTTTAAAAACCAAAAAAATAATTTGTGTTATTATGGTAAGGTCGACTTCGTTCTGGAAATTTCGTTATCAAAGATGAGATCTGATTTGATCAGATAACTACCGAAAAAACTTATGAAGTTTTCGAAAAAAATTGAGCAAAAATTGACGGAATATCAGCAGGCACAACATATCTTATGAATTAAAGAATCATCATCAAAACGATTTAAACCATTTGCGAAAGACTGGGTTAAAAAAGCAACTCAATGTTTGGGTGCGTCATGAGTTGAGTATGAAAAACAAACCGGACCGATTTAATATCCACGATAAGCTGTAGAAGCGCAATGAAATTGAGCCATTTTTGAAACAAATTATAACTGGCGATGAAAAATGCGTAAAATACGAGAATATCGTTCGAGATAGATCATGGAATAATAGAGATGAATGATTACTAACAATTTCAAAGCCAGTATTTATGGCTAATAAGGTAAGATGTATGTATAGTGGGACTGGAAGGGAATTGGTCATTATGGTATTAACTTGGTACCGTACTGTGAGTAACTCGAGAGATTACGCTAAGCAATTGTGAGAAAACGGATAGAATTTATTAATAGGAAGGGTGTCGTCTTTCACCACTATAATGCGCGTCCACACACAACTTCGATAACTCGCCAAAAATTAAGAGAGCTTACTTGTGAAGTTTCTGTGCATCGAAAAATGGCGCAAAATTGTCCACAATAATGGAGAATATTTTACTTGAATAGATTGACTTTGAAACTCTGATACAGCACTTTTCCATATGTTTGAAAATATGGTAAGTTCTACAGCACTTTTCCATATGTTTAAAGATTATGTAAAATCATTAGAAAAAATGCTACATCAAATGGGGGCTACTACTACTAATGTTATCATAAAAAAAAACACTGAAATTCCATTTAAAATGGATGTCCTTTAATCATCAGATAAGAGAAAAAGTTATTCTGTTGAATTTATTTGAAAATATTTTTTAAATTTCGAATGATAATTAAGAATGTGTCATTCGTCAGCTCTATTTAGAGGAAAATTAGAAACTAAATTTAAATTTAAATATTTATTATTATTTTATTCGAATACTTTATAATTAAAATTTACATAAGAGGAAAAAAAACTATTTATTAAAAGTAGATATTTTAAGCATTATATTTTTATAGAATTTAAATTTTCATGAATTTTCCAATAAAATAAATGTGACCACGTTTATCCATAATCGTATATAAAAAGGGTTTATCAGCTGAAAATAATTGTGTCGGTTTATAAATGAAGTATTCCAATTCTAAACCTGAAATATATTAATAGAAAAAAAACAAATATTCGAAGTTTTATATTTTTTTCTATTTTTTCTAATAACAAAATTTAACGGAAGGGTTTGTAACTATTTACCAATACTAGTAACAAAAATAGACGGTTGATTAGGGAAGAGTAAGAGTTTGAATAGAAATACTGCCCATTTGTGAAATGTTCCCGTTTAAAAATTGCTTTTTATTACTTTTGGAGAGTATTTTTTTTGTATTTTTGACATAAAAGCATATTAACACAATTATTAAAAAATTATATACTGTTTAAAAAGAAAACCACTTTTAGTCATTAATAAATTATTGCATAAAAATATTGTATAATGCAATTTATATTTTTTCAGAAAATTTCCAATTAATTAATTGTAGTAAAATAAGTTTTTTAACTAATATCTAGAGAAAATTTAAGTTAAATATTATTATAAAACAACAATAAGAAAATTTTTCTTTAATAAGTGTTATTATTTAGAAATAAAAATAAGGAAAACGTTTTAGTAAGATTTTAATAAAATTGTTGGTGTTAATTCAAAATAAATTATAGATTTTACTAGAAAGTTTACCAATAATTGTAAGTAAAATATTTTTTAAAAGATTTAATCGTTTCAAATTTTTTTCATAATATATGACATTAAATATATGCTAAACGTCAGCAGCTCATCATGAATAATATTTTAATTTATTATAGGTATCTTTTTTGGCAAAAAAAAAAGAATAATATAGCAAATTATTTAAAGAAAACCAAAAATGAATAAAAGAAAACTAGCTGCAATAATACAACATCGTTTATTGATTTTTACAATCTGATATTTTGTTTTCCTGTAACTAGTTATGTAATTATAAAATTTGAAAAATTTCTCTAACTTTAGTCATTTTTAAAAGTTTTGTAAATTTCCCGTAAAAATTATTGTTCCACTAGTATCCTTGATACAATATAAAAATGGATGATTAGCAGCAAAATATATTCGTCGTGATATCCCGGCAGAATAAGACGCAACCAATACCGCTAAAAATTATGTAGAATTTTATAATTATATCATATATTTTTTTTCATTTAATAACAATTCAACTATGCACGTTATGCTATTTTGTATCGAACATTTAATAAATGATATCAATTTTGCAGTTACAAAAAGGATGCTGACACTAAAAATAATAAATTGCACTATTTTATTGGACAATGAAAACTTTTCACTACAAATCTCACTGATTTTTTGAATATGTACGCAATAGATTAGAATAAGTTTATTATAAAAAATAAAAATTATTAAAAAAAACAAATTTTAATAATATCATATGAGGTATTATTTATTATATACGAGTAAAAATATATTAATTTTCCAATAAAATCTTATATAATCGAACATTTTAAATAATATAAAAAGTCAATAATTATTCCTCTTTACACTTTTATCATATTTCCCATAAACAATATATTTCCAGTAGTATTATCCTTTATCAAATATATAAACGGATGATTGACTCTAATTTTTTTAGGTCTGGTTATTGTTAAAGAATATGTAGCAACAACTATCACTTCTGTAAAATGTTTTTAAAAATTTTATCAGTTTTTTTTTATAAAGAAATAATAAATTTAAAATTTGATTCTATTAAAAAATATATTTTCTTATTATTTAGGGTCCAATATTTAATTTGTGAGCACCAATAATTTATTTCATGTTACAAATTTTTTAATAAGTAAGAGCTAGGAAACACCCACAAATTCACCAAATTCTTAAATACAGATTGTAACTTTCTTTTTAGTTGTTATCCATGCCGGTTCAATTTGTATCGTTTCCATAAACTTTTTTAATTTCCCAAAAAAAAAAAAAATTAAAAGCTTTTTAAATTAAAAGTCGAATTTTGTTTTAAAAAAATTAGAATATATTCACATAAAAAATGACTAAGCCTATTTAAGCAAATCTGCCCGAAATTCATTTTTGAAGCAATTATTTTCAATTTTTAAAAAACTAAAAATATTAACTAAAAACATCAAAAACGAAATTATATCGTATTAAAGATTCGTATATTTTATGAAATCCTATTAAAAAAACGTATCTGCTATCTTTCTTGATTTAATATTTAAATACTGACTGCTTAAACAAATAGATAAATTTAATTTAAAGAAACTAATTGTATGTGATAGAAAAGACAATTTTTTTTGGCAGAATTACTCGATGCCACCCACTTTCAACAAATTAATTCATTTTCGTATAATGGCCAGATCATGAAAGAGGTGCCGAAAGTAGGCCGACCCCAGCACTAGAAGATCGGTGAAGTTATCCTTTTATCTAAACAGATATTAAATGGTATTGTCCGATATGTTTATTACCCATAATGTCAAAAATATTCGAAAAGCTGATATTAAAGAGATTGTTACCTATTATCAAAGAAAGAGAACTCATCCCAACCCATCAATTTAACTTAAAAGTTTTGTAAATTTCCCATAAAAATTATTGTTCCACTAGTATCCTTGATACAATATAAAAATGGATGATTAGCAGCAAAATAGTTTCGTCGCGATATCCCGACAGAATAGGACACAACCAATACCGCTAAAAATTATGTAGAATTTTATAATTATATCATATATTTTTTTTTCATTTAATAACGATTCAACTATGCACTTTATGCTATTTTGTATCGAACATTTAATAAATGATATCAATTTTTCAGTTACAAAAAGGATGCTGACACTAAAAATAATCAATTGCACTATTTTATTGGACAATGAAAACTTTTCACTACAAATCTCATTGATTTCTTGAATATGTGCGCAATAGATTAGAATAAGTTTATTATAAAAAATAAAAATAACTAAAAAAAAAAAAACAAATTTTAATAATAGCACATGATGTATTATTTATTATATAAAAATATTAATTTTCCAATAAAATCTTATATAATCGAACATTTCAAATAATATAAAAAGTCAATAATTATTCCTATTTACACTTTTATCATATTTCCCATAAACAATATATTTCCAGTAGTATTATCCTTTATCATATATATAAACGGATGATTAACTATAAAGGATTTAGGTCTGGTTATTGATAAAGAATATGTAGCGGCAACTATCACTGCTGTAAAACGTTTTTAAAAATTTTATCAGTTTTTTTTATTTATAAAGAAATAATAAATCTAAAATTTGATTCTACTAAAAAATATATTTTCTTATTCTTTAGGGTCCAATTTCTTTTTAATCGGTTGAATTTGTATCGTTTCCATGAAGTTTCATAATTTTCCAACAAATATTTTTAAAGTTTTTTAAAAAATAAGTCGAATTTTCTTTTAAAAATTTAGAATATATTCACATAAAACATGACCGAAATTAATATATTCTATTAAGCATATCTGCCTGAAATTATTTTTTGAAGCAATTGCTTTCAATTTTGAACCAATTAAAAATATTAACTAAAAACATCAAAATCGAATTTATATCGTGTTGAATACTGGCCAGATCATGAAAGAGGTCCCGAAAGTAGGCCAACCCAAGCACTAGAAGGTCGGTGAAGATATCTTAATTGCATATAATGTCAAAGATATTCGAAAGGCTGATATTAAATAGACTGTTACCTATTATCAAAGAAAGAAAACTCATCCCAACCCATCAATTTAGCTTCAGCAATAAACACTCTATTTTGTAGCAGGTCCACCGAATTACTTACGAGAGCAGTCTTCCTGGATGTTCTCTAGGCATTCGAGGTCTGGCATGAAGGGCTTACATATAAGCTACATAGAGATCTAATGAACAATTTTCTGACATGCTAACATTATATATTGTATATCAGAGAGGTCCCATTCTGTCCTTGCTGCATACCATAATGGTATATTATTGGCCACGTTTGCAGATGATATCGCAATAATATAGCCACAGACACGTGCCTACCAAGAGCTACTACAAAACTCCAGGTTGCACTAAATAGCGTGAACGACTGGACTAAACTTTGGTGTATAAATATAAACGAAACAAAATCAACCCACATAATTTTCACATACAGAAAAGAAAATCCTGTTGGTGTATCAATCAATGGTCAAACTATAACCCTAGATGCTACACTTGATGACCTTTAAAATAAAAGAGGAAGAGCTCAACATCAAATATAGAAAATATTATTGGTCTACTTCTATATGAGAACCCTGAGATGGAAATGGTCCTTGATGTAAACAGTAGGGTTAGAATCCCACACTGCCAGAAGTACCAGGATGACGCTAGATGCTAAACTTCTATAGAAAGAGCATATTAAAATGAAAGAGGAGTTAGTAGGGTTAGAATCCCACACTGCTAGAAGTACCAGGAATATCTCCTAGTGTCTTTTAAAAATTTTCACCTACGCGATGAAAAAAAAATTTCGTATAGTTTTACATAGAAAATAAATATGTTTAGATATTTGGAAATGAATAAGTTTTATTCAAAAATAGATTTAATAATCATTTTGAAAAAGTTCCAAGTAAATTTTTAATGTTTATTTAATTTGATATAAAATTTGGAATTTTTTTTAAATTTTCAAGTAACGTCCCATAAAGAAGATTTGCCCAGCGTTATCCTTGATGGTATATAAAAATGGTTTGTTGGCAAAGAAACGTCGTGGTCCACGATGCATTTGAATTTCGAAACCTGAAATTATTTGTAATTTAAGCCAATGTTAATTTTTCAAGTGTTTTCAATGATCTTCATGGAATGTGGGATTAGATATTATATTGAATTATATTTTTATAAACCGAAAGAATATAATAAGTGCAGACACAAAAGCACTTATAATTTAAAGATTTTAATTGCTTTTTAAAAAATAATTGAACTTATATAGCCAAATCGAATATGTCAATTATTCAAAGATTCCAATACAAATTTCTTCGTCGCATAGTCAATGATCTAGAACGGGATTTGCACATTATTTTAGTAGCTTAGGAAATAAACATTAAAGCAGGCAAACAGCGCCTACTTCTACATGAGAACCCTGAAATGGGAACGTTCCTTGATGTAAGCAACAACATACGTCGACTAAAGATGACTAAGTCTCACGAGTTAGTAGGGTCACCACTGCTAAGGCCGAACGCGATAATCTTAAAAAGTCACAGCGAAACTGAAGTCATTAGTCGATTTAATAAAGACTGGTCATGATAATGTTAAGGGAATTGTTTTTATTGGGTTAGAGTCCCACACTAATAGAAGAACCAGGAATATCTCCTAGTGTATTTTAAAATTTCTACCTTCGCGTTCAAAAAAAATGTCCCTTACAAAATAAATACGTTTAGATAATTTAACAATGAATAAGTTTATTCAAAAAATAGATTTAATTATAATTTTGAAAAAGTTCCAAGTAAATTTTTAATCTTTATTGAATTTTGTATAAAATGTGGAATTTTTTTTTTAAATTTTTACGTAACGTCCCATAAAGAAGATTTTCCCAGCGTTATCCTTGATAGTATATAAAAATGGTTTGTTGACAGAAATATGTCGTGGTCCACGTTGCTTTTGAATTTCTACGCCTGAAATTATTTGAAATTTAAGCCAATGTTAATTTTTCAAGTGTTTCCAATGATCTTCATAGAATGTGGGATTAGATATTATTTTGAATTATATTTTTATAAACCGAAAGAATATAATAAGTGCAGACACAAAAGCACTTATAATTTAAAGATTTTAATTGCTTTTTAAAAATAATTGAACTGTTAACTGTTAGGACGAAACTCCGAACTAGCAATGCAGAATAAACTTTTCATATACTAGCAAATATTAAAGCTGGTATGGACGTACGGTATCTAGTTATGGGGTTGTTCAACCAAATCGAATATTTCAATTATTCAAACGTTCCAATACAAATTTCTTCGTGGCATAGTAGTCAATGCCCCGTGGTACGTACATAACTATGTGACCTAGAACGGGATTTGCATATTATTTTAGTAGCTTAAGAAAAGAAAAATTAAAGCAGGCAAACAGAATCAGCGCCTACTTCTACATAAGAACCCTGCGATGGAAGCGGTCCTTGATGTAAGCAACAACATACGTCGACTGAAAAAAACTAAGGCCCACGAGTTAGTAGGGTCACCACTGCTAAGGCCGAACGCGTAATCTTAAAAAGTCACAGCGAAACTGAAGTCATTAGTCGATCTAATTAAGACTGGTCATGATAATGTTAGCGAAGGTGTTTTAAGGGGCTCAGAGTCCCACACTACCAGAAAAACCAGGAATATCTCCTAGTGTCTTTTATAATTTTCACATACGCATTCAAAAAAAATTTCGCATAATTTCCATTACAAAATAAATACGTTTAGATATTTGCCAATGAAAAAGTTTTATTTAAAAATAGATTTAATTATAATTTTGAAAAAGTTCCAAGTAAATTTTTAATCTTTATTTAATTTTGTATAGAGTTTGGAATTTTTTTTTAAATTTTCAAGTAACGTCCCATAAAGAAGATTTGCCCAGCGTTATCCTTGATGGTATATAAAAATGGTTTGTTGATAAGAAAATGTAGTGGTCCACGTTCAATTTGAATTTCTACGCCTGAAATTATTTGAAATTTACGGCAATGTTAATTTTTTATGTGTTTCTATTGATATTCATAGAATGTGGTATAAGATATTATATTACAATAAATTATATTTTTATAAATCTAAAGAATATAATAAGTATAGAGACGAACGGCTTATAGTTTAGAGATTTTAATTGCTTAAAATTAAAGTAAAAGGAAATGGTTATAAACTATTCTTTATTGACAACTATAAATATTTTTAGTTATAAAAAGGCAATAGAGTAACAACATTTTTGTTTTAGTGAATAGTTGAGTAAAATTTTTATTTAATTTTTCTAAAATTTCCCACAAAAAATACGTTTCCCTGAGAGTCCTTGATGTACCATAGAAATGGATGTTCAGCCTCAAAATATACTGACTGATCAGAATACAAGGTCATCAATAGACCTAAAATGATTTTTTTGTTAAACATAATTTAAAAAAAATAATAATAATTTTCTTAAAAATATAAAACTGAAAATTATATTTATTTATAAAATCAATCAAATAAATGATATGTCAGCAATTTAATAAATCATCTAGCAACATTTTCAGGTTTAATTAGAATACCTAGAAGTGTGTTTGCAATTGAAACAAAATACCTAAAATTTTCTTTCCAGTTTTTATTATTTAATTTTCCATTTTAGATTATTGAGATTATTTCAAATTTCTAGAAAATTTCCCATAAAGTAGACATGGCCAGAGTTATCCTTGATGATATATAAAAACGGTTGATTGACGAAGAAAAGTAGTGACGGTTCACGTATAAGCTCAATTCGTGTGTCTAAAATTGTTTGAAATTTAAGCCAATATTAATTTTTGAAGTATGTCCAAGAATTTGCATAAAATATATATTTTTGTTTATATATTCATAAGCCGAAAGAGTAAAATTATATATTCATAAGCCGAAAGAGTAAAATTAAGGTAGAAGAAACGCTTGTAATTTAAAGATTTTAATTGTTATTTGAAAGTAGTTCGTATTTAATAAGAAAATAATTCAAAATTGATACATTAAATTAAACAAAAATACTTTATATAATTATATAGTATTCAGAAATTTAAAACTGAACAAATCATCCTAACTAAGTAGTTCCATGCAAAAGGAGCAATTTTTAAAATAGAATGAAAAAAAATTATTTTTTGCTGTGCTCAAAATTTCCTAATAGTTAGTTACTAAATAAGCAAAATAGAAGAAAAGGTTTATGAACTTTTCTTTATTGACAACTATTAAAGTTTTAATTTTTTTTAAAAGTGGAGTAAAATAATGAATTAAATATTTGAAGAATTGTCTTATACAATTTCTTAAAATTTTTCCATAAAAGTCTTTGATATACCATAAAAATGTACCATAAAACTGAACCAATACAGCTAAAACAGTAAATTCAAAATGTAATAAATGTAAACTATTATTAATATTCTATTTTTAGACTTATAAATATTAAATAAGAAATTATATTTTGTAATTGTTGTAATTAAAAAAACGTAAAAAATTCTTTGAATTTGAATTGAAATGCTTTTTTTGTTTGTTGGAATTGCTATTTTTTATAAAATTTTCTATATTAAATTATTAAAATTATTTTAAATTTGCATAATTATCCCTGACGGTATATAAAAACGGCTTGTTCGAAAAGAAAAGTGATGGTCCATATTCAATTTGAATTTGTTAAAATTTAATAGAATTAGAAATTTTGAAGTATTTGCAAGAATTTAGATACATTGAGACTAGATTTTATATTGAATTATATTTTTATAAATTGTATAAATTATTCGAAGGTATTTGATGGTATTAGAAAATCGAAGATATACAATCATCAAGAAAATTTATGATTATTTCCTACAGAATAGAAGAATGTTTTTCCACATAAAATAAAAAAAAAAGTTTCTGTACCCATCTTAAATATAGTTTCTGTTATTAGAATAGTAGTTTCTGTATTAAGAATTTCCTAATATTTACAAAGTTAACTACTTTAAAATCAAAATTGAAAGAAGAAAACGTTATTACAATAATAATAATACTACTTTAATTTTTTTTATAGGAGATCCCATATTTTTATAACATCGACAATTTTTCAAAATGTCCTATTAAATTTTTCTCAAAATTTCTTATAAGAAACACCTTTTTTCTTAATATCCTTGATGTATTGTATAATTAAAATAGACGTGCAGCTTCAAAATAAATTGGTTCAGAATAAAACTCGAAATATTTATTTATTTAAATAAAATAATAATAAATAAAAAGCCAAAATCTATTTTCAAATTAAGCATAATTGAATAGAATATTAGAAATAAAAGTAATATTAAATAAGAAAACGGAACTTTCAGCAATAATTTGTTTGGCACTTTTTTAGATTTAACTTAAAAACGTGGAATTGTTGGTAATTGACTTAAAAAATCACTCTGAAATTTTCACTGAATATGTTTTGAAGTTGTTGTTTTTTTTCTTATTAAAATTGAAATTATTTCAAATTTTTAGAAAATGTCCCATAAAGAAGACTTGGCCAGAGTGATCCTTGATGATATATAAAAACGGTTGGTTGACAAAGAAAACATCTAGTCCACTTTGAAGTTGAATTTGAATACCTAAAATTGTTTGAAAATGACGACAATATTAATTTTTGAAGTATGCCAAAGAATTTGCATAAAATATATATTTTTGTTTTCAATTATATTTTCATAAACCGAAAGAGTCAAATTATTATAGTAGAAACGCTGTAATTTAAAGATTTTAATTGTTATTTGAAAGTAGTTCGTATTTAATAAGAAAATAATTCAAAATTGATACGATTAAATTAAACAAAAATACTGTATATAATTACATAGTATTCAGAAATTGAAAACTCAACAATTCACCTTAACTAAGTAGGTCCACGCAAAATACGAGTGTAGAAGCAACTTTTCAAATGAAATGGAAAAAATTATTTTTTAAATATTTTAAGATCAGTTGCTGTACTAAAAACTTCCTAATAGTTAGTTACTAAATAAGCAATATAGAAGAAAATCTATATTATTATAAACTTATCTTTATTGGCAACTATTAAAGTTTTAAATATTTTTAAAGGTGGAGTAAAATAATATATTTGAAGTAAATATTTGAAGAAATGTCTCATACAATTTCTTACAAATTTTCTATAAAATTCCTTGATATACCATAAAACTGAATCAATACAGTTTGAAAATGACGACAATATTAATTTTTGAGGTTTGCACAGAAAGTTTTAAGAGTTTACATAGATGGTGATTAGGTAATATATTAAATCATAATTAGTAGAGCTTTTATGCTTTCAGACGAAAATTAGCTTTTAGGAGTAAAAAACACATTCAAACAGAAATTAGATAGAAATATTTTGTAGTAGATATAATTTAAAGATATACGATTAATTTTTACTTGAAATTATAAATTTTGGACTTGTTTTTTGATGAAGATTTTTATTGAATTTAATTAACTGAGCCAAAAGTCGATGATGTCTACCATAAAAATTACCAATTTACACTAATATTTATATGCTAGTTCAGAGTTTAATTGCACAATCACAGCTGTACAAATTTATTTAATTATATTGTATTAATTAAAACAAAACAGAAAAAATTTCTAAAAAGAAAAAATTAATGATTTTGTTGTTTTTTCCCAAATAGTAAAGTTGCATTTATATCAGGGCAAAAATTGGAATTTTCAAAGAAATTTGCAATTAATTATCAATTAAAATTAAATGAATTTTCTTTTTGGTTTTTCCAAAAAAAAGATAGTTTCCACTATTATCCTTTAAAAATTATAAAAAAATTATCTTGGTACTCTTTCAGGTATAATTTGAAAACCTGGAATTGTTGACAATTTTAAGAAAAAATTTCAAAAATCGTCTTGGTAAAATTGGAAAATTAAAAACAAAAACAAATATTTATATGGAGGGTACACATATGTGGTGTCATGTTTTTGTACAATACATAAACTTGGGGATAGAAAAACATCGCATGCTCTACATTTATTATTGTTATTTATAAATTGATTTTATTTAGTAAACAAGGACTAATAAAGTAGATTTTTAATAAAATTGCCCATTGAAAAAATTAGTACATTTTTCAAGTTATAATTTTTAACAAGAATTCACATAAATTATGATTTAGGATTATGTCAAGTCACAGTTTATTATTGTATATTGGTTTATATATTTTCAGTGTTATTTACTAATTTTTAGAATAGGAATTTATGTTTTTTTTTATTCGAAAATTTGGTGTCTTCATTTTCCAAAATGTGCCCTTTTTTTAAAATTACAGCTTAAATAAAACTTAGACGAATTGGAAATAAGAAAAAAAAAACTTAATAATATAACGTGAAAAAACCTAATGCTTATTTCTAAGACATTTTTATAAATAAAGTCTTATTTTCCATCAATACTATTTTATTTAAATGCTTTTTCAGCATATCTCTCTTTCTAATAATAATTAAATCTGATAGAAATCATAAACTGTTGTTTAAATTTTTCAATAATAAAATCATACTCAAAAAAAATTCAAATAAAAAACAATCCAAAAAAATTAATTCAAATAATATACCTTAGATGATATACTAATTTTTATTATGAAAATAATTTTCAAAAAATTCATTTTTATATCAATTTTAATATTTCATTTTAAAAATAAATTTAATTTTTGATCATATGCCCCATAAAATATATATTGCCCGTATTGTCCTTGATGTAATATAAAAATGGTTTATTGGCAATCAATATGGGTCCTCTGGTTTTATGCTTAAGTAGTGCACCTAAAATTTGAGAAGATATTAAAATGGGCAATGAAGGTTTGTAATTTGAAATTTTGCTATAAATGATTTCTCTTGTATTTGCTGAATATTTTATTAGGTTAATTAAACAATTTAAGCATAGAAGATAGAGAAGAACATTGATAAATAATGGGTGTACTACAAGTTTTTAAATTAATCTCAGATAATAGTTGAACGATTTTATTAAGAATCTAAGTTTTAAAATAGACTTAGTTAAAATTATTAACTTCTCCTCATTATCAATGAACTTTTAATTGCATTTTCTTTCCATATATTGATTGATTATATTAAAAAAAATTAATATTTGATTTAAAATTACTAACATTTCAAAATCTATAGTTTCCCATAAAAATTATAGTTCCAGTAGAGCTCTTTATATAATATGTAAATGGATGATCAGCTATAAAATACTTCCGCTTCGGTTCGCCTATGTGCAAAGATGTTGGTACTAAATATATAATCCCTAAAAATGTTTTCATAATTTTGTTAATAATTTTAAAAAAAAATTGTTTAATCTATTTGTTAATGATCTGATATAGATATTCTGCTGGGTGTAATAAATTAATATTCGCTGCTAACTATATGGAGAAATTTGACTTTTATCTATCAATTTTCTATAGACTCTATTATATTTGATATTAATATAAAAATTCTAGGCCAAAGCGTATAGAATAGGTTATTGAATTTTTTTAAAAAGACTTTTATCAAATAATCAGATTTAAAATTCAAAAAAGCTCATAGAATTCCATTATTATGTATTGATTTATTATATAAAAAAAAATTAGTATTTTATTGAAAATTACTAACATTTAAAATCTATAGTTTCCCATAAAAATTATAATTCCAGTAGAGCTCTTTATATAATATGTAAATGGATGATCAGCTATAAAATACTTCCGCTTCGGTTCACCTATCTGCATAGATGTAAATGATATAGATATCACCCCTAAAAATGTTTTGGAAAGTTTGTCAATAGTTAGAAAAAATTTGTTTAATCTATTTGTAAATGATCTTATATAGATATTCTGCTGGGTATAATAAATTGGTATTCCCTCTATCATAAGTTTAATAATACTATTGTAGAAACCCTGGACTAACGATTTTTTTGTTGAAAAATACTCTTTTCACTGATTCAAATATTAAATAAAAAAGAGAAACTCTTAGCATTCAATTATTATTTATTGATTTTTAGTATAAAAAATTCAAATTTTCAGTGTTTTTGAAAATGACCCATAAAAAATACAGTTCCACTGTCATTTTGGATGTAATATGTAAATGGGTGATCAGCTGTGAAATATTTTGTCTCATCTATGTGGGGAGACATCATTTTAAAGATTATCCCTGAAAGTTATCAAAAATTCCAAAAAAGATGTTGCAATATCATTTTTTTTAGTTTTTGTATAGTTTTCGGGAAGCTAAATTTTTCTGGGCACAACAAATATGTTTTCTCTCAATTTAGGTTAAAATATTTTATAAAAGTATCCTTATAAAACGAATCCATTTAAATCAACCCCTTGTTTTTTTTTTTAAATATTTTTAACAATGAATTGGAATTTTTAATGTTTTTTTAATATTAAATCGGTTTTTTTTTAATTGATAAATATTTCTTTATAATTCTTTTAGTTTTTTTGTCAATTATTTTTGGTTTGTTTCAAATTATTTTCAAATTTACACATATACGAGTATATTAATTAAAATCAATTGTATTAAAGCACACAAATTATATTATCAATTTTTAATATTAACGTTTTTTAATAATTAATTGGAATTATATCACTCGGCGTATTTATTTTAAAAAAAAAGAAATTTCTTTTTAAATATAAAAACTTTTAATTAATAATTATAGTTAAAAATAATATATGAAAATATTTTATAATAAATATTTGAATAAAAAACTATATTTAGATAAATACAAATAATTTCAAAGCATAAAAATTATATTCAATAATAAGCATTTATATTTATATAAATACGAATATTAACCAATAAATAATAACAATAATAAGCTTAACACAAAAAAGCAATAATAATTGTCAATTATTACAAAAAAATTGTTTAAAAAAAAACATTATTTATATTAAATGAAAATGGAAACATTAGTTACGATCGAATTTAAATATATTATTTCTAATGCCATTATAGTTTTTTTTATACTAGATATTATTCTATATATTGTACAATAAGATTTTATTTGTACATGAGTAATTTTGAACTAAGTTTAAACCTAACTCAAAGTAGACAATAAATTCAAAGAAAAGTGCTTTCGATTAAAATAAAAATAAAAAAACTATATTTTTATATATTTTT
Organism: Atherix ibis; assembly: GCA_958298945.1. Taxonomy (NCBI): domain Eukaryota; kingdom Metazoa; phylum Arthropoda; class Insecta; order Diptera; family Athericidae; genus Atherix; species Atherix ibis. The sequence continues at coordinate 40,420,424 of OY282607.1, forward strand.
CGAAAAAAATATTATGTATTTATATTTTTAGCCGAAAATAAATAAATTATCTTAATTTTTTATGAAAGAAATTAATTTTTTCTGTTAAACTTGTTTAAATGAGATTGTACGATATCAAAAATGGTTATGAGCTACCAATATTGGCGTAAGAAAAATTTTTTCTTTTACATTTTTTACACTGAATAATATGTCCAATAAAAAGCTGTTTGTCCACTATTATCCTTAATAATGTATACGAATAGCCTATCATCAGTAGTAAAAGTTGAAGGCAAGGATTAGAATACAATTCTCTACACCAAAAATAATTACTTCTCATTTGGTTCTAGTAAACTATGTATGAATTTATACGGAGAAATATCAGACACAATTTGATCCAGTAAATTGGTTTTTATTAATTTTATAGTTTTCTAATATACAAAAACTGAAAATAGCCTATTTTTAAATATCAAAATAGAATAATTTAATAAAAAATATGTCTTACATAAATTAATTGAAAGGTGTTTTTTCCACATACTCGTATATAATTGTATGGTTTAAAAATATTTCATTTTTTTACAAAATGTCCCATAAAGAAAATATGTCCACTATAATTGTCCTTGATGAGATATAAAAATGGTCTGTTAGCAGTAAAGCTTGGCGGCAAAGAACCCGCTTTAATTAATAAACCTAAAATTTGTTTTGAAATAAGAAATAGTCATTTTGCAAAAATAATACAAGGATGAACATTTTATTGTAAGCCTTATGCATAGTGCCCACATATAATAATATTTTTATAGGAAACTCTTAAGAAAAAAATGGACCATGCTACTATAAAATAATTAAAGCATTTCTAAACATAATTCTTATGATTCAAATTGATTTTGAAAGTTTTTCAAATTTAAGATCTTATCCGAAAAAGAAAACTATTATGCGATCTTATATGATGTGTTTATTCAGTATTATTAACATTTGCAATATTTTTACTCAATTTCTTTTATTCTTTAACAAATGATTTTGAATTAATTAATTTTTTACAAAACGACCTATAAATAGTATGCGTCCAGTATTATCCTTGATGTAATATAAAAATGGTCTATTTGCGTTCACTTGTAGAGGCATAGAATGAAAGTGCATTTGGAAACCTAAAATGGTTTTAAATTTATATAAGTGATTCAATTTTTTTTATTTTTAATGTTTGTATTTTGCTCGACGAATAATACCTATGCTTTATATATATATTAATAAAATTTCTAAAATTTTATTTCTAAAATCTAAAATTTCAAAACTATTCCCATACAAAAAAAAATTGAAAAAATGGACCATGCTGCTCTCTAATAATTAAAGCATTCTTAACACCATCCTTATGATTCAAATTGATTTTAAAAGTTATTGTAATTTAAGATCTTATTTAAAAACTGAAACGATTATGTGATTTTATATGGTGTGTTTATTCAAATATAAATTATAGATAATCCTTTTAACATTTTCAATATTTTTATACAATTTCTTTTATTCTCTAACAAATGATTTTTAATTAATTAATTTTTTTACAAAACGACCCATAAATAGTATGCGTCCATTATTATCCTTGATGTAATATAAAAATGGTCTATTTGCGTGCAGTTGTGGAGGTATAGAATCAAGTTGAATTTGTATTCCTAAAATGTTTTTAAATTGATATAAAAATGATTCAATTATTTTATTTTGAATATTTGTATTTTGCTCGACAAATAATACCTTAGCTTTATTTTTTTCTAAAATTTATATTAATTAAAGCTAATTTTTAAAACTTTTCCGATTTAAAAAAAATTGAAAAATGGACCATGCTACTCTCTAATAATTAATTAAAGCATTTCTAAATATCATTTTTATGATTCAAATTGATTTTGAAAGTTTCTCAAATTTCAGATCTTATGTGAAAAATAAAACTATTATGCGATCTAATATATTGTGTTTATTCTAATATAAAATAAAGACAGTATTATTAACATTTGCAATATTTTTATACAATTCCTTTTTCTTTAACAAATAATTTTGAATAAATTAATTTTTTACAAAACGACCCAAAAATAATATGCGTCCAGTATTATCCTTGATGTAATATAAAAATGGTCTATTTGCGTGGAGTAGTGGAGGTAGAGACTCAAGTTGAATTTGTAAGCCTAAAATGGTTTTAAATTGATATAACAATGATTCTATTTTTTTGTTGTTGAATATTTATATTCTTCTCTACGAATAATTTCCTAGATCTATTTTTTTATAGGATTTGTATTAATTGGAAAACTTTTCGAAGATAAACATGTTAAAAATACTTAAATTAAAATAATTGAAACTTAAAAGGAAGAGGATTATTGAAAAAGAGATTGAATAAAAGAATAATTTAATCAAGCCCAAATATTTTGTTAATTGTCGATTTACGATAGTAACGCCATCTAGAAATAGGCATGCTCTTATTTTTTTTGTTTTCATAAGAAACAGCTTTGATATGTAGTTTACCATAAATTTCCTTCGGAAATATCTTAAGCGTTTGTTAAAATCTTTTTTAATAAAAAAATTCTTTTTTTAAGATTAAATACCGATTTTGAAAAAAAAATCTTTTAAATCAAATTAATTTATCAACATAACAAAAATTTAAGTGAATAATTCTTATCTGCAGAACTTTGTCATGCGTGCTCAACTTTGAATTTCCTTATTCAATACCGACCTGAAGATGGCAACGTATTTGAAAATAAACCAAGCAATTCGTTTGCTTACAGCGGTTAAAGTTCTTTTCTTGCCAACAAACAACAAAATCATGAGTTTTGTATGCAAAAAAGTCGAATCGGAGAGCATCCGAAAATAGGTTCACGATTGGATGCTATTTTTAGTATGCAGCTTTTTGTTTATTAAATATTTTGCAAACTATGGAAAATCAATTCGATTACATTGATAGCCAATCTTTAGAAAAATTGCCTAGGTAAAAATAGTTTCCTTTTGAAAATTTTTTTAGTACTCGTAATTTCTAATTCGATATCGATAAATATCGAACAAAAATTATTTAAAGTAAATACGTAGAAAAATGCCTTATTGCTCACAACAAATACATATTTATTAAATAATAAATATTTCAGATAATACAAAGATATTTTGTTACTAAAAAAGATAATATTTTTGAAACATTTTATCTAATCATTTGTTATTGTTTTCCATCAATCATTTTGATCACATCATCTTATGTGTTTCGTTTTCTTCTTTTTCACTAAATGACAAAATCCCAGATAAAAATAATGAAATAACTTCTTTTTCAACAAAATAAAATACTATACAATTAAATTAAATTCTATTGACAAAAGTCAATATGATTTTTTCAAAATAATTGGTAATTAGAATCTCCTTAATTTTAAAATTAAACTGAAGACTTCCTTCTTCGGATTTATATAATTTACAATCTTGATCTTGATCTAGTCCTTCATCAACTTGAATAAATAATTGCTGCACTATTAAAGTCTCAATTCTCAATTAAATATTATTGTAGTTCCATTATTTATATAGTAAATTAATTAATTGTTGGGGAATTCAAAAATTTTCCCAAAAAAATTAAATTTGAAGTTTTTTGATTCAATATACCGAAGATATAAGGATGATCCGCCGTAAATGGATAATTTGGAAACTCACATCTAAGCATCATATTAATTACTGTATTAAAAAGATATTACAATAATAAGATTTTAATATAGTTTATAATAAGATTTTACTATTATCTGCATTTAAAATAGTTTTGTTTTAGAGAAGAGAAAAAACAAAATATTGACACTCATTAAAAATTGTTTGTAAAAATATTAATAAAAAACTGGCAATGGGATATTAATTATTCACAAAATGTTATAGCTAAATAAGCTTTTCAGACTAAAAAAAATACTTCAACAAGCCTTAAAAATGTATGCTTTTGATTTTGTTGTTTGTGTTTGGTCTAATCTTTTGTAGATGTACACCGCTCAAGTGTTTACCAATTTACCACTTCGGATTCAATTGTATCCTTTTGCTAGCTATAAACACTCAAAGTCAATATATCAGTAGCTTTGAATGAGTCTGATATCATTGTTTTATATAAAAAAACATATAGAGATTAAATCCTATTCAGTTCTCGTATGCCATTCAATGTCTGACTCTAAATTAATATTAATCTTATCCATTTTGGGCAAGAATTCATAAATGATCATTTTTTATAAATTTTTTGAATGCTTTCTACTATGTTTGTTAAAATCTAAGCTAAAACATAATTCAGGCTTTCAAATTTTTAATAAGGTCATGGTTTTTAATATAAAAACTAGAATAAAAAAGTGTACAGGTCTAAATTTTTGTAATCGTATAAATTTTTTGGCTAAGTGGCCATGAAAAGATTTTTGAAAGATTTTTGCCCTCTTGAGTTCGAATCAATCTACGATCTATAGTCCCATCAGGGTGATCTTTAGTTAGACATTTTTAAAGTAATCAAAAGAATAATATTTTACTGTCAATCAAAAATAGACCCCATTAAATCTGACACGTAGTTTTACGAATTAAATAATTATTTCGGTTTTTTTTTATTTGAGAATTAAGTCAATAGATTGTTGAGTCTGTAAAAAAATATGCTCATTTTAAGTTAAATTATAAATAGATCTCATTTTTGATCCTGTAAATTTTTAGAAATTTTTAGAAATATTTGACCTTTTTGCTAAATGTATTTCACTATCAAATGTTATTAAACACGTTGAAATTTTCATGGAGTTAAATTTTTTTTTGGTATTTTACTCCAAAAAAAATTTTACAATTGAAAGTTGATATTAATACGGTTTGATAGGAGTTCAATTTAGAATTCCTCCTTCAATATCTTTTTATCATATTTATTTTTGTTTCATATGTGTAACTATTAGAATATATTTTATATAAAAAAAAAACATTTAGAAAATTCCAAAATTGAAATAAAAATATTCAAGCTAAAACTTTTATAATATTTTAAATCTGCTTAAGTAAAGATTATTATTTTTTTGTAAAGAATGCAAATATAAATTTTTTTAATTAATAATAAGGAAAATTAATAAATTCTAAACATAGACTTAAGCATAAAAAAACAATAAAGCAGAACACCAAATTTTGGTAAATGCCAAAAACCAAACACCAAATTTTGTTAAAAAAATTATTTACAAATAACATAATAAAGTTATAATTAAAGTAAGAAAATACAAAACGAATTTGAAAAAAGAATGGACTAAAGCAATTTCATATTTCAGGATGGTACGTCAATTATATGATTTTTGTTATTTAAATAAATAATTTCAAGAATTAATGTTTTTGCTGTTAAAATTTTTATAAGTCAAATGGAGTCAACCAGACCAAAATTATTGTTGGTTTGGCAAAGAAATTTACACTTTTAATTTCTTTTAATTATGGAATAAATTTATTGAAATTTCATTGAATTTTTTTAATATATTCTTCATAAATGGTGATTTATGCCATTCAACAAGATTTCTTTAAAGTTGCATTTAAAAATAAAAATAAAAACTAATTTGACAAATTAACTGAAAAAGTCATAATAAATTAGTGAGCTGGAGTTTTATGTTGCTTCAAGATAGTGTGCATGCGAACATGCCCTTACATGAATGAAGTTAACTTGACAGATATTAAATGTCATTTGATTAGTTTCTATAATTGAAATTTTCTGACGTCGTGGATCGAAAATTTTCTTCAAATAAGTTTCCTATATGAATTAATAAATTTCCATATTTCGGAATAAATCAAATTTTATTTTTATAATTCATCAATTATAACTCGATTTATTGGAATTTGACTTAATATTTTTAGTGCAGCAATTATTATTGGTGGCCTATTGACTCCAGATATGGTTAATATAAATGGGTGATCCGCAATAAAACTAGGTGTTATAGAACGTCTAGATCTTATATTGCCAGCTAAATTGATGAAAATAAATATAAAAATGAATTGGGTAGATTTTTGTATTTATTCGAAATCAATCGAATAGAAATTGAATAAAGAGAATGCACAAAAATTGCGACTAAGAAAATGAGTACATTACAGATGCCCTTATCCAAAAATATATTAAAAAAAAAGATTATAGAAATAAAAGTAATATAACATACACAGTTTTGAATAAATTAAAGCAGCAAACGAATAATGAACCCAGCAGAAGAAAAATTATTCATAAAATTTACCTGTTGCGGCTGCTGCCTCGGCACCTTCTTCGTTGACCTCGATGAATGCCTTGTGAACTACTTCGGAGACCTTAAGTTTTTCATCGCCAGTCAAGAGGCTACTGAAGTCGGCATCATCGGTAAACATAGTTTCCATACCCATCTAAAGTAGAAATATGAGAAAACATTAAAGTATCATTTACAAAATTTGGAAAGGTGGGGACATATTTGTCCAAGCAATCAACTTTTTGAAAATTACCTTCTGTAGAACGTCATTCAATTTGATTTCGAATTCAATCTTGAATTTTGGTAGCTTGACAATAACTTCATTGGAGTGCATTTTACTTGTAAGGTCGAAAAGATTAACTTCGCCAAGTTTCTGTTCCAAATTCTTAAGACCAGTTCGTTCGTTTGGTAAAATTATCAACATTGATAGATCGGAATTTTTGTATGGTAGTTCAACAGCGGTTGCATCCAAATCCCTGAAGTATCCAAATTTGAAGTCATCAGTCACTGTCATCATATCAACTTTTTGTGATTCAGTCTCACTAATCCAGAAATCATCTTGTCTGGTTAGAGCAGCATCGAATTTATGCTCCCAGAAGCCTTTGAAATAGATGGCATTAACCAAAACCATACGAGTCAAAGAGTCCAAACTGTCAGCGGAAATCAAATCCTTGATTTTATTATTAGTTTTCTCTTCAACCCATTGATTTATGGTGAAAGCAGCATTTTTGCTATCGGCAAAGTTGACGCTTTGTGCTTCAGAATGGAAACTCTTTGTGGCAATCTCATTGAATTCTGGTTTGACACTGTGTCCAGTCATTGTGTAGATTTTGTTAGCAATTTTCAACATTGGACTGCCAGCATAACTTTCCATCAATTGGCGGAACTTGTCTCCAACAGAACTACGTTCGTTGGTGCCAAGACGGAGGCCAGTTGCCATTTCTTGAGCGGTAACACCTTCGGCCCCCATAAATGCCAAGGCAACAGCTGTCTGGATAGATAGCGGCGATATGATGACATTTTTGCCTTCACTACTATCGATGACCGTCTTGTACAAATCATACGAGAATTGAGCCGAACTTTGTGCAAAATTTATATGCGCACCCATAGTTTGGGAATTTACTAGCGCAACGCTGATCACAAATAAACCTGAAATTATAATACAACCGATTAATACAAAATCCAAATGTACACTATTCAAAGAGACCATAATGAACTAAGATCGCAGTATTCTTTCTCATTTTAAATAAAATAGAACTATTGTATTTAGTTCGCAAACTCCAGAAGAATTTTTTTAGACACCTATACGTATACGGAACAAGTATATAAATGAATTTTAACCAAATTCCTAATTAACTTTTTAAGTTTTCTATGAAAAATATCTAAGCTTGCTACTCTAGCTTTTCTCATTATCTTCATTTTCATTTTCACTTCATATGCTTACATGATAGTATTGTGTGTCCATAGTTTTTTTGTTGTTGATTATTTTATTTATTTATTTAACAAAACTTGCATGTAGAAGAATAATAATTTTCTTGTTTTTGAGCTTTAGTGAGAAATATGTTCCCTAACTTGCGAAATAGCTCCAATCTTTGTATTAGAATAATTTTTCTTAGTTAATTGGGTTTTTCTTTGTATTGTTTTTTTTTGTACATTACAATAATTATAATCCAGGTAATCAATCAGTTGATAATAATATTTACGTAGCAGAAATGGTTACAAAATTTTTTTTAAATATATAAGAACATTCCATGGAGTTTATAGATATAATTAAAAATGATATTCAATATTGATTTTGTAATAGTAAAATGTTAGAAAGCATATTTAACATATATGCATATAATGAGGGTTTCTCTAATAAGTATTATTTTGTTGGAAATTATTTTTTAATCATTAATTCGAATATTATTGTAAGACGTTGTTTGAGTTTTCCTTTAATATTAGATATTGTTTATATATTTTCTATATTTTTCTCTTTTCATATAGCTTTATATACTCGTATAAATATTATCGATTGAAATTTGGACGTGTGTTTTGATTGAGTGTATTGCCAAAAATAGACAAATAAGCTTATTTTATTCAGAAGTAAATTTGGATATTAAGTATTTAAATTTGAAGTTCTTTCTTGAAAATTGTTTTTTTTGTATAAAAGTTTTTATTAATGATGAAAATTTAAAAAAGAAAAACAGCGTTTTCTATTTGAAAGTAAAAATTTTTTAGTGAAACTTTCTAAGATTTGTTAATTATGATATAATAATTAGGATATTTTCTGCTTGTCCTTAGAGAAATAAAGACTTTTTTTTATTAGCAGATATTGTAATTATTTTTTTCTTATTGCAAAATAATTCAAAATTTTCAAGAATAAATTTTTTAAGAAATTAGTATAGGCACGAACCAGCTATATGAAAATAGTTGAGGTGATAATGCAGTTCTCGAATTTGACAGCGGTACTCGCGAGTGGAATGTAAATATTCTAATTTCAATATGAGACAGACTGAAAGTTATTCCACAGAAGTGCTTCCTTCAGCTCCTTCTTAGGTTATTAATTAATTTTCATGTATTTTTTTTTGTAATTAATATTTCAACGTTGTTTTATTTATTTCATATAAAAACAGAAAAGTACGACTTTTCCCGATAAATAATAATAAAATGGAAATATTGTATTTAATGTAAACATATACAAAAACTGTTAGGAGATATTCTTAATCAGAGATAATTTTCTATATAAAATTTTTTGTTTATCACAATAGATAAAATGTTATTGATTAGTCGACAGTTTGGACAGGTTAATTACAAAATATTATTTTGAATAATATATAATGTATCCCTACCGATGTTGATTAACTATATAACAAGGGATAATAGTTTAATCGTACAACTTTATTTATGATAAGACCTCTAATAGATATGAAAACATGATAAGATCCTTGCTATTATTATATTTTTTGAATGATAAATATGATGAGAAAATATATTATTATCTGATAATTGATGGCAAATAGAATGGGTTAAATTGCAATTTATTTCTATAGTAAAATATAATTATCGCCTATTGTAATAGGAAAAAATATTAAATATACAAAAAAAAGGGTTTTGTTTTAAAATTTTGTATATATAATTTGAAAATACACAATCTTTGTAGTTAAAGAGTGGGATAAAAATTTTACCAATACTGGTTGAAATTTGAAAATAAAATGTATTGTGAATTGTATTAGTTTTTTTTACTATAATATTTAAGAAAAAAAAAACATTCAATGATCATATTAGTTGTTAAAGCGTGAAAGGTTGACTATAAGTTAACCTTAAAATTGCATCGATGATTATAAGCTTATAGTAAACTTACAATTTATATTCATTTCTTTCAGATACACTCTATTCTCGTTTTGTGAATGAAACAAAAAAAAATTTTAATAATTTTAATGCGTAATTGTCGATTTACAAAGTTTTGTTTAAATTTTAATGCGTAATTGATATGCATTCAATTTGTCATACTGTTTTAGCCTTGAAAATTTGTCATACTGTTCTATTACGCATTATGTACCTTTTTATTACTCAGTAGAAAACAAAACTCTGTGAAAGATCTGATATAAAAATTGAGTGCTAATAGTTCACCATATTCAAGAGACACTTTAATAGAACAAACGGAAAATTTATGTTGTCCAATATTTTGAGCAATTTTCCATATTTTTTCATGATATTTCTTGCTTTTTTGTGCGATTTTTGGTGAATTTTAAAATACTATTTAGGTTTTATGAGATTTTTTAAGTGAATGGAACGTATCCATAATTTTGTTTTTGAGGTCTTAAAATAAAATCGGACTTGTTCAAAAAGTATCTCGAATTTTTTGTTTTTTTTCAAAAATTATTTATTCATGAATATCTATTTTGTTCCTTTCAAAGTAATCCAAACCAGATATTTATACTTGTGCCAACGTTTTTCCCAATCCTCGAAGCACTTCAAAAAATCATTTTTTGTGATCTTGTTCAGCTCCTCCTTCGATGCCGTCTATATCTCCTCAATCGTAGCGTAGCGTCGTCCTTTCATGGGGCTCTTCAGTTTCGAGAACAAGAAAAAGTCACGGGGGCCAGATCTGGTGAATACGGTGACTGCGGCATTATTAGTGTGTTGTTTTTGGCCAAAAATTCGCACACAAGCAACGATGCGTGAGCAGGGGCGTTATCATGGTGCAAAAGCCAATTTTTGTTCTTCCACAAATCCGGGCGTTTCTGGCGGATTTCTTCGCGCAACTTGTGCATAACTTGTAGGTAATATTCCTTATTGACTGTTCTATCCTATGGCAAGAACTCACGATGCACGACGCCCCTGCAATCGAAGAAAACTGTAAGCAAAACCTTCACATTCGACCGAATTTGGCGCGATTTTTTTGGTCTTGGCTCGTGCGGCAGCTTCCATTGCTGGGGCAAATTTGGGTCGTCGCGGACAGAGTCCAACAGCTCCTTAGCAGTGTTAATGCGATGTTTTTTTTTTTATCGAAATTGAGCAAAAATCGAAGACGAGCCAAAACATGTTTAAGCAAAGGAGTTGTCAAAAATTAAAAGAACATTCAAAACGGCCGAACTTGTCGGCTTAAGTGAGAGATATGAGTACCAACATAACGCCCCCAAAAAATAAAAAATCGAATATACTTAACTCGCGGAAATTCAAAATTCGCGATACTTTTTGAACAGACCTCGTATATAATATATTTTTCTATTTTTATAAAAAAATGGAGAAGTAATGTGTCAAGAATCTTACGAGGGTCATTCAACAAGTACTAAGCCTCACCGCCCGATGGAACTGCTGTCACAAAAGAAATTTACCATCGTGCAGTACATTCTTTTAGTAGCCTACTGTCAAAGTTTCAGTCGATTTCCTTCATTAGTTTTGTTTTGAGAGCCTTTGAAAGCGAGCGTGTCGGTCTGTTGCACAAAAATGGTAAAAGAACAATATCGTTCGGTGATTTGATTCCTGTTTTTGGAAAGGAAAACGCGCAGCGAAATCAAAGATCGCTTGGATGCGATGTGTATGGTTACTCTTCTCCTTCGATGGCGACCGTCAAGAATTGGTTCAACGAGTTTGTTCGTTGCCGCACGTCGGTTTTTGATGAGCCACGCCCAGGTGCCCCGAAAACGGCTGCTACGGAGGAAAACGTTAAAAAAGTCCACGATCTCGTGTTGGCAGACCGTCGATTGAAGGTTCACGAGATAGCTGAGACTGTGGGCATCGCAGTAGGAACGGTGCATCATATTCTACACGAAGAACTGGGCATGAGAAAGCTGTCGGCGCGATGGGTGCCGCGTTTGCTCACACCGGAAAACAAGCGCAACCGTGAGACCACATCGGCGACGTGTTTGGCGCTGTTTCAGCGCAATCCAGCGGAGTTCTTGCGTCGTTTCGTGACCGTCGACGAAACATGGATTCACTGGTACACACCAGAGACCAAGGAACAGTGGAAACAGTGTACTTCACCCGGCGAACGTGCTCCGAAGAAGGCGAAGACTGTTCGATCGGCCGGAAAGGTGATGGCCACCGTTTTCTGGGGTTCACAAGGTGTGATCCACATCGATTACCTCGAGAAGGGTAAAACAATCATGGGGCGCTACTATGCTGACTTATTAGGCCGATTTGACGTCGAATTGAAGAAAAAGCGGCCCCGCTTTGCGAAGAAAAAAGTGCTGTTTCACCACGACAACGCGCCGGCTCACACCTCCGCCGTCGCCATGGCCAAATTGGTCGAATTTCGCTACGAATTGCTGCCCCATCCACCGTACTCTCCAAATTTGGCCCCCTGTGACTACTCTTTGTTTCCAAACCTGAAAAAATCACTCGCCGGGAATAGATTTGGGTTGAATGAGGAGGTCATCGTCGCCACGCAGGCCTATTTTGCTTCCCTCGAGAAAATATATTTTTTGGACGGGTTAAAAAAGTTAGAGCATCTCTGAGCCAAGTGTATCGAGCTTGAAGGAGATTATGTGGAAAAATAAATTGCCACCTTTCTAAAATTTTCGTTTTTCTTTTGTAGGCTAAGTACTTGTTGAATGACCCTCGTAGATTATGTAAAAGTAGAGTTTTTAAAATGTCTTTGTCAAAATTCAAGTCGAAGGACCGTAATTGTGTAAGAGTATTAGACACGAGATCATTAATGAGGATAATAATTGAAGCATTATGAATTTAATTTAAAAAATTTTTGGGCTTAATACTTTGAACTATTGGTATCTTGAGCAATAATCTCATTTTAAATTTTAAACAGAATTCAAAACTTAATAATTAAGAAAATAAAGTCTTCTTTAATTGTTATTAGACAACATTTTTGAAATTGCAATTTTGTCATATGATCGAATTGAGATGTTCTGTTTCGAAAGGTATTTTTTTAAACAAAAATCAAAATTGTTGGTAATAATATTACTTTATAGTCTAGTTAATAACATTTTTTGCTTAATATTTGGTTAAATATAGTCAATTTTTCAGTAGATAAGTCTATTTTTTTTATAAAATAGAGGTGATCACAAGCATTCAGTCCTCTTTTGTATTCTGTATTTTCTTTAAGAATATTTTTATTTTTATTCTTTCTATAGAAGCTAAGAGGAGTTTAAAAAATTATATTATATAAATTTGAGATGAATTTTCATTCATTTTTGTGATTTTAAAATTATTTGAAAAATTTTCAATTTTACTATGCCAAGTATTTCAAATATATTTTAGTATTGTAAGTTAAAATAGGATTATTTGAATTCTTAGCAAAAGTATTGTAATTATATAACTAAGTCTGTTTATAAATATTCTAAAACTCGTCAACAATTTAATCAATAATATTAATTTACGATTAGTAATAATAGAAGAAAAATTATTAACACATTTTTATGTACAATAATATGATAAAAAAATTATAAATTATGGCATGGTATTTACTGGTTTTTTGTTGTTGAATAATTCAAATTAATATAAATAGAACGAATATGTTGCTGGTTCTTCCTTATGCATTGTTATGCGATAATGACATATGCAACTAAATTAACTAATGATATTTAATTAGTACATATTTTTAGTGATAATACTGCAATATTATTTAGTTTGGATATATTTGTTATGCCCGCAGAAATATGCAGTTTATGAATAAATACTTAAGTAGGCCATTTGCATGTGCAAACATTTTATATGTTGATACTTGAAAGGAAAAATATTTTATTGGAAATGTTTTAAAAGTAATTGCTTAGAATTTTATATTTTATAGAAGCTACTAACGATAAATCGAAATTGCATATCAAATATTATTATTTTAATTATTTTAATAATTTTAAATAATAGAGTTCTTGGAATGAAAGCTTTATAAAAAATAAAAATTTCCTAAAAATCAATAACCGATTATTCCGTCTAATGATAATAATTTAATTGCAAATATTTATTGGCATTATTTACTTATACAACTTATATCATATGGACTTGTGAATTTAAGCAAAATATTATTACGTGCCCACCTACACATATTCTGAAAGTTTTAGCGATATTTTTCTGTCTATTCGTGAGTTATTTACCATAATTGATTTCAATTTTTTTTATGATAACCACAATATGGTGACATTTAACTGACCTTAAGAGTATTCTATTTAATGTACTTCAATATGTGATTATATTGATTTATTTTTAATATTTTTATGCATTTTTTTTAAAAAATATATTTAAATTAGTTGCAAATTTTATAGTGATAAACTTTATGTCTATATTTATAGTATTATTTTTGATAAAATAATTTAATTTTTTCCTAGTTACGAGTAATATCAATTATTATAAGGCAATTTTCTATTGTAGTATGCATTTAGAGGCTAAGGTTCCACAATTCTTTTCATTATTTTGTTAAAAAAATTATCCTAAGAAAATGTTACTTTCTTACTAATTTTTAATAAAATACTTATTTAAGTTGTATTTATTTATTTTTCTTAAGGTATTATAATTTTTAATTACAAATCAATACTGAAAAACATAATTGAAATTGATACATTTTGAATAGTTTTACATAAAAAATGAAGGGTATTTAATAGAAAAGAAACCTTCAAGTATATTATAGCTTTTTGAAAAAAATTGCCACTTTCTCAATTGCTTATAACTAGAAAAAGAAGAAGTTTTTTTTTAAAAATCATATCTCTGCCTATGAAAGAAACATATAATAGAAATTTAGTAATTATGTGCAATTTATGAATTTTTTTTTGGAGTAAAAATATAAAGTTTTTGGAAAAGAATAATTCTAAAAATTAAATATGAAAAACAATCTTGCAATAATTATAAAGAAAATCGTTAAGAGCAAATTTCTAGTAAAATTTTGGATCAGAATTCGTTATTTCAGTAGTGAATTTTACAAAAAGAAACCAAAAAAAAAATATTGAAACATTTTTTCTTAAAATAATTTAAAAAGACGTTATTTTAATATATTTTTTTTTTTGAAAATAAATTTTCTCTGTTTTAATAGTTTCAAATTATTTTCATATAAAAAAAAAGTTTAATAATTAATTTAAAATATTGTATTGATTTCTTAATAGTACTTATTACCTTCAAATAAATAAAAATTCAAATAAAAAGTTTATTAATTTTATAAACTTTATAATTTTTCAAAAAAAAAAAAAAATTCCATACAAAAAAAAGTACCAGAAATAATGGGGAATCTGTAAGTGTTTTGATAAAAGTATCACCGTTTGTATAACAGTTGATATAACTAAAAAGTTGTCATTTTAACTAAGCATATAAACAGAGTTTTAATAATTAAATTTCTATTAAAACAATTTAATTAAAAATTTCTATTAAAACAATTTAAATTATTTCAGATAAGCTGTGGTTATTTTTACACAAACGGATTATTTTTTCAAATATTCTTTAATAAAATTTTATTTTTCCTAATGTTTTTTGTTAGGAAGTTGTCAATTTTATAAGTTCAAATTATTTTTAAAAAAAACTTAGTTCTCAATATATTATTATTATTTGTTAATCTAGCTGATTTCATTCTATATAAAAGAATAAATAGAAATAAATTTAAGATAAAACATAAAAAATATAAAAATTTCGGTTTTCTTGTGTTTTGATTTTGTATATAATTTATTTTTATGGTAACTAATTTTAAAAACGTACTATTATTGATTGAACGGAAATTTTTTTTTAAATATTGTATTTCCACAAATCAAGTTAAACGTGTTTTTGTTCATTTGTCTATAGTGGATGTCATATTTTTAAGCATGTCTTATACTTTCGATCATTTTTTCGACTTACTACAAAAAATTAATAATTAATGCAAACTCATATGTGATAAAATTATTAATTAATATTTCTCGGAAATAGTTCAGATTTGTTTAAAATTATTCTCAAGGTTTGAGGGAAGCCATTTTCTCTCAACTCTGAATTTTAATTTTTAAAAGAAATTTTCAATATTATTGCGGGTATTTTTGTTAAAAAATTAACAAATATAAAAAAATTAATCACTTACACTTAAATATGCCCATATTTTCACAATAAATAACCGGCTTTCAAAGAGTAACTAACTGAACTTGAATTCACAAAACACTCGAATTGATGCGTGAACAGTAACTGATAGTCACTAACTGGTGAGCGCAGAGAGTACTTTACTCATATTTATAGTAGCCTACGTTATTGTTTTTTTGGTTGCTTTCATTGAATGAATATTAAAAAGCAGATTAGTATAATTCCATACATATAAAGTTTATTAATGAATTTTGAACGTATGAGTAAAAATACGAGTAGAGATTCGGTTTTTATGCGGTGAGTTCCAGAAAAAAAAATTATTAATTAGCATATAAATACGAACGCACGTATGAGTAACAAGTTCAGAAAGTGAATTAGTTTTATTAATAATATTGTTGTGTGTACTTTTTATCTGAATAGTCTAAGAAGATTCATAAAAAATTAAAACCAAAATAAGGATGTAGTAGAGTATATCAACCGGTTGACGCCTAAGCTTCTTAAGAACATAAAAAAAGGAGGGGATCGTTTAAGATGCATAGCAAATGTGTGTAAGACTGTTGAAAGCGAAAAAAAACAACAAAATATTATTGTATAATATGGGCTTGCCTTGGTTTAAACAAATTTTTTTTTAATGTCTATGGAAACTGTTCTTTAGAACAAAATGTGAGGTCTTTATTTCTAATAAGAATTGTTTACTTCATAAAATTTTAAGGGTGATAGCTTTATTAACTTTTGTCTATTTTTCAACTTTTATATTGATAGGAATTTTTTTTTGACAATTCATAGACTCCTTTTGAGTTGATTTGGAGGTCTGAAAAAATAAATCAATTATTTTTTACCCATTTTTTGGTATAAGCACTTAAAAGTTTCAGATGCAAACAATTTGATTTCTTTTATTATATGTTTAGTAGTCATTTAAAAGCTAAGGTCCCACAATTCTTTGCTAATTATTTTGCTTAAAAACAATCTTATAAAAAAATGTTACTCTCTTACTGATTTTTAATAAAATATTTATTTAAGTTGTATTAATTTAACTAGTTTAAGGTATTAAACTATTGGGTTGTCTATTCTTCGTTTGTAATTTCGTTTTTTCCCAACAGAGGACCTAACTGTATTTTTTCACAACCAACTTCACACTTAAGCCGCATAATCATATGTATTTTGACAGCTGATATAGCAAGAATTGCTTGTAAAAATATGTTCGATTGATTCTGCATAGTAGTTTTTGGTTGATACCCTTTTAAATATGGAAAGTGAAAAACAGCATTTTCGGCATATTTTACTTTTTTACTATAGAAAAGATAAAAATGCTGTTCAACCAAGAAAAAAATTATGTGATGTGTATGGAGAAGATGTGTTAAGTGAGCGCCAGTGCGAAAACTCGAAGATGCACCACGTTCAGGAAGGTACATCGAAGATGCACCACATTCTGGAAGGCTAGTTGAAGTTGATAGATACACAATAAAGATATTAATTGATGGAAACCGGCGAATAATAACTCGTGAGATCGCTGAGAGATTAAATTTATCGAATTCGACCGTTCATGATCATTTGAAACGTCTAGGTTTATTCTCAAAGCTCGACATATGGGTTCCTCATCTTCTTACGGAACAAAATTAGTGCCGTCGCATTGACGTTTGTGATTTGCTTCTTAAACACCAAGAAAATGATCCATTTTTGAAAGGTATCATCACTGGAGACGAGAAATGGGTTGTCTACAACAATGTTAAGCATAAAAGATCCTGGAGTAGAAAAGAAGCACTTCGAAAGCCAACATTCATCAAAAAAAGGTTATGCTATCTGTTTGGTGGGATTTTAAAGAATCGTTTATTTTAAGCTTCTACCGAGCAACACAACAATCAATTCTGAAGTGTACTATCATAAGTTGGACAAATTGAGTGATTCACTTAAAGAAAAAAGGCTAGAATTGGTCAATAGGAAAGGTATAGTGTTAAAACAGGGTAATGCGAAACTACATACAAGTTTGACCACTCGGTACAAGCTTTTAGAGCTTGGATGGCATATACTGCCATACCCACCATATTCTTCAGACCCAGCGCACCTTCCGATTATCATTTGTTCCGGTCTCTACAAAATCTTTTAGACGGTAAAACGTTTAATTCAAATGAGGAGGTTAAAAATGACTTTAATCAGTTTTTTGCCAGCAAAGAACAAAAATTTTATGAACGTGGAATTATGCTACTGCAGAAAAATGGCAAAGGGTATTGAATCAGACTGGACAAAATTTAATTGAATAAAATATTAATTCACTATAAAAAATCGTCTTTCATTTTTTTTTATAAAAACGAAATTTTTCGGACAAACCAATAAAAAAGAAAAGTTTAAGAAATTTAAGCAAACAGATAGTTTAGAGTCATTATTTGTTACCTTATAAGCCATTACACGATCTGATATATTTAAACTTATTCTAATAAAAAATGTTTAGTATCAGTTGTTTACTACTTAAATCTATAGATTCTGAGTTCAATAGGTTTGGAAACATCTAATGTACACATGAAATATTTCCAAAGTCTAAATCTAATAATAGAAGATTTGTTTCATGCGGGTAAAATGTTTCAAATAACTATGATCCTTATAAGAAATCCTATATAGTGGTTCAGAGTACCGTAATTTTTTTTTTTTGGGGTTTGGTCAATTTAACAATTCAGCCCAAAAGTAAAAAATTATTTTAGACTACAACAAGTTTAGGTTAACAAAAAATTCCAAAACAAATTTATTTAAATGATTGTAAAGGTCTTAATGTCATATTACAAAATACATTTTGATACAATTCAGCGTTAAAGAAAGCAACACAAGTTTCTTTACTCAATTTTTTTCTACATACATACACTATGAGGAATAAATATAAAAAATTAAAAATAATGTTATTATGTTGAGTATGTAGAAACAATAAAAAATTATTACATTAATTTAAAATAAAATTTACTGATAAATATGTTTTCTATTAAATACGTAATAAATTTTACATTTTTTCTGTACTTTTATTTATTTACGAAAATCATAATTTTTTTAAAATAAATTATTTTGAAAAGATTTTGTTTTATTTAAAAATAAACGAAAACTTAAAATGATTGTTTTTATTGAATAATGTTGAAAGTGTGTTTTTGTCAAAAGATCATATTTTAGCATAAGATTAAAATTCATTTTCAGTGATAAGAAAATTGGTCTAGAAATAATTGATTCGAATAAAATAATAATATTAAACCGGACATTAAAAGTTTTTAAATTATAGGAAAAATCTAGAATTCAGCATATTCCACCTTTTGCGTATATTAATAGAAGGAATATTAAAACTTTTGGGGTTAACAAAAGCTAAGCCATAAATTTCTATATGTGTATGTGTTTTTAGTAATATGTCTATTTTGAAACGTGTAAATTATTTTTCCAAAACTATTATCGTTTAAAGTTCTTTGACTACAAAAAAAAAATGCCATTATTTATTGAAAATAAGATTGTTCTCATAGCTTTTTTTTTTGTAAAACTAGATATAAAAAGAAGAAAAAAAAATATAGTAAAACTAGATATAAGTGACTTTGTAAAAATTTAAACAAATTATTATTTAAAATAATATTTATGACTTTCATATGCAAAGTAGCAATCTAATGAAATGTGTTTTTGCTTTATTTTAAACAAAATTCAGAAAAAGAAATTTTATAGTTTTTAACTTTACTTTGTATAATCATTCTCTTTGATCGGTTTATGCTATAAAATTTTATATATTCTACTTCGAAGAGGATTTTGCATATATAGGGTTACCTTAAAGAGAATTTGTTTTTTTTTTAAATTTTTAAATTTAAAAGCTATTTTAAAGCGATCGTTCTCTATTTTGTACGATAACGCATCCCAATTTCGAATTTCGATGCAGAATCTTTCTGTGTATTTTGGTTTGTTCCAAATTGTTTTGATAAAAATCCTTTATAAGTACTTTATTTTCATCTAGTTATTAGATACACGTATGCACTTCCTAACGACAGTTTAATATTATTTTATAGAATGAAGATAATTGGATCTTTTTTAAAAAAACGAAACATCAAAATGAGTTTGTTTAAAAAACGGTCATAGTTTTTTTTAGGAAACCGTGGAACATATTTTTTTTTGGAAAATTAGTTTGTCCTTCAATAATACATATTCTCGTCATAACTAGTTATAAGAATGATCCCTATTTCTCATACTGATCATAGTTTGATGAATAGAAATTAAAATATAATCAATATGAAAAATGCCTTTGGGTTTAGAGAATTCGAGAACATGAGCTTGGCCTAGCTGTGCCTTTAATTTAGGAGATTCGTTACTGTAGCTTTATGTTTGGGGGGTATTTACCATGTTCTCTCTAACAAAAATGGTACCACGGAGGTTGGATGCTCCAGGGTGGCTAAGGTGAGGTGCCTTCGGCTGAAATGTGGTGGTTGAGGTTGATATTTAAGCCGTAGCCATAGTATTTGGACTACTGATGAAGGACACCTGTTGTTATCCTGGATTGAAAAGGTTAAGGTAGGTCAATGCAAGAATGATATGGCAAGACTGGGTGAGAAAGTTGGATATGGAAGAGCCGACTGAGAAGGTCTGGCCTTTGTTGCCGGAATTGATGGAATACATAGGCGACCCATTACATTATGTTCATATAATATCCAATTAAAATGATACCATAATCTTGTTGCTAATTTTCCTCTATTAATTATCTAAATTTGATAGAAAAGTTAAAGCGAACGAGGATCAATAGGGAAAATATAATTTTAATAAAACTTAAAATAACTAATAACATTTATTTGATAATACGCGAATTTGATTGGACTAATTTTGCTACTGCTACTGTTGTGTAGCTGTCATCATCTACAGTACCTCTAACAAAATAGTAGGATTGTAGGAGGAGTTGCAATTCTCCCCTTAGGGTAAGGGGATTGTAGTTACCGAACTAACTATAGATGGCTTAGCGGGTTCGTTGGTTATGTTGAAGCGTCATATTTTTGTTTTTATTGTTTATGTGTGCGTAAACTCAGTTTTTATTGTTTATGTGTGAATAAACTCAGTATTGTTGGTGACTATTGTGAGTTTGTATTTTACTGCTGCCACTGATATGTTCATTTTATTGAGAGTCTACTGGTAAGTACTGCGCTGTAGCAAAATTAGTCCAATCGAATTCGCCTAATATTTGAAGAGTAGAAATGCATTTGAAATGCAAAAAATTATAAAGATGTACGTGCCTAAAGTATGAAAATTATATTTGTCATAGATTTTTTGCTACAATATCCATGCTACTACGATTTAGAAGTTCCATTTTAAAAAGTAAATAAAAAAAAACTAGTGTATGTTTTTTCAAATTTCCGGTTGTATTAAAAAGATTAAACCTTGAAATTTAAGAATCAAACACAACATCATTTAAATGACTGCCACGGCTGGCGTTACAGTACCCCATTCGCTCGACCCAATTTTTCAGTACATTTTCGATTGTCCGGGCCTGTATCTCTTCAATGGCAACTTTGATTTCGTGTTTCAAGGCCTCAATTGTCTCTGGATGGCTTGCGTAACATTTATCCTTAACGGCTCCCTACAGAAAATAATCTAACGGGCTCAAATCACAGCTTCGAGGCGGCCAATTGACATCAGAATCACGGGTGATTATTCGGTTTTCGAAAGCAGTGCCCAAAAGTTGGATTGTTACGTTGGCTGTGTGGCAAGTGGCCCCGTCCTGTTGAAACCAAATGTTGTCCATGCCATTCTCTTCAACTTTTGGAAACAAAAATTCTTCCATTCTCCTTCATCGTTTTCAAAGAAAAACGGGCCAATGATGCCTCCACTCCTAAATCCGCACCAAACCGTGACTCGTTGTGGATGCATCGACTTTTCCATGGTGACGTATGGATTTTCTGAGCCCCAGATGCGACAATTTTATTTGTTGACATACCCACCGAGGTGGAAATGGGCCTCTTCCGAAAATATGATTTTTCGGTAAAAATGCTCATCTTCGGCCAATTGATCTTGAGCCCATTGGGCAAACCGAAAACGCATCGGATGGTCATCCGGCTGTAGCTGTTGGACTAATAGAACTTTGTAAGCTTTCATACCGATGTCTTTGTGCGAAATTCTCAACAGAGAAGTGCGAGAAATGTTCAATTCCTTAGAACGGTAACGAGTTGATGTTGATGGATGATCACTGACATTTTCAGCAACGGTCGTACGCACTGTCTTAGAGCGGGAACGAGTTGCTTTGGTAACCAACAAACCAGTTCCGCGAACTCGCTTTACAAATTTGCCCACAAATTCACGTGATGGCATTCGATCTTTACTCATTTTTTTTTTTAAATTTCTCACAGTTTGGGTTGAAGACTCACCACTTTGGAAGTAAGTTCTCAATATTTCCCATTTTTCTTCAAGCGTATGGATACCCATTTAGTAAAATTCTGACTTTCAACTAACAATCTGTCAATTCGTGTTGACATTTAACACTCTAGTAGTTCAAAATGGAACCGCTAGATGGACCACCCTATAGGAAAACAAAATAACTTAAAATACCAAGTGTATAAGCTTGTTTTTTTCATAGAAAGCAAAAACAAATTTATTCAAAGTACTTGGCCTCGCTAGCTACATATTTTTCCCAACTCTCCGGCAATTTGAGGATACAACGCCAAAAAAATTCCTTCTCTTTCGAGGCAAACCACTCATCAAGGCATTTTCGGATGTCTTCTTAAGAATCGAAGTGCTGCTCAGCGAACGCGTGGCCCATCGACGAAAACAGGTGGTAGTCGGAAGGGGCCAGGTCTGGTGAATAAGAGGGGTGGGATAGCACCTCCCAGTTGAGTGTCTCCAAGTAGTTTCAGACAATTTTTGACGTGTGCGATGTTGCGTTGTCGTAGAGGAAAATCGGCTTGTCATGTCTTTGTTGATAATCCGTCCTTTTTTCACGCAGAGCATGGTGGAATTTGATCAGTTATTGGTGGTAGCGGTAAGCATTGGTAGTTTCACAAGGTTTTAATATCTCATTGTAGACGATACCCTGCTGATCCCACCAAACGCACAGCATCGTCTTCCATCCGAAGCCATTTGGTCTTGGGGAAGATGTTGATGGTTGGCCGTGATCAGCTCAAGATTTCTTGCGTTTAGGATTCTCAAAATATATTCACTTTTTATCGTCTGTCGCAATCCGATGCAGGAACGACTTTCTTTTTTATCTGGCGAGCAAGATTTTGCATGTGTTTTGGCATCGCTCCATCTGCCTATTGTTCAATTCATGCGGCACCCATTTTCCGATCTTTTCAATCTTCCCCAAGGTATGCAGACGTATGGAAATGGCTGGTTGAGTAACACCCAATTCCTCTGCGAGCATTTTTTGCAATTAAGTACGGTTGAGGACCATCAATTGCAGGCTCTTTGTCCAAAAGAGCCTGCAATTGATGGTCCTCAACCGTCCTAGGCCGATTTTCATGCTTCTTGTTCCACAAGTCAAAAATGCCGTCTTTGCACGGATGAAACTAATATCGGCACATTGTTTCCGATAAAGCACTGTCACCATAGGCCTATATAAGCATTCGATGCGATTCGGCAGCCAGTTCTTCAAATTGAAGCAGAAAAGCAGAGCTTGCCGCATATGCTATTTTTCTGGCACAAAGCTAGACATGATCACCAAAGGAAAAATGTACGTTGTTGTACAAAACTGCTGACAATGTGTACTGATTAATGTCGACAGATGTCAAAGTCATAAAAAAAAGTATGGTGTGTCCATGATAGCTTAATACGCTTACTCACGCCATCTATGACAGAACCGCGGATTTAAGCTTATAACCCTGGAACTTTTTTGTTTAATAAATATATATGAATTTTATCCTAAGGGTTTGACCTTAAATTTTTGGTCAAACTCTTAGGATAAAATTCATAAATATTTATTTAGCAAAATATATATTCATAAAATACTAGTCATAATGAGAATTTATTGTACAATAGTATAAAAAATAAATTGCTCAAATGCAATAATATTACCTTATAATCTTAATTTTATCGTTCACAAACATAAGGATATTATTTAAAAACATATTTAGTTTTTCTGCCAAAAATTTTAAGCCCTCGGAAATTAAATCTTCTATTCTGCGCCTTATGATCTAGTAAAAAAATGCCTGGTTAAGATTTAATAAGAGCTCCTTTTCTGAAGCAAATCTCTCCGAAAAGCTTTAATTTTAATTATATACATTTTCAATGGCATCTAGCCTACAATCTGTCTTCCCTTACTCTGGAAATTTTCTGTCATTAAAATGATTCCTAAACCATATAAACCTATTAATTCTTCTTCTTTCTATAGACCTATCAGTCTCTTACCAATCCTTGGTAAGATTTTTGATAAACTCAGATTAAAACGACTCTACCAAGTTCTAGTTAATGAAAAAATTATTTCTGATCACCAATACGGCTTTCGATCTGAATAATCCACTATCCTGCAATGCCATCGCATTATTGATCACATTGCATACTCTTTTGATAGGAAAGAGTATTGCCCCGGAATATTTTTAGATATCTCTTAAGTGTTTGATCGTGTGTGGCATCCTGGACTCCTCTGGAAACTCAAGAGCTTTCTTTCTGCAACATACTACCTTATCATAAATGCATATCTCTTCCAACGTCACTTTCAAGTTGCAATTAAGTCAGAATCCTATTCTAGCCGGAGTCCCACAAGGCAGTATCCTTGGTCCCATTTTTTATAATATTTATACCCATGACCTAATACTATCATTACTACTTATGCAGATCATACGACCATACTTGCTACCCATACAAATCCTGACATAGCTTCCAACAATTTACAATCTCATATCCACAACCATCAATCCTGGTTTAAGAGATGGAGAGTGAGGGTAAATGAACAGAAGGATGTCAAGGAAAATCTATCCCTTTATACCTTAACAGCACATGATTTCACAATATGATAAAGTACGTTATATAAAGGACTTTACGTGGATAAGAGATTAACATGGAACCCTCGTAGTAAACTAGAAACACTTGAAGCCACTAGACATTGCCTACAACTTCTTAGACTACTGGATAAACGCTCGAAACTAACAATCAAAAGTAAACTTTGAATATACAATAAAATTATAAAATCTTTTTGGACATATGGAATTGAACTTTGGGGTTCAACGAAACGTTCTATGCATTTCCCGCTATTAAAAATTTCACACCAACCCCCCATCCCCCCTTTTTATTCTATCATCATAATTCACTTGTGAGAGAATTTTTCTGTACTGCCCTCCCCGGAAACACTCATCGGAGACTTAAGAGACAATGGCCTAAAGATTTTCTAGAGGAATCTAACTTTCGTTAGTTGGAGAAACGCCGATAAGTGTTTACTCCCCCCCCTTCATGATGCATAAGATTGTTAATTAAAATGTTATATAAATCTGCTTGTTACAAAACAATTGTAGTTGCAGATTAAAAAAAAAAACTGATTAATTTCCATTACAAATTGCTTACGTCAAAGATTACATTTTCAATCAAACTAAAAATATTGAAATAACAATAATATTATTACCATTTTGATGAGTGATTGTCATTTTGAAAGAAACAATTAATATGTCCTTGAGGAGCATATAATTCGGTAGACTATTTTCAAGCCAAAGAAAAAAAACCAAAGTTGATGAATTTTATTGTATTTATAAAATTTATTATTAATATTATTATTTTTATAAGAGCCGAAGCTGACACAAACTCAATTACACCTACTACTGTGAGTATATTGAATGGTTTTCTTATAAATGCGGAATAGTTGAAATTATTTTCCTTTTCCATTTAAATATTAATCAAGTTATATTTCCTAAGAACTTTTTATAGAATTTTCTTTTTCCCAAAATAAAATGAATGTGATTTTAAATGATTTGTTATTAATTTTTTTATTTCCATAACATTAGTATTTGATAGAGTCCTTAATTGGCGAATTATGTAGCAATTTCGAAAGAAGCTAAATATAGAAAGAAACATGCATTGATTATGTAACATTAATTTATAACACTTAATGAATATTACTTCGATTGACCTATTGAATTTTTTCAATAGGTCATCAATTTTTGAACTTTTTTTATTTGGCGTTTTTTTTTTGCTACGAAGAAGTTTTATATTATTTTCGTACAATAGGTAATGTGAAAGTAATTAAATTGGATTTAAATTAATCGTATAAGATTAAATTCTGATTTTTAACATTTTCCGATTGTCAAAAGGAACCATGTTCCTGATAATTTGTCATTAGGATCACTTTACTTGGTTGATTATTCCAATTCGAAGGGGGCACTACATTACAACAGCAAACAAAAGTTCAAGACAGTTCCGAAAAGGAAGTCGATACGTATAACTATTAATGATAATCATTTTTAGTAATACTCGTAATAATAATAAATGAAAGAAATTATTTTACTGATTAGCGTTATTATACCTTGCAAGGAGGTACTTCTAGGAGAAGGAATAAACTGTGGTCAATACCAGATGTACGCACCTGACCTATCCTAGCAGTGTCTGAAACTTATAAGGTTTCTTACTGTAGCTCTGTGAATTGGAGTATCTAATGGCTGGTCAGACCATGTCCAACTAAGGTGAGGTGCTTTTGGCTGAAACGTGGCGGGTGATTATGATACTGCAGGTGAGCGATATTTATTGTTATCCCGAGTACTACTACTGCAGATGATAGAAAATGTTTCGATAGACCTTACTACTAACAGGTAAATTAACTAGCTTGAGATTGGTTACTGACTATTAACCTTAGGCTAATTGGTGATGGATGAAGTTGGTTCAGTCGAGGAGATCAGATAGTACCACACAAATATGGATCCAAAAAAAAGGTTCGCTGTCTTGTTTTCGAACGAATAGTATTGGAGAGTATGAGGGCTTTAAGAAAGTGAGTAGTGAAGGGAGTTGTATGAGGATAGAATTGACGGATGGATTGTTCAATAGTTTCATGTTTAGAACAAGCATGCAAGAAGCAAATGGCAGAGCCCACACAGCTTATCATAGAGCAAATAACTTTGTAATTTTAGGTTATTTATGAATGTAAAATATCTCAAGTTTATGGATAAAATTTAAAAAAAAATGTACACCAAATATTTTTCTAGAACTTTAATCAAAAACTATTTAGAATTTATTTAAAAAATTGTTTAATTCGGAATATAAATAAATATTCCGAATTAAACGAATTTTCTTTACCATAATTCAGTAAATTATGGTAGACATTTTCTGTCAATTTTTTTAGTAAATACTAACAATTTCAGTAATTTGGAAATTATTAGATCATTGAGAATTAAGAAGCTCTTTGGGCAAGTTTATTATGTTGCTTACGAGGACAAATGCCGAAATTTTCAAAAAATCCTCGCCTCCATTATTAAGCATTGTTTTTTTATGTGTTATTATGAAAAAAAATTGTAATGATTTTCATTTAGAATTAAAAAAACTCAGATTTGAAAAGGAAAAATGCTGGGTATTATATCATAAAAAAGGAATATTTTTTTAAACTAGCGTAGGTGTCTGTATTGTTGAACAAAACAATCAGAATTTTATAAATTTTGCAAGCCTCATTAAATGAATTTATTAGATTGAAGAGAGGACTTGGAACTGACGTAGTTGGACCAGGAGCTCTACGAGGTCTGTTGAAAAATTATCGCGAATTTTGAATTTCCGTGCGTTACGTATATTCGATTTTCGATTTTTTTGTGGCGTTATATTGGTACTCATATCTCTCACTTATGCCGATAAGTTCGGCCATTTTGAATTTAAGTTAATTTTCGACAGCTGCTTTGCTTGCACGTGTTTTGGCTCGTCTTCGATTTTTGCCCATTCCAAAAAATGGATCAAAGAATCTGTATCAAATTTTGTGTGAAAAACAAAATTAATTGGGCGAACGCATTCCGAATGTTGACTGTGGCATATGGTGAAGCTACCTTGGACCGAAGCTACGTTTATCGGTGGTACAAAATTTTCTCAGAGGGCCGAGAAGATGTGAACGACGAAAAGCGTGCCGGACGCACGAGGACGTCAACAACAAATGAAAACATTAATGAAGTGAAGAAAATATTATTGGCCAATCGTCGAATCACCGTTAGAGAAGTTGCTGAGGACTTAAACATATCGATTGGCTCATGCAATTCGATTTTTACCAATGATTTGGGCGTG
Source organism: Atherix ibis (assembly GCA_958298945.1). NCBI lineage: Eukaryota > Metazoa > Arthropoda > Insecta > Diptera > Athericidae > Atherix > Atherix ibis. Next base: position 40,448,191 of record OY282607.1, read on the forward strand.
AGAGGGTATGCCGCGAAATGCGTACCAAAATTGCTCAATTTCGACCAAAAACAGCAACGCATGAGCATTGTTAAGGAACATGTTGGACTCTGTCCGCTATGATCCAAATTTGCTCCAGAGGGTCATAACTGGTGACGAATCATGGGTTTATGGTTATGATGAGGAAACCAAAGCTCAATCTTCCCAATGGAAGCTTTCGCTTAAACCAAGACCTAAAAAATCGCGCCAAGTTCGGTCGAATGTGAAGGTTTTGCTTACAGTTTTCTTCGATTGCAGGGACGTGGTACATCATGAGTTCTTGCCATAGGGTAGAACGGTCAATAATGAATATTACCTTCAAGTTATGCGCAAGTTGCGCAAAGAAATCCGCCAGAAACACGCGGTTTGTGGAAGACGGCATCGAAGGAGGAGCTGGAGAAGATCACAAAAAATGATTTTTGGAATTACTTCGAGGATTGGAAAAAACGTTGGCACAAGTATATAATATCTGGTGGGGTATACTTTGAAGCGGACAAAATAGATATTCGTGAATAAATAAATAATTTTTGAAAAAACACAAAATTCGCGATACTTTTTGAACAGACCTCGTACAATGGACCTCGTACTTAACCATTCTAGGTTAAGTGGCATTTATTTAGTTGATTCGAAGATGAATTTAATCTTTACGTTTAAATATAGAATTGATAATTAATTTTTTTTATTATTTTGTTACTAAAAAGGTTGTTATGAATTCGACAACGTGTCTATAATGATAAAAATATATTGCTTTAAAAGAAAGTATTTAGATTTCTTTTGAAGTGTTTACTGTTTATTTATTAATGTAAATTTTATTATTTTTATTTGCCGAAAAAAAAATACCTTTCATATAAATGAAAACACAAAACTATCTCATCTACTTTAGATAAGAAAATATTAAGAATAACTTCATATTATTAGGTATCAAATTAAAAGTTTAACTTTGAGTAATTTTGCTGTTATTATTAAGTAGCTTAAAAGTCAATTTTATTGGTTCAGTAAATCAAAAAAACAATACTAGGAAAAATGCGTAATAAGCAATCGTAAATTGGACAAATAAATAATTCCAAGTAGATTTTTGTCTATACTTTTTCGGAAGCCTTTGGCGTATTTAGCTATTCTGCGATTTCCTCAGAATATAAAAAATTTATGAAAATCTCATAGGCTTTGCAATTATTCTTAACCTTATAAACTTAATATTATAATTTTTTTCACATTTTTAAATCTAGCGATAACTTGTTATATATTTGTAATAATTTTATTTTGCAAGCTAATCCGAATAATTTCTATTAATTTTTTTAGTAACTTAGAGTGGTAAATAATTTTTTTCCATGTAGGCACATGAGGCTGATATCAATAAAAAAAAACATCAATTGACGTCTTTTAGAAAAAAATTCGTTAATTAAAATATTACCAATCTTAATATTATAGAAAAGAAAAATAATATTTATATCAATTTTATGTAAGTCTTATCAAATAATATTTGTAATGAGGCAACTTTAAAAAAAACTTTACTAAGTAAACATAGTTATAATAACATTCCAGTCAGAAACTTAAACTATTAACCTGTGAACTCTACGTGTAAATACGTAAATATTTCTACAAATTTTTAACTAGAGTGATAATAGTTAAAAACCCTTAAAAAAAAAAGTATATTTTAAGGTTGTTTTAAGAAAAAATGGCAAAAAAATCCCGTTCCGGTTTAAAATAAAATTATTTGCTTGGAAACAAGATATTTGAAAATTTTTTTATCAAGTTTTTTTTTATATTTTAGAAGAATTGTTTTAAAATGTCTTTATTTATTCACTAAACGTGTACGCCTGTCATAAATTTTTGAAATTATAAACAATATGAATAAGAATTCTTATCATTTAAGATGATGCTTTCAATATTACAAATCAATTTTGGATACTCTTACTTTTGGGTTATGAAAACACCTCCCCGCCCGCCAACTGAACTAAAAATATCGTCTTAAATTTATTTCTACTATTATAAAAGATAAGGTTTTTAAAATTTTGAATACTTTTATTATTTATTTAGTAAATATTTATATATATTTTTCAAGATAATACAATTTAAAATTTTTTTTTCTCTTGGTAAATTTTTGATTTCTTAATTATTGTAGTTAGCGTTGTACAAAATCTATTCAAAAACGTTACCGTAATTCTGAACAAGAAAACTGTTCAGAAGACGAATAAGACATCATTTATGCTCTACTTTATGACTTTCTTTTTCAAAATTATAAGTTATTACTTATCATTTATGACTTTCTTTTTGAAAATTATAAACTCCTATCCTACGAGGGCAGTATGATAAGTTAATGATAAAAGAAACAAAGCATCAATTTATTCAACAAAAATTGATTTAATTTTTAACATAGTCTTAATTTAGCTCGATACACTTAGTCCAACGTTCGGCTACCAGGTATATAATCTTAAATCCGCTATTTTTTTGGTAAAAAAAACATGTTTTTTTCATAGAAAGCAAAAACAAATTTATTCAAAGTACTTGCACTTGCTTTCTGGGTGAGAAAGTTGGATATGGAAGAGCCGACTGAGAAGGTCTGGCCTTTGTTGCCGGAATTGATGGAATACATAGGCGACCCATTACATTATTTTCATATAATATTCAATCATAATGCTACAGTAACCTTGTTGCTGATTAATTCTATTGATTATTTAAATTTGATAGAAAAATTAAAGCGACCGAGGAACAATAGGGAAAATATAATTTTAATAAACCTTAAAATAACTATACTGCCATTATATGATGTATGTATTGAAATGCAAAAAATTATATGTACGTGCTAGAGTATGAAAATTATATTTGTCATAGATTTTTTGCTACAATATCAATGCTAGTAGTAAAACAAAATAACTTTCAATACCAGGTATATAAGCTTGTTTTTTCATAGAAAGTAAAAACAAATTTATTCAAAGTACTTGCCCTCGCTAGCTACACATTTTTCCCATCTCTCGGGCAATTTGTGGATACAACGCCAAAAAATTCTTTCTCTTTCGAGGCAAACCACTCATTAAGGCATTTTCGGATGTCTTCTTAAGAATCGAAGTGCTGCTCAGCGAGCGCGTGGCCCATCAGAATGGGCCAGGTCTGGTGAATAAGCGGGGTGGGGTAGCACCTCCCAGTTGAGTGTCTCCATGTAGTTTCGGACAATTTTTGACGTGTGCGATGTGGCGTTGTCGTAGAGGAAAATCGGCTTGTCATGTATTGGTTGATAATCCGTCCTTTTTTCACGCAGAGCATGGTGGAATTTGATCAATTGTTGATGGTAGCGGTGGGCATTGACATTTTCACCAGGTTTCAACATCTCATAGTAGACGATACTCTACTGATCCCACCAAAAGCACAGCATCTTCTTCCGTCCGAAGCGATTTGGTCTTGGGGAAGATGTTGATGGTTGGTCGTGATCAACCCAAGATTTCTTGCGCTTAGGATTCTCGAAATATATCCACTTTTCATCGCCTGTCACAATGCGATGCAGGAACAACTTTCTTTTTTGTCTGGCGAGCAAGATTTCGCATGTGTTTTGGCATCGCTCCATCTGCCTATCGTTCAATTCATGTGGCACCCATTTTTCGATCTTTTTAATCTTCCTTATGGCACGCAGATGCATGGAAATGGCTGGTTGAGTAACATCCAATTCCTCCGCGAGCATTTTTTGTGATTGGGTATCGTCTTCTTAGGCCTCCATACGCATTCGGTCCGATGCGGCAGCCGATTTCTTCAAATTGAAGCAGAAAAGCAGAGCTTCCCGCTTATGCTCTTTTTCTAGCACAAAACTAGACATGATTACCAAAGTAAAATGTATGTTGTTGTACAAAATTGCTGATTAATGTTGATAGATGTCAAACTCATAAAAAAAGCATGGCGTATCCATGGTAGCTTAATAAGCGAACTCACGCCATCTAAGACCAAACAGCGGATTTAAGCTTATACACCTGGTATAATACTGTCCTTTTATCGTTTTGCCTTTTCCAATATAGTCGATGAACCTGTTTTTGCCTTTTTTGGTATACATTCGGTAGTAGAAGTCTATTGTTTTCACTGAACTTTAGTTTCTGGCATATAATTGTGAATCTATGTTTCATCAACCGCTCACGCTTATGGCGGTTTTGTTTTAATTTAATATCTGGGATTTTATTAATCATTTCTTCGGTGATAACCTAATTTTAACGTCCTTGGTGCTCAGCATTACAACGGAATTAGGTAAACCACTACTGTATCATTTTATACGGTGGTTAGAAATCGCCATTATAATTTTTAAGATTGTTTTTTATTTTAGATATGTCTTTTTTTTACCCTTAATATAAGTGTTTTATTAATTTACCATATTAATAAAAAACACAAACTTTATCTCCTTTCAGTGACTATCAAAACTAAACTAATGAACAGATTTTTAAGTATCGTACATAATTTTGTATGTCTTTTTATTAAAAGTGTGATAAGAATAGTGTTTTGCTGATATAAGATACATTTCTTATATTTATTACTGTCTTATCATATTGGAATTGTATCTGGAAATCCTGTGGTATTTTTGCAACTATTTTACAGGTTTTAATCGAACATCAGTAAACTCTAATATTAGCAACAAATGATTCTTCCTATTGTTGGCCTCCTAGATCAAGCAATTTCATTTCCAAGTCCCATTTTTTACCTGATTAAAGAAACTAATATATTTAAAAAACTCTAAGTAGGCTAGACTACTAATCAGCTTTTTATGAGGAAACTGGTCATGTTGCTTTAAAGTGAGGGCTGGTTCAATTTTCAAGATACCTTACATTCAAATAAATAAAGAAGGCTTCAAACTATTATAAGAATACGTTTTGAATACAATTTCTTACATAATTTTCACACTCCCATAAGTAATAAAAATGTTTACTTTAAAGTTTTTAATTTCTTTTGAAAAAACTTAATTCTTATGTAAAAAATGAAAATAAATATCTCATAACAGATTTAACAAATTATTTCCACTCATTCCGCATAGCACAGCTTAATTTAGCCAGCAAAAATATCTGCTTTTTGTTATTGTTATTATTTTTAATTTTATTTTTATTATTTTCAACTTAGAGATGTTCAGAAATATTTTAATGTGATTCCTTACAGTTGCATAATATGACCATAAAGCTAGATATACGAGCTCATAAAGATGTTGTTTGCTATAAAGCATTTCTTACAAGCATTCTTTATTTTTTTCGAGAGTAAAAAGCTGTAATATTCGCGTAAGTTCATAATAACATAATATAGTGAAAATATTATCGTTTAATACTATCGCAGTTTCTGAATAAGAAATTCCTTAACAATAGTAAGTGGTGAATTATTGCTAGTAAAAGTCTAGTATAATGATTAATCAAAAATTGATTAATATATAATGAATGATAAAAGTTTATTGCAACGCCACTAAATATTGTAGATAAACTATCAAAGTCAGTTCGAGTATTACCAAGTAGATAAGATAGTTCCATCTTTATCTGCTGTCGACGAGTACGGTCGTAGATATTTTCTGCTTCAATTTTTCCAAGAATCTAATCAGTCATGTCTGAGGTCATAGTTTATTCAAATTAAGCAAAACCTGAATATTTTTAAAAAATAAGAAAATTAAATTAAAAATGAATCTGATACCAATTTACAGATAGATAGAAATAATTAAACTTCAAATTTAATGAAAATTAAATTATTTTTATTTGAAAATGTTGTGGGAAATTTTTGAAGGTACAAATTGAATTTAAAAAGCAAAAAAACTACAATACAAGAAAAAAGATAATAAAAAATGAGAGACAGTTTTCATAAACTATCAATTGTTAGGAATCAATTGACATTTCCGCTTAAAAACTTTTTGTAAGGTCATTTGTAGTAGGATTTGTTGCAACAAACATTTTGAGAATTTACCCACACATAAAGGACACTCCGGCTGCGTCACTAATGCAAGATCATTGCGTACTACGAGTAGTGTCGCCAAATCGGGGCACTACTTAAAATTTTTTGCAGACAACAAAAACTTGAAAGAATTTTGGAAATTTTGTAGAAAATTTTTGTTAAGCACAAATTCTGAAAACCTGAATATCAGGTGGAAAATAAAATTTCAAGCTTCGAATTTTCGATAATAGGAAAATACTCAATTCTAGAGGGTCAATAGAAATTTTATTAGTTTATGCTAAGAAGTTTGTTGACTGAAAGTTTTCGAAAAATTAATATTAAACTAATAAAATTAATGTAAATGATGAATTTCTGCTACTAAAATTTCGTATTAACAAAAAATTACTGAAGAATTCATCAAGTCGAATTAGTCGATCGAAATGTCTTGAATTTTGTTCATTGAAAAATGCAATTTGATTTACACTTTAAATGCAAATTTCCATATGTCCACATTATTCATTTTGTTTCCGTAATTTCACTTTTGAGAATGTCAACTGGGGGGGGGGGGGGGTATTGTTATCTTTGATATTTTATAGCAAACAGCGGTTATTGTTTATTAAAAAAGTAATTCACCGAACCATAAATTATCAGAAGTAGAAATGTGTTTTTTAACTTCTTTATTTTGAATTATCGAAGGTCTTATTGATTTTGTGTTTTGAATTGAAATTGTTTTGAACAGTATGCGCTACCCCATGCATACTGATACGATCAGTTTTATTTACTTATTAACTTCTTTTGTAATAATAATATCGATTGAAAGCTCTAGCAAAATTATTAACAAAAGAACTGAAACTTTTACTATTACGATTGTCATCATCATGCAATAATTTTTCTATTTATTAGAGGGTATTCTAAGAGTTCAGAGCTTTTTTAAATTTGGATTAAAATAGAAAATCAGCTATTTGGTTGACATATACTTCATTTACATATACGTGAAAATGATGTATGTAAAATTATATCATATCAATTGGCCGCCTCGGCTCTTCTCCTCTACGTGTAAGTATCGCTCTTCGCATTTAAGTATCTTTTCAGGAAGGACCTGGAGGCGGATAAATATAGAAAATGGCAGGAGGGCAGCATCAATCGATGTTACTGCTTCTAGATATAATTTGGTCGAGAAATTTCGTTGCAGAATTCCAATTACAGCGCGTGCATTGTGTGACATACCTCCGTCCTGTTAGAACTACATGTCAACGAATCCCAATCGGTCCAATTCGTGAATCAAAAAGTTCTGCAGCATCTATCTACATCGACACCCAGTCACCAGAACAGCATTGCCAGAAGCGTACCTAAAGGTAAACGGGCAAATAACATATCCGGACCAAATCTATAATGTATCCAAACAGCGCACCAAATCTACATTGTATTTGTACGAGAGCTTAAGAGTCGTCTGTGAATCGCCTCTGAATTCTTACATCCTCAGAAATGACTTTTTTTTCTTTGTCACTCATTATCAATTTCCTGTAAATTTCAAGGTCATGTCTATGTAGCTCTAAAATGTTTCCGCTGCATTACCAGTGAATGAACATTTTTGGGCACAATATTCCACACAACAGTTTGAGAAAGATTCAATTCTAATGCATGATCCCAACGGATATTCCTGGACTTCAGCTACATTTTCAAGCACCGCAGTAACAAAGAGTGCTTATTATGTTCCGATCGATTTTGTTTGATCGCAATTTAAGTTTGGACGACATTTGTCTGTTACCATTTGACAGCCATAAACAGTGATATGATGCCGCGGCATTTAGACCGGCGGCTTCATTGGGCCATATTTCTTTGAGGATGCTGGAGGCAATGCCGTAACAGTTACTGGTGACCGCTAGCGGGACATGTTGGAAAACTACGATGCAAATTTTAAGAGAAATTTTCCCCTGCCAAATAATGTCAAAAAGTGGTGATATCGACTGGTCCCCACGATCCCCTGATTTAAAGCCTTCCGATTTCTTCGTATAAGGGTACTCTAAGGAAAATATGTACATTAACAAACTAACCACACCCTCGATGCTTGAATTCCTATTGTAAAATGTTTTTACAATAACTCCACTACTCTCTGTGACTGTCAAATATTAACTGACAGAATTACAGTTTACCAAAAAAATGGCATTAAATTAAAATGAAAATATTAAAATAAAAATCAATCGTGCTCAAAAATGCTCTCCTTGTACCATAGCAAAAATTTTGGCAAAAATGAAATTTTCAAAATCTTACACAATATTTAAATGATTTCAAAAATAACGAAGCAAAAATCATATTTCACTGACTATATTTTCTTGAAACAAGTTCTGAAAAATTTGTTGAAGAGTTACTGACTTCACCAAAGCTAATAAAATATTTACTTAAAAATTTACACGAATTGATTTTGGTGAAGCTAATTGAAGGTGTGGTGATATTTTGGTTTAAGTAATCGATTAGTTATTGAGTAGTAACTTTACTAGTATTAGTGTGACGTGACCCGTGAAAAGAAAGTTGATATTCTTATTCTGCAAACACCTACACCAGCACCAGATGATCTGTTTGAAGATAACTTGAAAAACAAGAAAATCACTAGATATACCGGCTCATCTTTAGGGGCCTACAACAGAGTCTTAACTGAGAAACTCAATTTTTACGTAAGATCTTGCCAAGCGAATACCTTCTCAAAGCAAATAAATTTCTAAGGAAAGTTTTTAAAATATTTTTTTTTTCGAATTTATTAAATATGATAACCGAAATATGTTTTTTTTTATATTTTACTAATTTTGTAAAAATTTTTTTAAATGATAAATAATTTATGATGGAATTTATGATGCTTTAAGCATTTACCCGGTTATCCATTTCATGGCACCGTGTCATTTCACAACGATCAATAATATGTTTAATATAGCGTTTGTTTACTTTAGTTTGCCATTATATATTAAAGATTTTTTTAATCACCCTTCAATGCGTAGAATAAATGCCGATTTGGTGCTGGAAAGACAGGATTTAGGGATGCTAATTTCTCCCGCGTTGAGAAAAATTTCTTCTGCACTAGTGACTATGGAATTAGGCATTGCATCTGTGAAAAGTGACTGTCTGTTGTGCATTTCGATTTGAAGATGTCATTGAAAATGAAGAAGGCCAGACCTTTACTGACAATTATTAGACCTATGACCGTATAATAACAAATTTATTTTGGTCTAAACTTAAAAGTGCACAAGCCACTCAACACTACAAATGTTGGCTTTTTTGCTCGAAAAGTTCTCGTAATTTTGAGATTTGGTAATGTCAATTGCCATCTAAGATCGCACGATTGGACGAAGTTGACTCTTCTCTTGTAAAAACTACCGTATTTATGCAAACGATTCGTAAACTTTAAAGCATTTTTAAATCAAGATCCGTTAAGTAACAACCGCATTGCGACCCTAAATATGCGAAAAACGTATCCAAACTTACGTAAAAAGGATCTAGTTTTGCAGAATGTTTTATAGCATCTTTTTGGATTATGTTATGCTGAATACAAAAAAAAACATAGCTTAAGCTATATAATGTAATCAAAACTTAATTTAAAACTGAATTTTATATTCCAAAGCTTTAAAAATTGTATTTTGGTAGTTCGCAAAATACAAACAAAAAACAATCTTTTTAGAAATTGATTTGAATTTAATGTTTTATAATGAATTTTATTCAAAGTGTAATTATAAGCCAAAAAATAATATTTAAAAGTCGATAAATTTTATTTTTATAATTTTTGCAGGTCTATATTAAAATGTTAAGTTTTTTTAAAAAAAAATCTGTATCTGTAATGCAAAGATTTTCAAAGTAAAAATTATTAGGGATTTTTCATACAGTTGCAATTGGACTCTTAGGAAAATTTGTAGCTAAGAGATTCAAAAAGGATTTGAATATTAAAGTCTATGAACCAAAATTAATATTTCAACTTCCAAGATTTAGTTTTTCAAATTTTTTAAATAGGTTTTTTTTTTTAAATATTTATTTACCAACAATAAAAAAAATATTTTTAAGACCTTAAACTAAAAAAGGCAAAGTTTAGAAATATTATGTTTAGAGTTTTGTATATGAAGAACTTTTTTTACGTCAGAAATCTGTAACTCCATATTTAATTACTTAAGATCTAAAAGGTCATGAAATATTTTCGCTTTTGAAAAAAAATTAAATATTTTTAAATACAAATAAGATTATTTTTGGACATTTTAAAGTTAATAAAAAAAACAATTACTTTTGAAAAATATATCAAATATATTAGATAAATTTATATACAGGATGAGTTTCATGTTCCAGGTCGAAGTTAATAAACTTTTACTGAATTACAATTTTATAATTTATATTTTATCGATTGATTAAATAGTCTTTAGAATTATCTATTAAATATGGTGGCGGCCAAAAAAAAGCCGACTCATTTTAAGTTTCATAATATTTTCGCAGACTTCTGGTGTTATTTCAGCAATTTCGTTTCGAATGTTGTCTTAAGCATCGAGGTTATAGTTGGTTTATTAGTATATACATTTTCCTTCAAGTACCCTTATTCAAAGAAATCGAGAGGGTTCAAATCAGGGGATCGTCGGGGCCAGTCGATATCACCACTTTTTGATATTATTCAGCTGGGAAAAATTTCTCTAAAAATGTGGCACCGTTTTATTAGAACCACATGTTTTGTAGGCCTAATTGATCCAATTCGGGTAGATGAAAGTTTTTCAATATCTCCCGATAGTGGTCATCAGTAACTGTTACAGCATAGCCTCCAGCATCCTCAAAGAAATATGGCCATAGAGTTATGCTAAGAGGGTGTAGTGATCTTTGATGTATCAGTTGAGGGTTTTCAGTGCCCCAATATAGGCGATTCTGTTTATTAACAAAACCAACAAAGTCGAAGTGTGCTTCGTCGTTCATAAAGAATTTTTGCCGAAAATAATGGTTTGTCTGTAACGAGCTGTAAAACTGAAGCACTCCAGTCTCGCCTCCGTTCATGGTCATTTACCTGGAGCTGTAGTATTAATTGAATTTTATACATATTAAAAACCAAATATTTTTTTCCCAATTCTAGTTAATTCTTGTTAATGACTCGGACATTAACCAACACTCTGTTTGCCTAACTGCGTCAATCTTTTCAGATGTACGTTGGCTTAATGTCACCCTGTCTTTGCTTTATCTCCCAGTGTATGCATATTTTCAAAATTATACATTATACGCTGAATGGTTAACTTGCTCGGTATATGATCAACACTAAAAACGCAACGTAATTTTATCCGCGAATTCATAATTGAACAATTTTTTAAATGAAATGTTTTAATAATTTCAAAATGTTGTTGTGGCGTTAGATGATCTATAATAAATTTTTATCAATCACTTTTTACGACTGTCAGATGCCAACAGAGAAATGTCATTCAAACCAAAATGGCGGCCGAACAACATCGATCGGTAAAAATATCCTCAAAAATATAATGTGTCGTCCTAATTAATTTGAATGCTAGTCAATAAATTGGTTTATTTTTCTTATAGAGAAGATTTCAATGTACAATAATTGAAGTAATGACGATGTTTGCCTTAAAACGGAGAAGATCATGTCAAGGGGTCTTTTGTAATCAGTTGTTAGAAAATCATAATTTTTTTCTTCAAAAACTTAAGTTGGCAAGTACAGAGCATAAAAATTTTTTAATTTGATGTATCATTTATTTTCTATTCTGAAAATACGATCAAAATATTGTCAAAAAAATCGACTGTAAACAAACAAAACAGTTTCTATGATAATAATTTTTATGGGAAAACAATTTGCATACAAATCCAATTCAATTAATTCTTCATCACAGTCACGAATATTATTTAATGTTTTAGTTATATTTGGAAGAATATTGCCAAGACCTCGTTTATTTTAAATACGTCAATATGGCTTTGCATGTGGTCACTAGTATTCTATATGAAAACTAAAATTGAACACAGTGTTAAGTAGAAAAATATCGTACACTTTGGATGAAGCTGATTCAACAGAATTTCTAGTGGATTTCCCCAACAGAGAAGAGTTAATATGTATATTCGGCTATATCGAATGGGAACATTGAAGACTTGTTTTTTCGCACTTTAAAAAGTTGTTTAACAGGTGAAGAGAGTTGCCGGTTTTGTTGATCTGACGTCGCACACCAGTTCGAGTGCTGGTGTAACATAAATTACACATCTAATTATTTGTAAATCTGTTCTTCTATATTTATAATAAGTTTGTTATTGTTTACATACAATTTTTTTTATTGCGTTTTTATTAGTCATAATAAATTGAGATGAATTACAAAAATATTCACCTCTGAATTGATATTGGAAATTATTTCAAAGTCATTGGCATAGTAGTGATCATTTATTAGCATTGGAATTAGCTTTCTGTTTATTCTTATTTTTCTTTATTAATTGTATAAATAAATTTATTTCAAAATACTGATTTAACTATATTGGAAAAAAATTTCTATCAATTACGTTTACTTCAAATTAAGTTTCGAGAATCTTCTCTTAGCTACAAATAAATATTTACTTAAAAGATCATAAGAGATGCACTCATAATATTAACAAAAAATCGCACTTAAAATAATTTTTGTCAAGTTCTAGTGGGAGACTTTAAATTGTCTTGTGTTTACTTTATGTTAATATTAGCATAACATCTGAGTGGTACTTTGAAAAACTGAAAATGATGATAATATTGAAAATTATATAATATTTGTTTGAAAGAAAATAAATATTGTGTAAGTTTCCGCTCTTAAATAATAAACAAATTATGCCAAAACTCCATTCAGTTGTACTCGTTATCAAGTAGACTGACCAGCTTATCAACTAGACTGACCAGCTGTATTTGATTTTAATGAACTTTTTTACATCACTTGTTGTGTTATTTTTACTGTTCAAATTTTTAATTAATCAAAATTGAATGTCAACAATTTAAAAACTGAAGCTAAAAAATTTTTTTTTTTAAATTCTTATCTTTGCCAAGAATTCAAAATGGAAGTAGTATGATTTTTTGTATTTTAAAATTTTCCTGAAACAAAAAAGAACTTTTTTAATGATTTTTTTATTATTGTTAATAAAATATCAAAAATGCATATACATTTACCGAAAAGGTAGAAAATATATTAGCAACTTTAATGGCTTCCACATTGGTGGTGGTTTTAGTAAATGATTTTGATCAATATGACGATGCACAAGACCAATTGAATACCTACGAATTACTCTCTTAAAAATTTGAAATCTTCTGAAATTGAAACTGTAGCCATTTGCTATATTAATAAGAAAGCTTCTGTGTATGAAAGTTCATATCCTGCAGCAAATTTAAAAACGCTTTTAACGGTATTCAGTACACAACATATTTTCCATTATAGGTCCATAAAAATGAATTCCTCTCCTAAAAATTTGCAACCTTCTGAAATTAAAACTGTTGCCTTTTGACATTTTAATAAGAAAGCTTCTGCGTATGGTCTAATAAAAGCTCATATCCTGCAGCAAATTTAAAAACGCTTTTAACGGTATTCTGTATAGAACCTGTTTGCTATTATAGGTCTATAAAAATGAATTTCTCTCCTAAAAAATTGAAACCTTCTGAAATTGAAACAGTTACCCTTTGCCATTTTAATAAGAAAGCTTCTGGGTATGGTCTAATAAGAGTTCATATTTTGAAGGAAATTTAAAAACACTTTTAACGGTATCCTGTTTATAACCTATTTTCTATTATAGCTTCATGAAAATGAATTTCTCTCCTAAAAATTGCAACCTTTTGAATTTGAAACTGTTAACTTTGCCATTTTAATATGAAAGCTTCTGTGTATGGTCTAATAAAAGCTTTATCCTGAAGCAAATTAAAAAAAAATTTAGTTTTTATTAAAAACGCTTTCAACGGTATCCTGTATATAACCTATTTTACATTATTCTGGAAATTTTTAGTTATTAAAATAATCCTTAAGCTAAATAAACAATTGCATTCTATATTATCCTATAGACAGACATATTACGCTTCTACCAATTCTATGTAAAATTTTTGAAATTTTTTTTTCAATGGCTGTATCCATTTCTAAATAAGAAATAAATTATAAATAAGAAACAAACTGAATATCACACAATCCACCAATTCCATCACATTTTTAACTAAACTGTATTACATACTGGGCTCCACTGAAAATTCAAGAGGCTGAAATTCAAGAGTATAAACTGTATTATACAGATTCCTTAGAAATATATCCTAATATTATCTGATTCCCATAAAGGAGTATCATTTGTCCCAATTTGTCGCAATTGCCGCTTATACAGATGATACGGCCATACAAATCTTGACAACTTCTATTAATTGACAATTCCCTATGCATCTTCCGCAAGTCTGGCTTATGAGAGTAAGGTTTGGGCGCCACACGAATTGACACAAAAAACATAATGGATAGAATTTCCATCTGCGAAGCCTTGGCCAAACGGAATGAAATCGACCCATTTTTTAAATGGATGGTGACTGGGGATAAGAAATGGGTCACAAACACCAATATTATGCGAAAACAATCGTGGTTACAGCGCTAAAATGGTGGCCAAACCAGGACTAAGGCCCAGGAAGGTTTTGCTGTGCATTTGGTGGGACTGGACAGGAATCATCTATTATGAAGAGCTTCCATATGGCCAAATACTAAATGCGGACCTCTACTGAAGCAGTCAAAATTGGCCAACAGGAGAGGTGCTGTGGTCCATCAGACCATAAACTGCGAAAACTTGATTTGAAAGTTTTGATGCATCCACTGGTTGAGGTTTTGCTAATAGGGACCAGGGCTTCTATGAGTGAGGCAATATTAAGTTACCTTAAAAATAACCTTTAAATCATTTTTTAAGTATAAATACTGGATTTATTTTTGCCAAATCCATATTATTTTACAATAAAAGTTAAATTACAATTATTAATATTATATGTAGTAGAAGAAGAACAAGTTTTTTATGACTAATACTGAACGAAAACGCAACGAACCATAGAATTAAGTAACAAAAATTTGGTCTGAGTAGAGTTTTGTAGCAAGCGTTCGTCTAGATTATTAAATAAACAAAATATGTTGTAGTATATAAAATGTAAATATTATTTTTTTTCTTCAATTTTTTTACTCTAATTTATTTTTGGGAAATACCTAACAATTTTAAAATTTCCCCAAAAACTCGAATGGTGATGATAATTTTCCCAAATTAAACGTAAAATTTCTATCGTAAAAGGTTAATAAACGTATATCGAGTGGTGTCATTACGTGTTATTGTTATTGACCTTGTTGTTATTGTTGTTCATTATAGAAAAAGTATAGAAAATAAAAATTCGATGGAAAAAACTATTTACTATTGAAAAATACTCCATTTTAAAATAAAAAATATAATAAAGTCTCATCGAAGTTTGTGGGGACGATTTACAGATTGTGGGAAATTGTCTGAACAAAAATGTACATGAAATCGTCAAAAAAATGGAGGGGATCGAAAGCTTTTTCAACATCAAGCTTATAGTACGTTTGCGGTTACTTTTTCGCTGTACGCGCACTCTATGTGCGTCTAGTATTATTTAAAAAGTTCTGTTCAAATATAGATGGTACTAGTTTGGTTAAGAGATTTGAAGCATCTTATCTGCTCGAAGATTTGAATAATTTTCCTCTTTAAATTGAAAATAATACTAGGGACACAAAGTGGTTTTGATAGCATAAATGCGGAGACTTCACGTAGAGTACTACCTCCTCACATTCATGGTATATTCGTAGTTCGACATTTCGGCTATAGTGTTTTGGCAGGTAAGAAAATGGGAGATTTATTATAATTATATTTGAGCTATATATTAGATATAAACGTGCTCGAAAGTGAAAATAAGAGTTTAAAATATTTTGTTCATTAGATTATCGAAAAAATGTGGAATTCTGTCCAAATTCGTTCGAGAACACATTCGTAAAAATGTACGCACTTGCAAAATAACCTTTCACGAAACACTTCGTATTCTGAAATAGAAACTTCCTATTTATTATCGTGAAGAATAAAACTATTTATGAAAGTATATTAATTTATACTTAATTGGTCGTAAACTATTTTAATAAAACCACACTTAAACTTTCACTTGGGGATAAGTATCGAAATGTAAATAAAAGTATGCAATCATTTCGGTAAGCTGACACTTTATGGAGAATGGCGTGTTTTAAAACTCTCCGAAAGTCTACAAAACTGAGACGTTTAATATTTTATTTATTTTTACAAAACAATTGCATTTAATACCAGATTCTGTCTTGTTTAAATTATATTTTTGTTTGTAATAAGTGAATTAAAATGGATATTAACTATGCTTTTGCAATTCAAATAATTTTTATTACAAAAACTAAATGTCAGTGGGTATCATGCCTACATAAAAAAATCTACACAAATATATGCAATCAGTACGATTTCTTGCCGCTTTTGCAATAATTCAGACAGAAAATTGCGTATTCAGGTATTCTTTAATCGAAGGTTTTGAATATATCTTTAACTTAATAACTGTTTTAGGTTATAACAAAGAAAAATTCTACAATTTTTGTTTATTTTTTCTAAATGAAAATAACAATTTTTTTATTTTGTATAATTTGATTCGAAGTGAAGAAGAATCATTTGAAATTCAAGTCCATAAAATTTAGAAGAATTTTGGAACAAAGGTGAATCCTTTAAATTAACATTTCATTTTTTCCTATAAATATGTGCAATAAAGTTCCTTACTTGTGAAAACATAATGAATGTTGCCTTCTGTCATGTTTAAAAACTAAATGTCAGTGGGTATCATGCCTACATAAAAAAATCTACACAAATACATACAAGCAGTACGATTTCTTGCCGCTTTTGCAATAATTCAGACCGAAAATTGCGTGTACATATTTCGAAAATCTGACGTGGGGGCCTATTCAGATATTCTTTAATCTAAGTTACTTTCACTTTCAAACTAATGTAAATAAATTGCTTTATGAACTGAAAATAAAACTTCATTTTTCCTTTCTACATGCAACCAAAGAAATCGACGTCATTTTTAAGCTTTTCTACTTTCCGCTGCAGTATTAGTATGGGAATATGTTGTCAAAGTCAGTAAAAGCATAAGGTTTGTGTATAGAACAGTACAGATACCAGGTTGGTGTATAGGGAAACCATGAAAAATATTTTTTGAATACTAGCTTTTTCAGCAACGTAGCATCGTGACCAGTTGTATATCCCTAGTAAATATGATTACTTCTAGAGTTATTTTTTTTATAATTTTCATTTTACTTTTAAAAATAAAATTTCCAGAATTTTACTTTATTTGGTGTATTAAATTCGAAATTGCTCAAAACTAATGAGTCTTCATTGCAGACTGTAATTATTAAAGACATTTTTTTCGATTTCAAATCGGAATTAATATTATTTTCAATTCATTTTGATATTATGGTCCCATAGACTAATGGATTGTAAATACTAATTTGTTATTTGCATGCGAAAGTTTTTAAAATAATTTTTTTGACTATTTTCCGATTTATTTGAATAATTTTCCCAAATATTTTAATTGATATTTATTATTTCTATAAATAAAACTATTAAATTGTACAATGTTAGAGTAGATACAAGGTCTGTTCAAAAAGTATAGCGGATTTTGTGTTTTTTTCAAAAATTATTTATTTATCCATGAATATCCATTTTGTCTGCTTCAAAGTATACCCCACCAGATATTATACACTTATGCCAACGTTTTTTCCAATCCTCGAACTATCCTCGCTCCTCCAATGAAAAAAAATCATTTTTTGTGATCTTGTCCAGCTCCTCCTTCGATGCCGTCTTTATCTCCTCAATCGTAGCGTAGCGTTCTTCTTTCATGAGGCTCTTCAGTTTCGGAAACAAGAAAAAATTACAGGGGTCAGATCTGGGGAATACGGTGGCTGCAGCATTATTAGTGTGTTGTTTTTGGCCAAAAATGGCAAAAGCCAATTTTTGTTCTTCCACAAATCCGGGCGTTTCTGTCGGATTGCTTTGCGCAACTTGCGCATAAGTCGCAGATAATATTCCTTATTGACCGTTCTACCCTGTGGCAAGAACTCATGATGCACCACACCCCTGCAATCGAAGAAAACTGTAAGCAAAACCTTCACATTCGACCGAACTTGGCGCGCTTTTTTCGGTCTTGGCTCATGCGACAGCTTCCATTGGGATGATTGAGCTTTGATTTCCTCGTCGTAACCATAAACCCATTATTCGTCACCAGTTATGACCCTCTGAAACAAATTTAGGTCAGAGTCCAACAGCTCCTTAGCAATGTTAATGCGATGCTGTTTTCGGTCGAATTTGAGCAATTTTGGTACGAATTTCGCGGCGACCCGTCTCACTGTCAAATCATTGGTAAAAATCGAATGGTACGAGCCAATCTATATGTTTAAGTCCTCAGCAACTTCTCTAACGGTGATTCGACGATTGCTCAATACTACAATATTTTCTTCACTTCATCAATGGCCCGCTTTTCGTCGTTCACATCTTCTCGGCCATCTGAGAATATTTTGTACCACCGATAAACGTTGTTTCGATCCAAGGTACCTTCACCATATGCCACAGTCAACATTCGGAATGCGTCCGCCCAATTAATTTTGTTTTTCACACAAAATTTGATACAGATTCTTTGATCCATTTTTTGGAATGGGCAAAAATCGAAGACGAGCCAAAACACGTGCAAGCTAAGCAGCTGTCAAAAATTAACTGAACATTCAAAATGGCCGAACTTATCGGCATAAGTGAGAGATATAAGTACCAACATAACGCCACAAAAAATCGAAAATCGCGTATACGTAACCCGCGGAAATTCAAAATTCCCGATATTTTTTGAACAGACATTGTAAAGAGCATATTTTATCAATTTATGAATATTTCCTAGTAAAATACAAAATTTTACTTTGTGTATGAGTATGTAAATTGACTTTGTTGAAAATTAGAATTATTTTTCAGAACTTGTATAAATTTCATATAAAAACTTATTAATTAAAAGTGAAAATATTTCTCAATTTGTGCTCAATGATAAATATTTTTATTTTTTTATCTTTTATTTTTTTTTATCTTGAAATGTTAATTAGTTTACACAAATAAAACTAGGAAATAAAATATATAACAGAACAGAGATTGTTGAAAAATTAAATATTCAATTACAAAAGTATCTAAATTTTTGTTTTTGACAATAGCAGCAATAGTGTCGGAGTAGTAACTATGATATACAATAGGATGCTTATAATAACTTTTTACACAAGATGCTCATGAACATTACAGCATTAAGGATTATAAAATAATTTTTTATTGTTAATATAGAAAAATGTAAATAAAATCCATTACTTGTATACCATACGTGTATGTATATTAAACAGAACATTTCAATTGATATTACTTATGTGAATTTTTGCATAAATTTCATAGTTGATGTTGAAGAAATTCCAACCAAAACCAAAATATTTTTGTGAAAGTTACGAGTATGTTAACTTAATAAAGCGAGTCAAGTTTGTGTATGGCAAAATAATCACAAAAAATATATATAACAACAAAATTCTTATTGTATTTTTACCAAAGACAAATTTAATTTCGACAGGAAAAATAAGATGCCAACTACGATGAAGGAATAAGGGTGCAAGTCGAACGGATTCGCATAACCAATTTAGGATTTGAATAGAGAATATTCCGCCCTCACATACTCGTACTTATAGTACAGGCAATGTTGTTTGATAAAATATTGCATGGTTTTCTTCGGATACTGCGATTTCGATATAGACTGCCTCGAAAAGCTGGAGCAGATTTCCAACACGAATTGTGAAAGTTTTGTCGACGCTATTACAGAGTACATACGGTATATGATATTCAGCCCCATTTAAAGATTTGGCATAACGTAACAAAGTCTATTCAAACCTACATAAGTACGCTAAACGGATGTGTAGCATCAACGAAAGTGTTGGGCTAAAAACCCTTATTCGAATTTTGGAAAATATAAAATAAATTTGCATACATATTAACTTCAATCGTTTCTAAATGCAGATTTGAATTTGTCATCATCCGATATCACAGAGCATTGGTTCCAGATCTCCTTCCGAGACACTTTTCTGCGTGTGTGCTATAAAAGCCTTCATAAAATTTCGAAAATTGTATTTATTTATAACAGGAATCTGTGTAGTCTAAAGAGACTAGTAATCGTGATTGCTGTAAATTATTATAATAAAAAAGAATTACGATAAAAAATTGATAGAAATACTTAAAAAGTTATTCTTAAAGAGACTTTTAAATAGAAATTTGTAGAGTGGGTGGATTGGGTGAGATAGAAAAAAATAATAATAGTTAAATTGAAAATTGTGGTTAGTTTCCTTATGAAAAACATGAAATTAATTTAGAATTAGAGCAATAATAACAATCAGCCAGATGGGACAGAAGCAAAAAGAGTACAAGGAAGATGACCCCAATGAAAACGGAAATACTCCATCTTTCTTGGAGTCCATCTTCAATCAAATTTAACTGACGGAATCAAATTATCACATTGAGGACGACTGAAGAATACGAGTAAGTTGTTTATAGTAAAATGGTTACAAGAAAGAAACTTGTTCGGTTTTTTTTTAGTTGGTTTTTATGGTGAAGTTTTGCGACAGCAGAACGATAAAAGAAATTGTGGGTGGACGTGTCTTGGTATCCGTATGGACGGTCTGGCAGGATACGATGAAAATGTAAACCATACCAGAAAGCTAGCCATGATTGTTTGAAATTATACAATAAGTAGAAAAAAGTTGAAAAGCAGAATGAGCAAAAAATAACCAATTCAGTTACAGAGGCACGAAATTATCGGGGAATGTGCAGGCATCCAATTCTGGGAGCATGGCGATTTTGCTGATATTAAATGGATGAAAGTCTTAAAGTTCTCAGTAAAAAAACAGCTGGCATAGAAATAGAAATTGAGAAAATTTAAAAATAAAACTACCAACATTGTTGGTTAATTTAAACTCTTCAAAACAAAGTGGATTACAAGGAGTCAGGTGAACGCTGTCAATGTCGTTTCCATTGAAATTATTGTGTTAATTTTCATAACTCAATATAATATTAGGTATTAAGTATTAAAGTTTCAATTTATTGCGATGAAAAAATCAAAAGGAGGTAATGCTAAGATGTATTTCGAAATTGACAGATTACTTCATTACCACTCACTGTATATCGCTGCCAAATTATATAAAATTTACTCTGCCCCACCTCATTTAATTGTTCACTTATCATCATAAATCATGAAATATTAAAGGTTTTCTAAATTGCTAATGATTATTACAGGAATTGCGTTTGCCAACAATCGAAATTGATTTTTGAAATTTAACAGGAGAAGCTAGTGTTAATTAGGAGGGTTTGCTGAGAAAATATTGTTCTAATCTTTCGAAAAGTTGGCATCTGAGAGCGGCAAAAATGACTGATTAATTATGTTTAGTTGACTTTTCTTATTTTAATACTAAATTTTGATTAATTATTATCATTTTTATCTTAATCTGCTAAAGTTTTTTTTTTATAGCATTTTAAAATTATATATAATTTAACAATGAATAAGGGAAGAAATTGCTTTCTTAAGTCGAAAATTGTGATGTTAAATTTAATTAATCTTGTTTAAAGTTTATTTTTATTTAAGAAAAGCGTTCGAAATAATGTTTTATTTAAATTATATTTTCTGTCAGTTACTCGCTTCCTCTGTCTCCCACACTCTTACTCTTGCCAAATATAACTTTATTGGAATCGGATTTTTTTAGGGTTTCTGTATCAGTGCACCTAAGTTTTTTGAGAATTGGATGGGTTCAATGGGTTATGAACATCACCTTATTTAAAAAAGATTTCGAATATGGTATTTGATATTGTTTATATTTTGGGGCTATCGATATCAAAAAACTTTTGGTTCCTATTTGAGGCAACTATTAGAAAAGATTAGAAAATCAAAAAAATCTCTCTGCACCAGCCTGGCCTAAGGTCACATTAAAAATCTAGACATATGCGTGGTTTTGAACTTAGATTATAAAAAGAACTGGACAGGCCTCTACACAAAAATTCTGTCCAAATTTTTTCGAGAACACATTCGTAAGAATGCATACACTTGCAAAATAACCTTTCACAAAGTACTTCGTATTCTAAAATAGAAACTTTCTATTTACTATCGTGAAGAATAAAACTATTTATTCAAATGACTTAAACTTTCACTTCACGAAAAATATCTAAGTTAAAACAAAAGTATGCAAGGATTTCGGTAAGCTGCCACTTCATGGAGCATAGCGTGTTTTAAAACTCTCCGAAAGTCCTACAAAACTGAGGCGCTTGAGATATTTGATTGTTATTTACGAAATAAATACTAAACCTAAAATGCAATTGCATTTAATACCAGATTCTGTCTTGTTTAAATTATATTTTTGTTTGAAATTAGTGAATAAAAATTGATATTAATTCTGCTTTTGTAATTCAAACAATTTTTATGCAGTGGGTATCATGCTTACATAAAAAAATCTACGCAAATATATACAAACAGTACGATTTCGCGCCGCTTTAGCAATAATTCAGACAGAAAATTGCGTATTCAGGTATTCTTTAATCGAAGGTTTTGAATATATCTTTAACTTAATAACTGTTTTAGGTTATAACAAAGAAAAATTCTACAATTTTTGTTTTTTTTTAATGAAAACAACAATGTTTTTATTTTTTATAATTTGATTCGAAGTGAAGAAGAATCGTTTGAAATTCAAGTCCACAAAATTTAGAAGAATTTTCGAACAAAGGTGAATCCTTCAAATTAACATTTAATTTTTTCCCTTAAATATGTACAATAAAATTCCTTATTGTGACAGTAAATTTTAATATAAAATAGAACAATTGATATGAAGTGGAAACATCATAGCTTTGGTAACAACTTGATTTTGTTAGTTTTTAATTAGTTAGTGCCAATTTAAGTTTTTGTAAAAAAAATTATTTTCTAGCAACTGATTACAAAAGACCACTTGACATGATTTTCTACGTTTAAGGGAAAACATCGTCATTACTTCAATTATTGTAAAGTTTCTCTATTTGGAAAATAAACCAAATTATTGACCAATATTTAAATTAATTGGCTTAGGACCCCACATTATAAGGTTGATGTTACAAGCTATTTTATCGATATTTTTATAAAAAAAATTCACAATTCGAAAATTTTATAATTTCAAGACTTTAAATACAGTGTGCTTTTTTTGTTCCAGATCGATTTTAGTTTGGGTTATATTTATGTATTAAAATTTGATAGTCATAGAGAGTGATCGATGACAATTTATAATGAAGCATTTAATGCTGCAAAAACATGTTGCAATTATTAAAATATTTTATTTAAATAATTGTTCAATTGCGTGATTTTTTTTGGTGTTAATCATATGACAAGCAAGGCAATTATTCAGTGTGTAATGAATAATATTGAAAATATGCAAACACTGGAAGATATAACAAAAACTAGGCGATAGTAAAGCCAACGATCACCTGAAAAGATTGATGCAGTGAGGCAGGTAGAGTATTGCTGAATGTCCGGGTACCTCCCATCGATGCCATGCATAAGAATTGAGAATAGCTTCATCATGTTTTTTAAAAATTTTTAAGAAAAAGGTAAACTTCATAATATAATATAATTCAATTGATACAACAGCTAGCGGGCAAATGACCATTAACGGCGGCGAGACTGGAGTGCTTAATTCTTAGAGCTCGTTATAGGCGACCGTTATTTTCGGGAAAAAAATCATTATTTGACTTGGCTGGCTTTGTTATTAAACAGAATAGCCACTATTGGATCACTGAAAACCCTCAACTGATACACCATAGATAACTATATACTAGAGGCAATACTGTACCAGATATTGGAGAACTTTCTTTTATCCGAATTGGATCAATTAGGCCTACAGACAATGTGGTTCCAACAAAACAGTGCCACATCACACACAGCTCATACTACGATGTAAATGTTGAGAGAAATTTTTTTCGATCGAATAATGTCAAAAAGTGGTAATAGTGGTGATATAAACTGGCCCCACCGATCCACTGATTTTAACCATTCCGTTTCTTCGTATGGGAGTACTTGAAGGAAAAGATGTATACTAACTAACCAATCATGATGTGCTTACTTTGCTTATGCAGCCAAAGGCAAGCATTTGACAGATTTTATACTCCATAAATATTATTAAAGACCGTAAAATTAATCAGTAAAATATAAATAATAAAATTGCATTTAAGTTAAAAGTTAATAAAAAAAATGTTGATCTGGAATATAAAACGCACCCTGCATAGTGTCAGATGACTAAGTTAACTAATTCGGTTTAACTATGAATGCATCCTCTTGACCAGGTATACAAAACCCAATAATTTCGGGTGTAATTTTTTGCCCAATGTTAGCAAAGTTATAGTCATTTTAATCGTCCCTACTTTCATCATCCTTAGTTTTCAAAAGCAAAATTTTATCTCACCATTTTAATTCTCCCTTTTGGACAAATACAAATACATTGTCGTTTTTGCATGAAAGTGAATAGGATCTACAAATTTTCGACATTAAAGGGAGCCTTTTAGATGAAGAAAATATTTACATTTCTTGTCTACCAAAATAAAAAAATAAAAGTTAAAATTTTAACTAATTTTTCGTTCATTTTTATTATATTTACCCGCTGTTAAAGTCTTTAAATATAAACTCCATAAATTTTGGAAATATGCCAGAGAATTCTGTTTGCTAGAAAATTTACATGATTTCTTATTAAATTACTTCTTTCAACAAGGGTTGTAAATCTTGTACGCATTAAAGTGTAAAAACTTGCGGCAAAATTTGTGTGAAACTTTTTTTTCTCTTTTGTTTGTTTGCAAATTTTTATCTTCTCTTCAACGTAGAATATTTGTAAATAAATTTTGATATTGCAATTCGAATAGTACGTAAGAACCTAGAAAAGTCAGTAAAGCTATCTAAATTTTATGGTAATATATTGTTTAAAGAATAGATTTACGATTCGATATTTATACCTAGCGTTTCAAAAATATTTACGAAAAATAAGGGTAATATCGGTTATTAAAGGTAAGATGAAAAGTAACAGGAGCAAATATTATATATATAAAAATATAATACCGTCATTTTTCAGAATATTTAAAAAAACTGTCCTTAAAAATGAAATTTATAATTAATTTTATTAAAAATTTCGATACAATAAATTTAGAACTGATTTGGTAAGAAGAATTGATTCGAAACTTCATGACAATATATCAATTCAAGGACATACTCACTAAAATCATTAAAGATGCGTAACTAATTTATTAAATCTATATTTATAGATTAAATCTGTAATTATTACTATTTGATAATAAATTATTCGTTAGCTACTGCTGCAAGCAAATCTATATGACTGATAATTAATTAGTTACTGACAACATCCTACTAACAACACCAATATTAGATTTATTTATTAAATATGTTCTATTTAACAGAAGCTTAAAAATATTATAAAATTTCAGGAAATAGTGAATTTTGCCGAAGCAAATGGTTTTATCTAAGCTAGTGTATTTTGCTGATACATTATTGTAGTTCTGATGATAATCCAAATTATTAGCTTTTGTTTTTGTTTTTGAAATAAATTTAAAAACAAATGATTTTGAACCAAATTAATTTTGGATATTTTATGCGATATGTTTTCTCACTTATCATCAGGGTTTAGATAGGGATTTAAAGTAGCTTATAGCTATTCCTACCAATCTTAAGAGGTGCCTAAAGGAACTTTATCCGAAAGGTTAAGGTTGGGTTGTAGTTAAATTTATTTTTCTATTATTGAAAGAAAAATTGACTTTTTGCTTGGATGCTCAATCAAATATTTTTCAAAAAGGCCAAAATATATAAGCTTCCAGTTATTTTTACTGCCAAATATTTCGTTCAGATATTTGCCAAGAATTCTTCTTAAAGACTTTATATATTAATGCGACCAATTTTTAAAGAAATATTTATGCTTTATATTCTTTCTATTTAACGGAAGTTCCAAGTGACTGTAAGCTTTCTACTATAGCAAATTAAAATTTGTACTAGTACTAAAATATATTACATGGTTTTTTTTGCTGTTTAGTGTTTCGTGTTTTTTTGTTGTTAGCTTATGTATGACACGTGATGTGTGTTTAAATCAAAAGTGGTCAGTTAGCGTTGCCACTTTATCATGGAAAGACTTACACCTGAACAATACTTAAATATGAGTGAATTTTATTATCATGGTCGTCATAATCGACCCGCTGAGTAAGCAATTCAAGCCATAGTGATAAAATTTCGCAACAAATTTGATACTATTGGACATCCAACTACCAACCCATGTGCGTAGAGTGCGTACAGAGGAAAATATTGCTGCCGTAACGTCTAGTGTTAATGAAGACGGCGATTTGTCCATCAGTCGCTGTTCACAGAAATTGGGATTGTGTTACTCAACTATGTTGATTGTGTTCTGAAAGCATATAAAATGAAGCTCGTGCAAGAACTGAAGCCGAACGATCTGCCAAAGCGTCGAATGTTTGGTGAGCAGTCCTTATAGCAACTTGGGTAAAATATGTTTTTTTACCACAAAATTACGTTTAGCGACGAATTTCTTTTTTGGTTGAATGAGTATGTGAATTAGCAAAATTGTCGCATTTGGTCTGATGAACAACAACAGGTAAAACAAAAACTGCCATTGCATCCAGAAAAATGCACTGTTTGGTCACCGATCCGATGCTGGTCGCAACGTTACCATCAATATTTTGAATGTGGTTTTAACAAGACGGCACTACATACCACACAGCTCGTAAAACAATGGATATATTAACAGATGAGTTCGGTGAGCAATATATCTCACGATTCGTGCCTATACTATTTTTATGGGGCTACATCGATAAAATAGCGTCACTTGTAGCCTAGAAAGATAATAGTATACGTGTTATTAGGGAGATACCAGCCGACATGCTCGAAAAAGTCATGGATCACTCAGAACGTAGCCGTGGCCAATATTTACATAAGATTATTTTTCAACAATAAATGGCAAGGATAGTTTTATTAATTTAAATAAAAATATTTATATAGTTTTGCAATTATTTTATATATTTTTGGAATATTGAAAACCAAACAACTAAGAAACCACCCGGTATATTTGAAGTGCCATGACATTAAAGGCAATTTGGCGACAAAGAATAACGGGATACGGAAATTAAAGTAGTTTTTGGAATTTACCAGAGGACCATGTCTTACTGGGGTTCTAAGCCACGTTTCAGTCCATCACGGTAACAATAACTTTCACTATGAATCTGCATTTTTCGTTGAATTGATTATGAAAATATTGGATTGTTCGGAAAGTAATTTCGTTTGCTGATGAAGACACAGTAAAGGCATTAATTGATGCAAACCGGCAAATAAGAACTCGTGAGATCGCTGAGCGATTAAATTAATCGAATTCGACCGTTCATGATCATTGAAAATGGATATGTTTAATCTCAAAGCCCGACATATGGGTTCCTCATCTTCTTACGGAAAAAATATTTGTGCCGTTGCATTGACGTTTGCGATATGCTTCTCAAACGCCAAGAAAAGAATCCATTTCTGAAGCGTATCATCACTGGAGACGAGAAATGGATTGTCTACAACAATGTTAAATGTAAAAGATCCTGAAGTAGAAAAGATAAACCTGCTCAAAGCAATTCGAAAGCCAATATTCATTAAAAAAAGGTAATGCTATCTGTTTGGTAGGATTTCAAAGGAATCGTTTATTTTGAGATTCTATCAAGCAACACAACGATCAATTCTAAAATGTACTGTCATCAGTTGGACAAATTGAATGATTCACTTAAAGGAAAAGGTCAGACTTGGTCAATAGGAAAGGTATAGTGTTCCAACAGGATAATGCGAAACTACATACAAGTTTGACCACTCGGCAAAAGCTTTTAGAGCTTGGATGGGATCTAGCACCTTCCGATTATCATTTGTTCCAGCTTCTACAAAATTTTTTAGACCGTAAAACGTTTAATTCAATTGAGGTCAAAAATCACTTGGATCAGTTTTTTGCCAGAAAAGAACAAAAATTTAATGAGCATGGAATCATGGTACTGCCAGAAAGATGGCAAAAGGAATTGGATTAGATTGGACAATATTTAATTGAATAAAATATTAATTTACTATAAGAAAATCGTCTTTCAGTTTTATTAAAAAAAATGAAATGACTTTCCGAACAGCCCAATAATATTATAATTTTTACATTTCAGTATTTGAACAGTTAGAAAAAAATATAATTAGTAATTACTGCATTTAAATAGATTTGCTTTAAACATTTTACCATTCATTTTTAAATAATGGAAAATTGCCTTTTATCATAAGCAATTTTGTTGTACTAACAATTATAGTAAAATATTGAATGAATAATTTTGTAATTTTTAAATTGGTAAAAAATTGAAAAATATTGATGAATTTTTTATGAAATATTTTATAGATTAAATGAGGAGATACGAGTATGATGGCTACTCATAAGCCCCGACAGATTTTACAAATAAAATTTTATGCCATTACGAAGAGATATCACGTTTGGTTGATGATATTTCCATACCTCACTTATTGGGCCGTTCCCTTCGTTTGTGTATCTTTTATCTTTTTTTAAAAATGGGAAAAAATCATTTTTACATTAGCTACATTGTTGCAAACAATTTGCATTTATCTGCCATGAACAACAATCACCAGTGGTACGTGCCTGAATACATTTGATAGGCGAAATTTCTATCAGAAAAGGTTCACTGATAAAAATATTAAATATCGACTCTATTTCGGAAAGGTGAAAGGAGTTTGGAAAAAAAATCGCCGACGGTGTACTTGTTTGAAAAACAAATGATATCCTTAGCTTTGGAAAATGTTTTTCCTTTGAAATAATTCCTATTACTTTCTTTCAATATGTTGGAATACTTTTTCAATAAATTATCATTTAATAATATTATCATTAGTTTTTTAATATGTAAAAAAAATTGTTAAAAAAAATATATTCCAATATTTAAATAAGTTTATTATAAATCAGCAGAGTAGAAAATTTATTCAGATAACAAGTTAATATTCCAATAAATTTATATAATAAATAAGAATGTATGTGTGTATACAACTATAAGGAAGTGTAGGCTATAATTTCCAATAAATAAATTGATAGGATTCTATGTAATAATAATTTCAAACTCAAAACAATCGTAAACTGTAGGAGTTCGCACCTGATCCTGTATTTATACCGTATAAAGGGTTAAACTTCCTGTAGTAATAAATTCACATTTACAGTTAAGAGATGAAAGTTGGTCGAATCTAAACAATAACAGTTCAACTTTATGTTCGACATTTAAATATTTATTTTCAATGATTTTCAACTATTCACAATAGAGAGTTTGTTGCTATTTAAACTTATGAACAATAAATAATTCAAATGGTTAAAGGGGGAGTTTGTTAAAGTTAGTCTTACTCTTATGAACTATGCAGAGAACTGTTTAGTTTTACCGACTAAACCTATATAAATTCATCCCCTAAAGCCAATAATTCTTCATATTTTTTTCAACGGATAAAGGACTATTATTTTACTTTCAAAATGTTTTCTTAAATTTTTTTCTTGTTATACACATACAATATTTTTTACATACTTTTTCCTTAGTCAATAAATTAAAATTACAGGACTCCTTGAGGTCAAACGCATTTTATTTTTCTTTTGAATTTAAGCTTCAGCATAAAGGCACGCTTTCACAGAAAAAGCTGAGAAATATTCATTTTCGGATTCGGCTCAGATTCAATAAAAACACAACTACTCGTAATATCCGATTAAAGCGGACGTGAAAATAAAAGTTTTTTGATGAGACCTTTAATGTATTGTAATTATGTCGAACTCCTTGTAATTCATCGGTATGCCCAAACTAAAGCGACATGAAAAGGACTGTATCTGAAGTTCAAGCGAAGTCATATTTGCAAGAGCCTGACAGTTAATATTTTTGGTTAAAAGTTAGTCAATAAAGTCAGTGACTTTCGGTATTTTTTAGTGAAGGCACTCTCAGTAAATATATTGGGTCTGAAGCCATTGAAGATCTCTTAACGCGACCGTTACGAAAGTACACTGCATCGATTCAATACGTTTACAGCGGGTTTTCGAATAAGAGTGATATGATTTCTTTTTTTTAAAAAAAAAAAACACACTAATTGTTAAGGAAATTCAAATGTGTTTTATTTAATGCGAAGTACAATCGATACAATTAAGTTCTGAATAAAACGTCATTCAAATGGCCTCCACGACTTCTTTTGCAGGAACGAATTCGATGGACCCAATTTTCCAGCACTTTTTCCACTAAATCAAGTCGTGTGTAATGAATAGCACGTTCAATATTGACTTTAAAAGCTTGAAGAGAGTCTGGTTTATTGCTAAAGACCAATGACTTTAAATAACCCCACAAGAAATAGTCTAATGGTGTTAAATCACACCTTCTTAGAGGCCATTCAATGTACACAATTTCTTGAAATAATCGAATCTCCAAACTTTTCTCGCAATAATTCGGTTGTTGCACGTGCTGTGTGGCACGTAGCCCCGTCTTGTTGGAACCAGATGTTGTCAAGATCAACTTCTTCCAATTTCGGTCATAAAAAGTTGGTTATCATCGATCTATACCATTGACAGTAACGGTGTTACCAGCTTCATATCGAAAGAAGTATGGAATGATGATTCCACCAGACCAAAAACCACACCAAACTGTCAATTTAGGTGAATGTAATGGGTGTTCATGAATAATTTATGGATTTTTTTTGCACCAGAATCGACAGTTTTGCTTATTTACCGCCCCACTCAGATGAAAGTAAGTCTCATCGGAGAAGATGATTTTCTTAAAAAAATTGTTATCGTTTTCAAGTTGTTCCAAGACAAAATCAGCAAATTCACGACGTTTACGGTAGTCCAATGGCTTCAGTTCTTGAGTGACAACAATTTTATACGGATGCACCGCCAGGTTGTGGCTTGAGACAGTCCCAATTCTTGAGAACGTCTTGGAATCGACAAATTGCGGTCTTCAGCAACACTTGGCTGAACGGCAGCAATATTTTTATTACTTCGAGCGGTTCTTTATCTTATTGGCACTTGAACATTATGTAAAGAAAATTCACGCTCGAAATTTTTAACAATTAAACGAATAGCGAGCACAGTTGGACGATTATTACGACCATTAAATCGCAAAAGCGTACGAAAAGTTGCAATTGGAGAACGATTATTTTGATAATAAAATTGAATAATTTGTAAACGTTGTTCTTATGTACATCTCTCCATGACAAAATTGTAAACTTTACTAAATATAATGAAAAGAAACGACAAATTATGATATATTACCAATGGCCGAAACGTCACTTTGAAATCATATCACTCTTATTGAAAAACCCTATACAAGCCCCAGATGTAGGAAGTCTGTTCAAAAAGTATCGCGAATTTTGAATTTTCGCGGGTTACGTATATTCCATTTTCGATTTTTTTGTGGCGTTATGTTGGTGCTCATATTTCTCACTTATGCCGAAAAGTTCGGCCATTTTGAATGTTCAATTAGTTGTTGACAGCTGCTTTGCTTACACGTGTTTTGGCTAGTCTTCGATTTTTGCTCAAGTTCGACCAAAACAGCATCGCATTAATATTGCTAAGGAGCTGTTGGACTCTGTCCGCGATGACCCAAATTTGCTCCAGAGGGTCATAACTGGTGACGAATCATGGGTTTATAGTTAAGACAAGGGAACCAAAGCTCAATCATCCCAATGAAAGCTTCCGCACGAGCCAAGACCGAAAAAAGCGCGCCAAGTTCGGTCGAATGTGAAGGTTTCGCTTACAGTTTTCTTCGATTGCAGAGGCGTGGTGCATCATGAGTTCAATAAGGAATTTTACCTGCAAGTTATGAGTAAGTTGCGCAAAGCAATTCGCAAGAAACGCCCGTTTTTGTGGAAGAACAAAAATTGTATTTTGCCATTTTTTGCCAAAAACAACACACTAATAATGCCGCAGCCACCATATCCTCTAGATTTGGCTCTTGTGACTTTTTCTTGTTCCCGAAACTGAAGAGCCCCATGAAAGGACGGCGATACGGTACGATTGAGGAAATAAAGACGGCATCGAAGGAGGAGGTGAACAAGATAACAAAAAATTAAGTGCTTCGAGGATTGGAAAAAACGTGGGCACAAGTGTATAATATCTGGTGGGGATTACTTTGAAGGGGACAAAATAGATATACATGAATAAAAAAATAATTTTTGAAAAAAACACAAAATTCGCGATACTTTTTCGTTTTGTATTAATTCTTATGAAATCATAATCATAAATAAGACTTTTATAGAATTTCATTACTTCACGCTTTTCTAGGCTCAGTAAGAGGCTATTAAAAGGAGCCTCTCGGATCAATTAATGAATCAATGATAGGCTTTAATGTTAAGTTATTCTCACGGCCATCTTAATTGTCCATAGAAATTTCGGACTAAATTTCTTTATGCTGTAAGGTGTTTGCTTTTATGAATCCACTAAGCAAGTGCATGTGTCCAAATTAAAAAAAAATAATCATTTTTCGCTAACGGAATTTTTAATGTCCTTATAATGTTTAGGTACATCGCATGTGTGGAAAGTATTAGAAAGAATAAAGGGAAAAATGTTGGTGCATTTTACTCTTAAATAATTGTTAATTATAATGATTTGGGAAAACCGAGTGAGACGGGGAATTCCATATTTGGATTGAATGGTTGGAAAAGAACTTCTGTATTTTAGGATACGTTCAAAAATGGGATTAGGGATGAATTGCAATGAGTAAAACGGCAAAATAATTGCTGGGACTACTGCACTACTGTTCATCTATCTATTTCCGTTTTAACATTTTTTTCAGAATATGTATCGGGTTTTCGAGCATGTTTTTATCTTCGTTTAGCAGATGATCCTGCAGCTTATTTTTGTGCAGTTTGGCGCGTAGTAATACTTTTGCCCAGTAGGAGGGACGGGAAAACAATAAACCCCAATTGGTTTATTTCTTTCGAAAGCTGGTCTTGATATTTTTCTGTTCTTGGTGGCTGAGAGCTTTCTCAATTATTTTTCTGTACATTTTATTAAGGAAAGGAGAACGGGGTAAGGAAATTAAACTAGAATAGAAAGTAAAATGTTTTTTTTTAAATCAGCGTAAAACTATGTCTCAGTTGGATTCGAACCCACCATAGTGGTGGTGCTTAGTACAGCACGTTATTATTTTTAGAAAATATAATTAAATAAAAAAAGACAAGCGTCTAATAACTCCGTAATATTTTTGTTTCCTATTAATTTGATCGCTTGATAAGTGCAGTGAAGTTGAATATTGGCTAGCCACTTGCATCGCTTAAGGAAACCTAAACATTTTTTTTACATTTTTAGTAATATTAAATATGATATCATTGCAACGAAGGTTATCGTTAATACACCTGTAAAGAATAGACAGTTTTTTTGTTTCAGATATGCCAGTGCCATTCAGCTGGAAATTTCGGTTTTACTTTAGAGGCAGGACATAGCTCTGTATTTTGGATGTATTAAATTCCAACTGGTTGTTCAAGCCTCACAGTAATATACTAGCTTCACAGTAAGAACGTGAAATTGGAAATAATAAAAAAACTGAGAGTACTGTTATGAGCGAAACAGTTGATTGTATTAAAAGTAAAAGACTGGAGATCATATCTGAAAATAAGAAAAAGAAGTCAACGTAAACTGAATTCTAGAAAATAACTGAGGACATTCAAAATATCTTGAATTATACGGCCCCAAAAAATTTAGCTTTTAATCCATTTAAGGAGGCAGTCGTCGATAGCAAATGCATGGATATATGGTTTCAACGATTGCCTCCTCAAATGCTGATGCCCAACTCTGTCAAATACCTTCAAAATATAAAGTACAATAATTCTATACTGCCCAGAGAAATGGAGAGTGTGGTTCCACTTTGCGGATGGATACATCATCAAATATCCACTCTATTAGTATGGAAATAATATGATTCAATATATTTCATTATTCATTTTGGAGATTTGTTTTTTATGCGAATCGGTTGAACGAATGTTGTTTTCTATCTGTACCGAAAAAAGGATATGTGGAAAAGCTTAAACGCTGATTGAGAGCAGCTCTTCAGAACTATGCGGGACATACTGTCTGGATCAGCAGATTTGTGTACATAAAGATCTCTAAGGAATCTTACTACTGTATGATAGAGCCCATAGAAAATTAAATGTGCTCTAATACAGGCAGTGCAGTATCATTATGAAAGAGCATAAGGATGAGCAGATGGTATTTTTAATTCTTTAAGAAAATTACCAAAACTCTTTGCCACCCCTGACGTACAAGAAAAACGGTTTGAGGTTGTTACACTATGGAACACCTAATAGAGCTTTAATGCTCTTTGAGATGGACTTGCGGAAAAATACCTGATAAGTCCTATTAGACAGGTTAGCTCAAAATCAATTCAGAAGTAGTGCACAAAAGTTCAACTTCTTAAGCTTAAGCAAAATAATAGTGTAAGCAAGTCTGTCGAACGCCTTACTGGAATTATTTTAAATACAGTCTAGTCCATCTGCATATCTTTCAAAAAGTTAGAAGTAGTAAAAGAGGTGAATTCTAATATTTTAGTTGTTGTCGACCTAAAAGATATAAAACCATGCTCTTTGGGAAAAAACAAACTCTTACATTTTTTTAATGTCAATTAACAAAGTTATTTTTTGGTTTTAAAAACTTTTTTAAAAACAAGAAATTTGAAGTGTATTATAAGAAAAAACCTTTGCTAAAGAAGTCAATACTCTTTATTTTGGATTTTCGATCAGATTTAGCAAAAAAAAAAAAAACAAATAAGCGAACCCAAAAATTTATAGCTAACATGTTTTTTTTTACTTTTAAATTATATAAAATATTTGGAAAATCATATTTTTTGAAGAAAGTTATAGAAAAATTGGAATATGAATTTATTACAATATTTAAAAAAACATCTTAGCAAGATTACTTGCGTAGAATTTAAAAAAAATTTCTATTTAGAATTTTAAAAAAAGGTTCTAATATACTGGAAAGGAAACTTTCCTTACTTTTATAAAAGTGAGTTCCGGCGTCTATTTTTTTTTTACCAAGAAATGTGTTCCGGCGACTTTCTTTTAAAAAAAAAACCCTCTGTTCGTACTTCATGTAAAGTAAACATTTGAAAATGTACAGTCATTCTTCGCACCAAAACTTTTAAGTTATTTTTCGATTTAATATTGTATTAAATTTCTATTAATGAATCGGTGGGAATTTGGATGCCTAGAAAATTTCATTGATATATGTTAAGAAGCGCAAACGATGTTGCTTGAACATCACGGACTTGAATGAGGAAATTTTCAATATTCTTATTTAAAATATAAAATATTAATCTAGACTTATAGATACTACAAAATATTCTGAAATGTGTCAATTTATTTTTTTTCTACTTAAAGTTCCCTTATTTTATCATTTTCCAATTAGAATATGGATAATCGATAGTAATTTATAGTGTTAGTTTTCATATGATAGTATGAAAAAATTTCTTTTCTGTTAGTCCTTCTTAAATATTGTAAAACAGAGCAAATTTCCTAACTGATAAAAAATAAGCTATAACAGGCTATAATAATAAGCCATTTTCCTGAACATATACTGAACATTTTCTTTTTTTAATATATGTTCAGGAAAATTGTTTTTTCTGCATGAATAGAGATTATTGTAATAATATCTAAAATAATTAACTAATAAGTACTTAATTATTTAAGATATTATTACAATATTTTCTATTCATACAAATTATTATATTTTCTTCCAAAATAAGATGAGCTGCAGAAAGTCCATAAAAAGTAGACATTATAACTAATAGATTAACTATAAACTTTGAAGTATAGTCTAAATTGAGTTGAGATAATTTTTAAGAAAGTACTACTTTTGGTTAAAGAAAGTAATCAAAAACTCGTTTAAGTTAAGCTTAGAAAAGGATATTCAATATCGTCTTAGTTGAGATCAATAAAAAATTTTCAAAGTATTTATTTAAGATTAATCTACCATGTGTATAAGCTTAAATCCGCTCTTTTTTAGTCAAAAAACACATGTTTTTTACATAGAAAGCTATAAAAAAAATTTATTTAAAGTACTTTCCCTCGCTAGCCACACATTTTTTTCCATCTTTCAGGCAATTGGTGGATTCCACGCCTAAAAAATTCTTTCTCTTTCGAGGCAAACCACTCATCAAGCCATTTTCGGACGCCTTCGTAAGAATCGAACATATGCGATGGTGCGTTGTCGTGGAGGAAAATCTGCTTGTCATGTCTTTGTTGATAATCCGTCCTTTTTTCAAGCATAGCACGGTGCAATTTGATCAGTTGTTGATGGTAGCAGTGGGCATTGATAGTTTCACTAGGTTTCAACATCTCATAGTAGACGATACCCTACTGATCCCACCAAACGCACAGCATCGTCTTCCGTCCGAAGCGATTGGGTTTTGGGGAAGATGTTGATGGTTGGCCGGGATCAATCCACGATTT
Organism: Atherix ibis; assembly: GCA_958298945.1. Classification (NCBI taxonomy): domain Eukaryota; kingdom Metazoa; phylum Arthropoda; class Insecta; order Diptera; family Athericidae; genus Atherix; species Atherix ibis. The sequence continues at coordinate 40,484,636 of OY282607.1, forward strand.
CTTGCGTTTAGGATTCTCAAAGTACGAGTATATCCACTTTTTATCGCCTGTCATAATCCGATGCAGGAACAACTTTCTTTTTTGCCTGGCGAGCAAGATTTCGCATGTGTTTTGGCGTTTCTCCATCTGCCTATCGTTAAATTCATAAAGTACCCGTTTTCCGATCTTTTCAATCTTCCCCATGGCATGCAGACGCATGGAAATGGCTGTTTGAGTAATTTAAATTTGGTTACTGAGCATTTTTTTCGATTGGGTATGGTCTTCGTCCAAAAGAGCCTCCAATTGATGGTCCTCAAACTTCCTAGGCCGATTTTCACGATTCTTGTCCCACAAGTCAAAATTGCCATCTTTGAACCGACGAAACCAATCCCGGTACATTGTTTCCGATAAAGCACTGTCACCATAGGCCTAAATAAGCATTCGTTGCGATTCAGTAGCCGATTTCTTCAAATTGAAGCAGAAAAGCAGAGCTTCCCGCATATGCTCTTTTTATGGCACAAAACTAGACATGATTACCAAAGAAAAAATGTATGTTGTTGTACGAAATTGCTGACAATGTGCACTGATTAATGTTGACAGATGTCAAAATCATAAAAAAAAGTATGGCGTGCCTATGGTAGCTTAATACGCTCACTCACGCCATCTATGACCAAACAGCGGTTTAAAGCTGGTAAGTTTAGGTTTCTTGATCTTTAGTTAATCTTGTTAATAAAATATTTTAAAAATAAGCTTATCGTTTTAAAATTTGTACAATATTTAAATTTTAGAGGAAAAAATCATAGAGAACATATTAGTTTAAAGGTAAAAAAATAGTAGTTTGGCTAGTAATTGAAATAAAACAAAAAGAAACGATATAAGTAATAGTTTTATAAACGTTATCATATCTTAAAGTGTACTTGCTATAAAAAATATTTTTTTTTCTAGTTAAGATGTTAATTTTCCTTTGAAAAAAAAATTATTTTAAATATATTTTCTCTCTGTTACTTCCGTTTGGCTATATTTTCTGATTGAAGTAAATTTTCCTATAATAAAATGATTGCTACGAATTTTGAGGACTTTAATGATCAATTGAATAATAGAAATTACAGTAAAAAAGGCCAATAGCAATTAAAATTTACACTTTTAAAAATGCACATTATTCATTTTCAGATAAATGTGTACGTGAGCTTGCAAAATCAATTTATAGCACAGAAAATTAAACCAGATTTGAGCATCGTAAACCATGCTGATGTGATTCTCGAAGGTCCATTGAATAGTAAACCCTGTTTAAGAATATTGGCTGAATTGCATATGCAAGTGATAAAGAGAGACCTTTGCGCAAAAGAGAATCACTATGAATATAAAAGTGGAGGTGCTCCATTGAATATTGCCATATCAGTTTGGTTCTTCGAAATGTATTGAATAAAAATGTAAAATTTTGTTCGTAAACAGTTGTAAAATTCGATTGGATCACATTAATTTGCTAGTTTTTAATTAATATTTTTGCAAAAAAAAATCTATTTAAATAAAATAAAATTTTAGAATAAAATGAAAAAGAAATTTGAATATTTTCCAAAAATTATTGTTTGTTGCGGTTACGTAATAGTGCATAATGGAGAAAGTAGTGTTTTGTCGTGTAATCAGTGCGCGCCACATTAAATTTTATATTAAATCCGTAAGCAGTTGACCAATTTTTTTTTTTAATATATAAAAATGGGTCATAACAAAATATTTTTTTTTTTTTTTTACTATATTCAATAAAGCTTAGTGTAATCAAATAACTATTTTTGTATTCTTAAATATATCGTTAATTTTTAATTTTAATATTCTATAAAATAAATTTATTTATTCTAAAGTGTTAATATGAAAAATTAAAAAATTTTTACATCGAATATTTTTCTAAAATTGATCAAAATGTTTTTTTTTTCGTAAATTTTTCGAAATTTTTTGTTTAAGTTTTGGTTAAATATATATTTTTAAAAAAGATTCTTCCAATATATAAAATCTAAAATAAATATCATTTGTAAAAAAATAAAAAAATTCAAAAAAAGTGAATAATATGTTTTCTTTTTGTTTTTTTTTATGGAAGTTTTAATAAGTGAAAATAATTTTAAAAAATTCTGTCAAATATAGGATAATCAAAAATGATATGTATATTTATAAAGATTAATTATTAATTAGGTGAATGTGATTTTTTTGTGTGGAAATTCTCTCATTATAAAGAGAAGATTATTTTGGTGAGTTATTGAATATATTATTATTTTCTTAAAACATTATTCTTTTAATATAAAATTAAAATTTTTTCTCATAAATTTTCTAACAAAATATTATTTTTTTAACGTTAAACATTAATTTATTCAAAACTTTTATACTCCAAACTTGATTTTTAAGTTTTTTTAATTTGTTTTCGTATTCTTTTGATATTACTCATTTCTATTGCCATAAGTATATGCTCTTTTTTTATTCATCCTAAAACTCAAATAGAGGCTGATCTACTTGGAAAAATTAATTTTTTAAATATTATGATAAGAGTTTTTATTCTGAACGTAATTAAAGAGTGCACCATAATTCAAAATTATACTGGCTATAAATTTAATTCTTATATTAATTAGACAAAAAATTTATTTTACTTGAATTATAGTAAAACAAATCTAGTATTTCACTTTTGGTTGGCTACACTATTTGTGGTCAAAGTTTTTCTCTAATTTGCTTCTTACGTAAATTTTTAATACTTTTTTTTACAAAAAAAAACATTAAAAATTTACGAAAGAAGCAAATCAAGGGAAAATTCTTTGGAAAAAAGACTGATAATTTCTACGTCGTGAGTTAATAATAAATAAGTACGTGTATAATGGATGAACTCAAATTGAAATTATTTCATATTTATTAAATTCTTTAAAAAATGCCATAAAAGATTTTTTAAGAATTTGAATGAATAAAAAATTTTGACAAAAAGGATGAAAGCGTATTAATTATGTATGTACTTGTATTTGACTGGCATTTGCAAAAAATATTATTTTATTTCATTTTAACATTTTTTCCCTGTAATTCTTTGCTGTTTTCTTTTCTTTACAATATCTTATTTAAAAAAGATGTAACATTTAAAGGTTTTTTCTGTCTAAAAAATTTTCCTCTTTAGTCCCTGGGGAGTTTTTAACATCGTCGTAAAACATGACGTACAATAGGCTTGTTCGCAAATGTACTTGCTCTAAGCGCATATTAAGAAACAAACAACTTTTCAATTTAACTTCAAAAGAAATTTCTCTCATCACCCGGATTTGTTAAACTGCTTTCGAAAGTATCGTTTTATTATAATACGCATTTAAAATTATATCCTATAATGTATTCCAACACTACTACCACCATTACTGCTACTATTTATTTCGAAATAGAATAGAAAATCCTATTACTACTAGACGGATTTCTTTCTTTTGAAAGTTCTAAGAATATACAATAATCAAGAAAAAAAGCAAAGTATTGACGTATGATTACTTCACAAGACTTTAATTGATTTAATTATACAATATTTAAATATAACACAATTTTTTTTCTCAATTGCGTGGTCTTTTTTTCAACTGTTTATTATTTTACCATGTTGAAAGTAGTCAATAAGACTTTTCCACTAAAAGACTGTCGCCATAACCATCGCAGCTGACGGAACTACTTTTTGCCTTGTTTGAAGCAACTTTACCGATTCCGATGGGATTGTTTTGAAATTTCTTTTAATTCCGATATATGTGTAGCAACTATTCAGTCCTTAATACTCCTGCTATCTCACGCATTTTCAAATATCGGTCATTAAAGAAAATTTCGTTTCATTTTTATATTATTTTTTGTATCACGATCTCTTTTAGGCAAACATTTTGGGATTCATTTTCATAACTCCTACGGCCACATTTAAACTCGGAAACTCAATATTATCTTTCTGTTCAAAAAAGTAATCCCCACCAGATATTATACACTTGTGCCAATGTTTTCTTCAATCCTCGAAGCACTTCAAAAAATCATTTTTTGTGATCTTGTTCAGCTCCACCTTCGATGCCGTCTCTATCTCCTCAATCGTAGCGTAGCATCGTCTTTTCATGGAATTCTTCAGTTTCGGGAATAAGAAAAAGTCACGGGGGGCCAGATTTGGGGAATACGGTGGCTGCAGCATTATAAGTGTGTTGTTTTTGACCAAAAATTCGCGCACAAGCAGCAATGCGTGAGTAGGGGCGTTATCATGGTGCAAAAGCCATTTTTTGTTTTTCCACACATCCGGGCGTTTCTGGCACAAATCCGGGCGTTTCACATCTTGCCGGCCTTCTGAAAACATTTTATACCACCGATAAACATTGCTTCGGTCCAAGATAGCTTCACCATATGCTACAGTCAACATTCGGAATGCGTTCGCGCAATTAATTTTGTTTTTCACACAAAATTTGATACAGATTCTTTGATCCATTTTTTGGAATGGGAAAAAATCGAAGACGGGCCAAAACAATTGCAAGCAAAGCAGCTGTCAAAAATTAACTGAACATTCAAAAGGGTCGAACTTGTCAGCATAAGTGAGTACCAACATAACGCCACAAAAAATCAAAAATCGAATATATGTAACCAGCGGAAATTCAAAATTCGCGATACTTTTTGAACAGACCTCTTAGTTGCTTATGGATGGGAGGACTTTCTTAAAGTTGATTTTGGGTAGGCTTTTTAATAGTACTAATCCTTAAACTTTTCAAAAAGAAAGATTGACTTACATAGCAGTAACTAATTTATCCATTAATATATTCTCAAACACGTTCACTTCAGAAGACTGTGTAAATTAGAAAAACTAGACGGACAAGCTAAGGAAAAAAACTCCTAACAACTCAGATGCTATCGGTGAAATAGACTAAATAATTTTGAGATATTCCTCTTGGAAAAATTTATATATAAATTCTTCGGTAAAATTTTAATAAAAATATCACTAAATCAAAATTAAGATAAACTGCAGGGTAATAGTCTGTGACTACTTTGGTTTGTAGAGAAGAACTTAAATTAAAATGAACAAGTGAAGAACCAATTAATATTGCTTTTTAAACTACAAATATAATAATTTTGATCTTACATATAAAAAATAATTTTTAATTATTATCAATTGAAAAATATTATAAAAATGTTCAAATTGCTTTTTCATCTGTTGCGTTTGATGACAGCTTGTACGATTCTGGGCATATTATTCGGTCGATTAACTTTTTATCGTATCCTTTGAAATGCTATTCCAGCATTGCAAAAGAATTCTCTGAAGAATGTTTTTGGAAAATGGACTTCTATAGGGTTGAGAACCAGTGTTTGTGGTGGCCATGCTGTATTTTTCAAAACTGTTTGATACTTTTTAATTTCTACAAACTGTTCAACTATGTTTTGGATCGCTATTCAGCTGTATAACAAATTCTTTGCCAAATAACTGGGGTCATAATGGCAACAGTCGTCTCTAAAAAAGACAATTTTTTTTTGTCACAAACAAAAGTTTCAAGGGGTTGATACCCTTTTAAATATGGAAAGTGAAAAACAGCATTTTCAACACATTTTCCTTTTTTTGCCATAGAAAAGATCAAAATGCTGTTCAATCAAGAAAAAAATTATCCGATGTGTATGGAGAAGATGTGTTAAGTGAGCGCCAGTGCCAAAACTCGAAGATGCACCACGTTCAGGAAGGTAAAAATCGAAGATCCACCACATTCTGGAAGATAAGTTGAAGCTGATAAAAACACAATAAAGGCATTAATTGGTGAAAACCGGTAAATAACAACTCGTGAGATCGCTGGGAGGTTAAATTTATCGAATTCGACCGTTCATGGTCATTTGAAACGGCAAGTTTTAATTTCAAAGCTCGACAAACGCCAAGATACATTTTTGAAGGGTATTATTATTGTCTACAATAATGTTAAGCACAAAAGGTCCTAAGGTAGAAAGGATGAACCGGCACAAAGCACTTCGAGAGCCAATATTCATCAAAAAAAGGTAATGCTATCTGTTTGGTGAGATTTCAAAGAAATCGTTTATTTTGAGCTTCTATCGAGCAACACAACGATCAATTCTGAAGTTGGAAAATTGAATAATTTGCTTAAAGAAAAAAGGCCAGAATTGGTCAATAGGAAAGGTATAGTGTTCCAACAGGATAATGCAAAACCACATACAAGTTTGACCACTCAAACCTAGCACCTTCCGATTATTATTCGTTCCGGTCTTTTTGTCCAGACCTAGCACCTTCCGATTAATATTCGTTCCGGTCTCCACAAAATTTTTTAGACCGTAAAACGTTTAATTAAAATGAGGTCAAAAATCACTTGTATCAGTTTTTTGCCAGCAAAGAACAAAAATGTTATTATCGTGGAATCATGCTACTGCCAGAAAGATAGCAGAGAGTATTAGATCAAACTGGACAATATTCAATTGAACAAAATATTAATTCACTATAAGAAAATCGTCTTTCATTTTTATAAAAAAAAACCGAAATTACTTCCCGGACAAAGCAATAATTATCATTGCTTAAACAAATAAATTTTGGCCTACCAGACCTTGGTAAAATGTGTGTGTGATGATTTCCGGTTTGACTATTTAGACTCGTTGTGCGTATTTTGAAATTTAATGACTTATTTTTTATAACCGAAAACGTTTCTTTTTGGTAAATATTAACTCTACATTTCAAACGTTATTCAAAACGTCACTTAACACCTCTGACTTAGTTGCTTCGATTTCGAATAGAAATTGCATGACAACAGCCTACTACGACTACAAAATGAATGACAACAGCCTACTAATCCAATTGTGAAAGACGGCTTAGTTTGATGATCATAACTCTTTGAAATTTTAAACTTAGTTTTCACATTTTAATTTAAATATAATTTACTAACTCCAATTTGTGAAATTAATCCTTTACATATCTACCTGTATAAAGCATTTTTGTTTAACCATATAAGAAATTAAAATATTGGACTTTCCGAAATAGCATCATAAAAATTAAAAATTACTTTTAACTTCTAAAAATAAGTGCAGGAATTTGGCACAAACAGGAATATGAATATAAAAAATGACGACTATTTTTCCAAAATTTTAGGAAAAAATAATTTTATTTAAATTGTTTACTTAAAGTATAAATGAAAGAATTAATAATGGCTTACGATTTATTAAGATTTTAACTGAAGATTTCTAGAGAATTTGTTTTTATCAAGATGAGCGCTAACTTTTAGCCTGGTTAATATTAGGGTACAAAAATAAATATTAATTATTATGACAAAATATATAATTCATATAAAAATTTGCATATCAAAAAAATTAATTAGATTCCTTTAGTGATGAATATAAAAAGGAAATGAAAAAAATCTCTTAGCTCTAACATCTCATACTCTTTTGCAAATTATGGCCGTGTTTATATAAAAGTTGAATTAAATTTGGAAATGATATTAATCATTTATTATTTTATACATATTTATAAAAATGGTCCCAGGCCTATATACCCTAGGCACTTACATAATAAATAGAATTTGATAGAAGGTTTCACGTGTTCGCTATTGGATTACGTGAAATATTTATGTTGTTACCTGACGTATCAAAAATTATGGTACGTGATCATATTTTGATTTGTTTTCCTTTCATAGAATAATCCTTTTACATACCATTCTCTATTTCTATCTCTCATTCTCATTTAAATATCAAATTAAGGATATTTTTGTGTAAGGATTTTTACTCGTCAACATAGGCCGTTGAGGGAAATATTCGAAATGATGGGTTTGCATTATCTGACATAGATTTTACTATTTTCCATTATATTCTGCTCTTACTCTTTATGATATTTTGAATATTTTTAATTAATTTTACTTGGTGAGTTTTTTCTCTGTTTGCCTGGTTTTAAAATTCTAATTTAAAAAAAAATTAAGTTTTATTAAAAATCTCTTTGGGTTATTTTAATTATAATTTAGGATTAGTTTCTATACAGTTTTTAAGTAAGATGCAGTGATTTAGATATTTGAATTTTTGTTTATTAATAGATAATTGGAGAAGTTCTTTTTTTCATACATTTATTTTGTTATTAGTTATCCTTGCTAATACTATACAATTCTATCTTTGGTTGTATTATTTTTTAAATCAAAAGTAATATTTTTTTGTAAAATTTGGCTACAAAACCTGCTGAAAAAGGCCTTAGTTTATGTGTAAATATAATGCAGGTTGGATTTTGTTTTTTAAACTTAAATTAAATGAAAAAAATTAGAAGAAATATATTATCAATTGAATACAAAAACAGAATGCATATTTATGTGAGCAAAATCTTATAGTTTTAGAAATTTGAAAATTGTAAAATCCTTTTAGAAATTTTGGAACAGTTTTGTTATGCACTTTATAATAAATTTTTATATATTAACTAACTAATTTAAGCTAAAAACACAATTTTATTGGAAGATTTATAAAAATGTATTAAAAAAATATTGTAGAATATTTAAAAAAAATTGTCTTCAAATAATATTTTCCAAATTTAAATCATATCTTTTTCAATGTTTTTTCATAGTCATATCGCAAGTGGGGTTACCGCAAGGAAGTGTTCTTGCCACACATTAATAAAGTACTTTTACCAATAAATTTCATTAACTATAACAGCTGCTTATATAGCTTTATTTTACTTTCCATTAAAATAGTTTCTAGTAACTTACAGTTCTATATAAAATATTTCCAAGATTGGGTTACGTGCTGGAGAGTGGAGGTGAATTAGAAGAGTGTCTATGTTACTAAGTGTATAACCTTAAATCCGCTGTTTGGTCATAGATGGCGTGAGTGAGCGTATTAAGCTGCCATGGGCACGCCGTACTTTTTTTTTATGAGTTTGACATCTGTCAACAGTTATAAGTGCACATTGTCAGCAATTTTGTACAGCAACATACATTTTTCCTTTGGTAATCATTTCTAGTTTTGTGCCAAAAAAAGATCATATGCGGGAAGCTCTGCTTTTCTGCTTTAATTTAAAGAAATCGGCTACCGAATCGCATCGAATGCTTATGAAGGACTATGGTGACGGTGCTTTATCGGAAACAATGTACCGAGATTGGTTTCGACTGTGCAAAGACGGCAATTTTGACTTGTGGGACAAGAAGCGTGAAAATCGGCCTAGGAAGGCTGAGGACCATCAATTGCAGGCTCTTTTGGACGAAGACGATACCCAATCGCAAAAAAAGCCAGCCATTTCCATGCGTCTGCGTGCCATGGCGAAGATTGAAAAGATCGGAAAATGGGTGCCGCATGAATTGAACGATAGGCAGATGGAGCGACGCCAAAATATATGCGAAATCTTGCTCGCCAGACAAAAAAGAAAATCGTTCCTTCATTGGATTGTGACAGGCGATAAAAAGTGGATATATTTCAAGAATCCTAAATGCAAGAAATCGTGGGTGGATCACGGCCAACCATCAACATCTTTTCCAAGACCAAATTGTTTCGGACGGGAAACGATGCTGTGCGTTTGGTGGGATCAGCAGAGTATCGTCTACTATGAGATGTTGAAACCTAGTGAAACTGTCAATGACCACCGCTACCACCAATAACTGATCAAATTCCACCGTGCTCTGCGTGAAAAAAAAACGGATTATCAACAAAGACATGACAAGCTGATTTTCCTCTACGACAACGCACCATCGCATACGTCAAAAATTGTCCGAAACTTCTTGGAGACTCTCACCTGGGAGGTGTTACCCCACCCCGCTTATTCACCAGACCAGCGCGTTTCTGGCATGCGGTATCTTCCTTCTCAGGGCAGCGTCTTATTATAACGAACTTTGAGCTATTAGAATTGTCACTTTTTGATACAGATGCACTTTCTCCAATCACAGCCATTAAGGGTATAAGAAGGGACCACGTCCTGGACCACAATAGCTACCTTTTGTTTAATAATATACATATAGGTCTTCTTTGGGTTGCAGGTCTTATCGGTATTTTATTACATGAGTGAGAAGACTTGCTGGCAAAATCAGCAATCCAATGATCAACTTTTGCGGCCATATCCGATATGCCTCCGCTGCTTACTAAGTGTCGAATATGTAGGGAGGGGAGGTAATCAAACTTACTTCTCAGGATTAGAATTGGTCAAAGCGTCAAATCACCTGCAATCGCCCATCTGCCAAAACTGCGTAGTTTCCTTTACAATTTTGCTTATTCTAAGGAATTGTCGCCTTAGCTTTGATTTTTTTCTTTGGCAGGATTCCTCCCTCCTATATCAGTACACTACTTGACTTTTCTGCTTTATTCCTAAGTTTTCTAGGTTTTATTTTTAAAAAAAATAAGTTTTGATAATCCGTGCGCCTATGACATGTAACCATCTGGCAATCTCTGGTGTCGCCCCAGTCTTTATGGATATCAACAATATTCATATGACTTAAATATCCCCCTTGGTCATGATCTGTGTATTTCTCGTAAAAAACCGTTCTTATCGATTATCCTTACGCTACAATCCTTACATTGAACAACCCATGAACAGATATCAATTCTTAAAGAGAAATTAGCACCGAGAAAGGAAAAATGTCTTGTTGGTAAGTTATTATTATATAATATAATAGTTAAAACTAATATTATTTCGCTAGTAATTTATTAACAGTTTATTTTTATTGCCATTTCTTCCAAGTTCCATTTTTGATTAAGCACTCATACATCAAGTGTAGACTCTACTACTTTGATGTATAAATGCTTCATCAAAAATATGATGAAGGAAATGGAATTAATATAATTAATTTTATTACCGGAGATGCATGGAGAATAATCCCCAGATTAATTTCCGTATTCATTTACTTTGATATGTCTCCATCCGAATATTCCTTCCGATATGATTACGTATATATATGACTTTGATGGATTGGGCTATGTGTCATAAAACTCAGGATAAAGGTGTTTACGAATCATCATACTTCAATTATGATTGTAGAAAGTATCAAAATAATTAGAAGAATATTATTAATTTTCGTATTTGAAATTTTCTATATTGACAATAATTTTGGATTCCCATGTCCTCATATAAACTCCTGCAACAATTTCTGTTCGTAATTTTCTTCTGTAAGTGTTTAAAAAATTTTTTTTATATTTTTTTATTTTTTTTATTTTTTATTTTCACAGATTATTACAACTACAACATAATAATAAACAAATTTAAGCAATAGTATTAGTTAACTTGAAAGGTTGTGGGGAGTAAACCTCCAATGAAGTTCCTCCTGTTAGCGTGTGTTTCTGTTAAGCCTCAGTATTTTAGTAAATAACGCGACCAGTGACGCTTAAGTCTTCGATGGGTATTTCTAGGGAAGGAAGTGGAGGATAGTTCTTGAACGAGAGGATTATTATGATTGAGGACACGGGAACGAAGCTTTTTATAACGAGATACAGCCACGCCAAAAACAAATGGGACCTTAAGATCACGATGAATAACAGTATTGCGAACATAAAAGGGGGCATCGAAAATTGTACGGAGTATTCTTGATTGAAGGGATTGGATTCGACGGGAATGAGAAAGCTTAGTAGATCCTCAGAGTTCTAGTCCGTATGTCCATATGGGTTTCAGTAAGGTATTGTATAACAGTACTTTGCTGTCTATAGTAAGTTTGGAACGTTTGTCTAGAAGTCGAAGTAGTTTTAGGTATCGTCTTTTTAGTTCTTGCCTTTTAAGTCTTGTATGTGGGTTTCATGTCAACCGTTTGTCTAAGTTCAGTCCTAGGTACCAAGCTTCGGTGTGTTGAGGTATGGCACTGCCATTAAGGTATATGGGAGGGCATGACTCACGACGGGGAGTGAAAGTTACCTGGGTAGATTTACGTTCATTGTCTTTTATTCTCTATTGGATTTAGAGAGTTTCGGAAGCATGTTGGGGATTTTCGCTAGATGCAAGGCAGGCCGTATCATTGGCGTATGTAGCAAAGAAGGTATTAGGGCAGATTGGGATATTGGATGTGTAAATGTTGTAGAGGATGGGTCCAAGTATGCTACCCTGAGGAACACTCGCCAATATCGGAGAGATATTTGAGAGTTCGTTGGATTCATTTACTTGGAAGTGGCGGTTGGAAAGGAATGATCTTAGCACTACGAAATAGGTAGAAGGAAGGAACCCCTTGAGTTTTCAGAGTAGACCCGGGTGCCAGTCCCTTTCAAAAGCTTGACTGATATCAAGAAATACACCGAGACAATACTCTTTTCTTTCTAAAGAGGATGCAATGAAATCGACATCGACAACTCGTAGTGGAGTGTTCGGCGCGGACACCAAATTGATGATTAGGAATTAAATTTGAAGATTCGAGTAGAGAATGTAAGCGGCGAAGGAGGAATTTTTCAAAGATTTTTGAGAGTAGTGGAAGGAGACTTATTGGCCTGTTGGAAATGGGGCGGTTTATTGGTTTATTGGGCTTAGGGATCATTTTAATGATGACAAATTTCCAGAGGATTGGGAAATGTGTTGTTCTAATGATGGAGTTATATATTGTGGCAAGGAAAACTATTGCTCTTTTAGGGAGTTGTTGCAGTATATTGGACGTAATCAGATCATAGCCAGGAGCTTTGTTTTTGGGAAGGAGCTTGATTAAATTGGCAACTTAGGAAAGAGTGATTGCCTTAGGGGGAAGACTCATGGGTAAAGGAATGGATAGTTCCGTCTCGATGGTAGTGCAATGAGTCCTGTCTAATATGTCCTCATGTGGAGTAAATGTTTGTGCAAGGTGTTCAGCAAAAGCGTCTGCTTTATGGATAGTTCCGTCTCGATTGTAGTGCAATGAGTTCTGTCTAATATGTCCTCTTGTGGAGTAAATGTTTGTGCAAGGTGTTCAGCAAAAGCGTCTGCTTTAAGTTTATCCGTTTTGGCCCAGGTTCCGTCAGTTTTCCGTAAAGGGTGCTTTGTTTTTCTATAAGATAGTATTTGTCTTGTAGCAGTCCACAGAGTTCTGTTTTTCGTTAGGGTTGAAGTGTAGTTTCTAAAACGTTCTGTATTGTATTTAGTGATTTCGTCATGTAGTTCTTTTTGCAGCTTGTTCAGTTTGGTTTTGTCGCTGGGCATTCTTGTGTGTTGCCAATGAGCTCTTGCTTTTCGTTTTTCTGCAATGAGACGCCTAATTGTTAATAGTTGATTTGTCAGGTTTTGTGTAGGTTTCGAGTTTTTACTTTTTTGAGAAAAGGCTGTAGCGCTTTGTAGTAAACATGTTAACTTATGTACCGCGTCATCTAGCTCTTGTCCTGTTTTTATGCTTTGTCGTAAGTCTAAAGCTCGTCAATATATTGTTTGAATAATTCCCAGTCAATTGGTCCATTAATAAGTCTCGGCGCATTGACTTTTGGAGTGGGTTGGGAATCGAGGACTAGTAGAACAGGGCTATGATCGGAGTTAAGATCTAGGAGTGAACTAACATTAATATTGGAGGAATTCATGGGACTAGTTAAAAAGTAATCGAGAATGTCAGGAAGCTTAGATCGGGAAGTTGGCCAGTAAGTGGGAGTCGGACGAGAGATGACTTAATAGGGAGATGATGAAAACATTTGGTTAAGAATAATCCCACGGGGATTGGAGACTCGACAGCCCCATTGTGGGTGCTTGGCGTTAAAGTCACCGACAGCAATGAAAGAATTCCCAAGAGCTTGGATGAATGACCTAAATTCAAGGGAGTTTATTGGTTTATTAGGAGGGTAATAGGTTGCGGCAATAGTTAAGGGGACAGGGGAACAGTCAATTGATATTGCGGATAAGGAATTGAAAAGAAAAGGATAAGGAATGAAAAGAAAAGGATAAGGAATTTCTAATGAGAATAGCAGTGCCACCGTAGGCAGTATTGTCAGGATGGTCGGTCCTGAACGTTGTGTAGTCGCGTATGTAGAAGTTGGACCTGGACGTAAAGTGTGTTTCTGTAATGAGTACTACGTCTATTCGTTTGTCATTTAGTAATAAGTCAAGTTCTAGTCGTTTGGAACTCAGTCCATTAGCATTCCAAAGGAGGATTTTAAGGGAATTTGCAGTACAAGACGACATTTATTTCTGAACGGTGGACGATAAAGTTGACACAATGGACATTAACGCATTTACAAGAGGTGTTAGTATTTTATTTAATTCCTGTACAAGTGAGTTAGTTAATTGGAATAACATTGAGGATATATCGTGGGACGAAAATGACGGACTTTTGGCAGCTGATATTGCTGTCGGTTTGGTTCTTGTTGAATTTCGGAGACTCCTGGCGGGATATTAGTATTCGAATTTTATCCTTGTTGATGTTGCTGTTGTGGCTGCTGTAGTTGTTGATGTTGCTGCTGCTGCTGCTGCTGTGTCTGGTGTTGTTGTTGCTGTTGTTGTTGTCGGTATTGAGGTTGACCTGACGCTACTGATGCATATAAAATGGTCGGTATTACGTAGCTTGTATGCGGAATTTGTGCTCTCTGTGGTTTTACTTTTGCTTGTAGGGTCTTGTAGGTAGCACAACCCTTATAGTTTGCTGGATGTGCACCCATGCAGTGGACGCACTTAGCTGCACTTGTCCTCTCTTTTAAGCATGCAGATGTCAAATGTTCACCAGCACATTTGACACATTTAGGCGGGTTCCTACAATTGGCCTTGGAGTTTGCAAATTCCTGGCGTCTATGGCATTGCACAATATCCTTTTGCAAATACGGTTTCTCAACTTTAAATTTGGTAGTAGAACAATGTGTCTATTTTTAAAATATCTTTGTTCCTCGCTGAGGGATCCAAATCCACAAAAAATAGTGGAAGAGATCGACCCTCTTGTTCTTTAGTTTTAACGAAACCAAGCACTTCCAACTCGTTTTTCATATCTTCCACCGGCGTAGTATGATGTAGGTGGCGAATCACTACACGGAAAGGCTTTAAATTTTTAGGCTGATATGTGTGAAATTCCGATTTAGTCTCGTCCAAGTACTTAACGACACTTCTGTAAGATGCGCCGCTCTCTGTATAAATTGAAAGACCTTTTGGATGGGTCTTGCATGTGAATTCGCTCGTACCAACGAGTTTGTCACGTTGGTCAAAATTGGTGACGTTTTTAACGCAAATGGGCGGTGTACTCTGTTTCTCCGGCCCAATATATACCCATTAGAAGCAATTGCATCTGGAAGCGCTAAAGCAGCAAATCTGCTTTTGCTTCTTTGGAGGGTTTGGAGTTTTTGGTGATGCTATTTGCTTTTGCTTCTTTGGAGGGTTTGGAATTTTTGGCGATGAGAGCCGCTTTCCCGATACTTGTCTAGCGCTACCATTCGGCTTTATGAACGTGGAAGAGTCCGTATCGGAATCCGTAGATTTAACGGACGGTGTCGTTGAGCGCTTGCAGTCTCTGCTTATGGAAATTTTTACATTTAAACGCGATAATTTAACTATGTCTATTTTTAGACTTTTACAGTTCAGTTGTCTCGTTCAATTGCGCACTGTCACTAACACATATATTTTTTACTGAGTTTTTGCTCTAGTTTTTTTCAATTATTTGTATACACTCTATTTTCACTTTATAATAATGCATACAAGAACCGATAATACTTGTTCAAAACACTACAATTTACGCCTTTGTTTTTGTTTTTGTTTTTTTCCGAAAATACCAATACGCATCGCACCAAATTTAAAACACGTCTGCACGGTTCGAAATCTGAAACCACGACTTGTGTTTAAAGATGAGTCTATTAAAATAACGCTCATTTCAATCATTTATCCGCTTAATAAAATTACCAACACTAGTAGAAACATAACCTCAAAATAGTCAGCAACAATACTGAGTTTACTTACACATAAACAATAAAAACTGAGTTTATTCACACATAAACAATACTGACAAAAAAATGACTCTTCAACATAACCAACGAACCCGCAAAACTATCTATTTTCACTTTAGCAACTAGAATCCACCTAACGTAAATTGTATGCGTAACTCCCAGTTCAATTGTGCTCGTTTGTTCGAGGTAGAGTAGATGATGACAGCTAGAACTACCGACTAGTAGCAAAATTGGTCCAAAGGAAAACGCCTATAGTTGTAGGAGTTTATAGGACGACGTGGAAATCCACGTACATTAGTGATTGGAGCTCTTAAAGAATATTGTTTTTTTTTTGGAAGTGAGAAATCTGGGGAATTAAGAGAGAAGTAAAGAAATATTACCGGCAGATTGTAGAATGGATTCGGCCAAATTAGTACGATGGAAGTGAGTGGTTATTAAACAAGTGTTAGCAATCTTGTATTCTATTATTGTTACAGGATCTAACTACCAACTAGGGTCTATTTAAATTATTTTAAGTGCTATATTGAAATACGTATTCATATATGAATTCATTATCAACAATTTGGTTGTAGAGAATATTTTCATATGGATTAGCTTGAATATTTTTAATTCTATCCTATATATAATTTCTTTAATGTTTTCGAAATAATTCAAAATTTTCGGTGAATAATATTTCTTTAGAACTGTTAAATAAATTACAAAATTTCGGTTAACAATCTTTCACAATAGGCCTCATATGAAGCAAACCGTTGATGCTAACGATCGGCCATTTGGTGGCACCGCTTTTAACTAACTCCTACTGTGAGTAATTTACCTAAAAAGTTTTCATTGAAGTGGTTAATTTCATAAAAGTCATATACAGTATCATATCTAGTAAAAACGGTGCTTGATCGATGACATCCATTAAGTTCTTATCGAAAAACTGGTGTGCAAAAATTGTCACAAATCTTGTATTTTCTGATAAAAACACCCTCTCAAATGCCACGAAGCCCTTAGATTAAAGAATACTGATTTTTAGAATAAAGAATACCATATTATAGAAACACTTTAAATTTCAAACGACTTTGACGGGTTTTTTTCGATTTATTATTACAAAGCTTGTTGGCTGGTTTGTATGTCAAACTCATAACTTCGTTATTATGCGTTTCATGAAAGTAGAGTCCAAAATGGTTCGTTCAAGCGTGTGTTAAGCAAGCTGTTCGGAAAATTTCCTTTAAAGAAAATTCAGCTCTTTTGGAATAGGCCACATGGAGACGGATTTCATTCCCAAAACATCTCTCTCTTATTTTTAGTTTGGCAGCACTTTTTTTAAAAAAAAAATTAATATTTCAACTTTCAGGACTTTAGTTTTTTTTTATAAATGTTTTTTCTTTTAATATTTATTTACAAACGATAATAAATGTGTATTCCCTTCTTTAGAAATATTATGTTTAGAGTTTTATATTTAAAGAATTTTTTTAACATCGGAAATTTGTAACTCCGTATTTAATTATTTAAAATCTAAAACATCATAAAATATTTTCGCTTTTGAAAAAATATAAAATATTTTTAATGATGTCTTTAAGTACTCATTTCTCTGTAAGAAAAATTATTTTTGAATTCATATAAGATTATTTTTGGACATTTTAAAGTTAATGAAAAAACAATTAGTTTTGAAAAATATATCCATATCTGTTTAGTACACAATTCAAAACTCAAAAATCATATAATTTCACGATCTTAAATATATAAAAATATCTAAGATACAAATTCTCGTATATTCGTTTCGAATATTGTCCTTCAGCATCGAGGTTGTGGTTGGATTGTTAGTGCACAGATTTTCCGTCAAGTAATCTAATACGAAGAAATAGGGAAGAATCAAATAAGTGATCGTGGAGGCCAGTCGATATGACCACTTTTTGATATTATTCGGCCGGCAACGATTTCTTTAAAAATTTGCATCGTAGCATGAGCTGTGTGTGATGTGGCACCGTCTTGTTGGAACCATATGTTCTGTAGGTCTAATTGATCCAATTCCGGCAGAAGAAAGTTTTCCAATATGTTCCGATAGCGGTCACCAGTAACTGTTACAGCATTGCCTCCAGCATCGTCAACGGAATGTGGCCCAATGATGACGCCAGCCCAAGTGCCACACCATACAATTACTCTACGAGGGTCTTTGGTGTATCAGTTGAGGGTTTTTAGTGCCCCAATATTGACTATTCTGTTTATTAACAAAGTCAATCAAGTGCTGCAACTGTTGCTGTCGCTGTCGCTATTACTGTTGCTGTTGCTGTTACTGTTGCTGTTGCTGTTGCTGTATTTCGTCGCTCATAAAGAATTTTTGCCTAAATTGGTTTGTCTATACCGAGCTGTAAAACTCGAGCACTCCAGTCTCCGTTCATGATCATTTGCCTACTGTTGTTGTGTCAATTGAATTTTATACGGATTAAAAACCGGACATTCAGCAACACTCTGTCTGCCTCACTGCATCAATTTTTTTAGATGTACGTTGGCCTAATTGTCGCCCAGTTTTTGCTTTATCACCCAGTATTTAAACAATTTTGCTTTATCTCCCAGTAATTTTAACAACCAATTTTTATCCATATTAAAATGGCAACTAAGCAAAATCAACCTGAAAAATAAAAAGCACTCTATATAAATACTGAGCTAGTAAAAATACTACTACACAAGTACAAAAGTTTACCTTTTAATGCATTCTTCGATTAAAGAAAAATTGTGTTACGCCATAATATAAAAATGGTTCTAGAGAGCTCGAGAGTATTCCAGAAAGTCAGGAAGTGTAAACGAGATCCGTTATTCGAGTGATCGGTAGATTAAGTTTGATGGGATAAATATAGTGTGGAATGCAAAAATCAGCAACCAGATTCAACTAGAATTCGACCGTCCTAAACAGATAAATACTGTATAATTAAATAAAAAAATCTATCCATTGAAACTAAGTAAGATCGTAACAATAGTAAACATTTTCTTTTTGATAGCATTTATTTTAAAAGCCCATTTTCAGTATATCTGAAGTTTCTTAGACAAGAAAAAATTAAAAATTTTACTCTGTTGAGGAATTGTGTAAAGAGGCCTGAAAAAACTGTATCTATACAAACGCAGTTCCTTTTAGGATATATAAAAAAAGTTAACGAGAAAAATATTTCTGAATTGAAAATTTGCTTACCAGCATGATTTTCATTATTTTGATTGTGGTTTGGATAAGAATTTGACAATTTTCATTTAGCTACCCTCCTTTCTCTTCAACACACACATAAAAATAAAAATGGTGGAAAATTGGTGGTTTTCTTGTAAATTCTACATTGTCTAGAATGTTTTTGTGTATTTGAAATTTTCGATGCGGAAAAACGATAGCACGAGGGAAATTGTATAAGGCCAGAAAAGATTTTCTCAACCATGAAACTGCGTTAAACGTTTTCAATCGTCAAAAGTCTATTATATGAATTTTCTGTTTATGCATTTATAATTTAAAAAAAAACATCCTCTAGAAAATTTAATTATTTGTTCGGTTGACAGTTTACTATAGCTGGGGTAAGGTTGGGGTTCTTCTATGCGTAGCTTTTACTTTGAAGTGGTGGAATTTTTGTCCACATAAAAATTGTATGTTTTTAGTATAATTAATAGGAGAAATTTAACACCTTCAAATTTGATTTAAATTTTCATTTATATTTTAATTAACTTGCAAATACTGAAGAGCATACATATACGTTTGCATAAGGTTCTTTTGTGAAAAAAATGTTAAACTGAAACCTTACACACACCTTTGCAATTATTGTGTAAAATGAAAATAATCACGAAAATGGATTTGTTGGATGCTAAGGGATTTAAGACTAAAGATTAAATTGCTACAAACCTAAAATTATATGGTGAAAACATTTCCTTCTGGAATGAATTTTTTTACGATACAGTTTTGGAGTGGAAGTAATTTACTAAATGGCCAATCGAATCTTAGCTGATTATCTAGAATGTTGTTAACCTAATAACATTAAAAAAAAAGTGGATTTAATTAATTCGAAAATCTAATATTAAAATTGTTTCTGCAGTAGATCTAATTTGATTGTTAAAATATTATAGCTACCAGACTAATACTCATATTAGCAGGCTCAAGAGGTTAATCGTCTGTTTAAGCGATTAAGGTCTAAGTCAAGCCCTTGACTCGTCTATTTAAGCGATCCTGTCTTCTAACTTATTAGTTAATATTTAAATAATTTCTTACAAACCAGTTTTTTTTCAAAATAAGTTGAGATAAGGAACTGTAGAATATCTCTCCTATATTTACTGGGGTTCCACAAGGAAGTGTACTTGTCGTTATCCTCTTTAATATTTAATATATCCTAATTTCTTCTTTAATATATAGAGGGTCGTTCAATAAGTCCTTAGAAAATCCGAGAAATTGCGCTCGTATTTTTTTGTAAGTAACATTATTGACAGGAAAGCTGTCAAAATTTCAGCGCGATTCAAAGCGTAGGTCAATTTCTATCGTCGATTAAAGTTAACGACATTTATTTGTGCATAACAATGGAAAAAAACGAGTTTAGAGCTGTCATCAAATATCGCCATTTGAAAGGCCTAAGCCCGAAAGAAATCAAAGCCGAGTTGGATGCAGTTCATGGCACATCTGCACCTGTGTTTGCGACGGTTTTCAATTGGGTGAATGAATTTAAACGTGGCCGTTCATCCACAAAAGATGAACATCATTCAGGACGCCCAGTTGAGGTGTCTACTCCTGAAATCATCGACAAAATCCACGATCTGATTTTGAACTATCGACGAATTAAAGTGCGCGAATTAGTTGAGGCCACGGGCATATCACAAGGTACAGTCGCTTCAATTTTGCATGAAAAATTGTCTGTGAAAATTTCGGCAAAATGGGTGCCGCGTTTGCTCTGAGAGGAGAATAAGTGCAATCGTGTAGTGGACTCTGAGGCTATGTTGGCACTCTTTCATCGCAATCCTGCCGAATTCCTTCATCGATATGTCACTGTGGACGAAACCTGGATACACGACTACACTCCAGAAACGAAGAGGCAGTCATCACAGTGGATTTTCAAGGGTGAACGGGCTCCGAGAAGGCAAAAACTGTGCCATCGGCCGGCAAGGTGATGGCCACGGTCTTTTGGGATTCGCAGGGCATCATTTTTATCGACTACTTGGAAAAAGGAAAAACAATAACAGGAGCGTATTACGCGTCGTTATTTCAACGGTTGAGCGAGGAAATCAAAGAGAAACGCACCCATCTGAAGAAGAAAAAAATCCTCTTGCATCAGGACAATGCGCGTGTGCACACCTGCGCTGTTTCCATGGCCAAAATTGTGGAATTGAGAATGGAATTGTTGCAGCATCCCGCTTATTCACCAGATTTGGCCCCGAGTGACTATTTTCTTTTCCCCAATCTGAAGAAATGGCTTGGCGGACGACGATTCACTTCCAACGAGGACGTCATTGCTCAAGCGAATGAGTATTTTGCAGAACTTCCGAAATCCTATTTTTTTGACGGGATCAAAATTTTGGAAAAATGGTTGGGCAAGTGTATAGAGCTAAAAGGAGATTATGTTGAAAAATAAAAAATTTTTTTTTATAAAAAAACAGTTTTTTTCTATCTTTTTCTAAGAACTTCTTGAACGACCCTCGTATGCAAAGGGTACGGCTTACCGTGCATCTATAAAAAATCCGCAATATGCCTCAGAAATTTTCGAAACCTAAAATAAAATCCTCCAGTGCTGACTTACCAATCAGAGAATATAAGTTAATGAATGTTTATGTATCCACATAACTTTTACTCTTTGCTATGAAATGAGTTCTGCTATATATCCTTCTAACTAAAACTTAATAGAGTATAACTAAATAGACGATATCGAATACGTCTGTTATAATAGACAACCAAGTATTTTTAAATAATTCCCTACTGAAGCTTATGGACTTACGGACTAGAGCTCTAGAACTCTACTAAATCATCTAATTTTTATCGCGTCCAATCAATAATGTTAGTCATTGTAATCTTAAAGTCTTCTTTGTTTGTGATGTGACTGTACCTCATTATTCCCGCAAAATGGCCTTTTCTGACCATGTCTTCTTTAAACAAAACTGGTAACACGGAAATCAGGTGCACCTCGGTGTTGAAGAGAGATGAGGTATTTTTGGCTTAAACCTGGTGGCTGTTGTTTAATACCTTCATGGCGGGTACAGCCTTAAGACTCGGCTTCGCAAGATACAGTCCTTATGGTAGATGATGGCAGAGATTGAGGTAGGCCTTGCTTCCAATAGTTAGGATAACTAGCTTGTAAGTCGTTATACCTGTGATGGATGTAGCTAGTTCAGTGGCATGGTCATTTGGAAGCACAAAGATGGGAGTGGTACATAGGTTGAGCCCGATCACCATTGGAATTTTACGGTTGTATTAAACGGATTGTTTTAATGGCTTCATGTATGGAAGACGAAGGAAGGTATAATTATGGTATGGCAGGGATAGTATTTTGAGGCCATTTAGCAGAGAGGGTACCAAAAGTGGTTCAACTATGAGGCTATAAAAAAAAGAAGAAACATTATTAAGTATTTCTTGCATGAGGTTTTCTAAAAATGAAGTCAAATAGAAAATAAATAGCATTTGGGTGTGCTGGGTGCAAACAACTGGGTTTAGTCGGCAGTGCTGGAAAATCCCAAACATGGCAAGTCTGTCTTGCACGCTGATTGGGCGTATTTCAATCCCTATGGTCATAGGCGACCCGTAGTTTTAAATTTAATAAAAGATATGAGACGTTAAATAAGATAATTACTCTCATATTTTTAATAAAACTAATATTCTTGCTCTAGAGCTACGAGGGTCGTTCAATAAGTCCTTAGAAAATCCGAGAAATTGCGCTCGTAGTGTCGGTAAAGATTTTTTTTGTAAGAAGCATTATCGACAGGAAAGCTGCGAAAATTTCAGCTCGATCCATAGCGTAGGTCAATTTCTATCGTCGATTAAAGTTAACGACATTTATTTGTAAACATCTCCATTTGAAAGGCTTAAGCCCGAAAGAAATCAAAACTGAGTTGGATGCAGTTCATGGCACATCTGCACTATGTTGGCACTCTTTCATCGCAATCCTGCCGAATTCCTTCGTCGATATGTCACTGTGGACGAAACCTGGATACACTACTACACTCCAGAAACGAAGAGACAGTTATCACAGTGGATTTTCAAGGGTGAACGGGCTCCGAAGAAGGCAAAAACTGTGCCATCGGCCGGCAAGGTGATGGCCACGGTCTTTTGGGATTCGCACGGCATCAATTTTATCGACTACTTGGAAAAAGGAAAAACAATAACAGGAGCGTATTACGCGTCGTTATTGCAACGGTTGAGCGAGGAAATCAAAGAGAAACGCCCCCATCTGAAGAAGAAAAAAATCCTCTTGCATCAGGACAATGCGCGTGCGCACACCTGTGCTGTTTCCAGGGCCAAAATTGTAGAATTGAGAATGGAATTGTTGCAGCATCCCGCTTATTCACCAGATTTGGCCCCGAGTGCCTATTTTCTTTTCCCCAATCTGAAGAAATGGCTTGGCGGACGACGGTTCACTTCCAACGAGGACGTCATTCCTCAAACGGATGAGTATTTTGCAGAACTTCCGAAATCCTATTTTTTGGACGGAATAGAAATTTTGGAAAAACGGTTGGAAAAGTGTATAGAGCTAAAAGGAAATTATGTTGAAAAATAAAAATTTTTTTTTTAAAAAACAGTTTTTTCCCATCCTTTTCTAAGGACTTATTGAACGACCCTCGTATCTGCAACTTCCTTCCCTATTGACACCGCTCGAAAACCCTTGTATCACTGGTCCCGCGATTTGTTAAAATTCGAAGTTTCTAAATTATATTCACATACTCCCTACAACCTCTTACGTTAATCAATTTGGTTGTTACTATTTAGAAGTTGCAATTAGAATTTTTTTTTTCTAATTTAAAAGTAGTTGACCGAATGTTTAATATAAAAAAAATATTTTCTTTAAACCTGCAACTTTTGGTTTTGAAAAAGTTTGGGAAATAAATATTTCAAAAAAGTTTGTATTACATTTTTATTAATGAAATGAAAGTATTTACGTTCACAATATTTATTTACTAGTGGACTAGTATATTTAACAGATTTTAGTAATTAGCATTCTGTATTTACCTTTTCTCATGTAGAAATATCGTCAACGCCTGTGAAATTTCGATTAAACCTTTCATGGCATTCCCTATAATATTTGCCATTTGCAGAAGCTTCGAGGATTACGCGATGCAGTCGTCCACAATTAATACCGAATCATATCATTCGAACGAACATCAATTCTGTTCACTTTTCATGAAAATCAAACAAATTTTCGATTTCCACTCTTATTTGCATATTTAAATTCTGGAGCGCCTGTTAAGTTACTTTATAATTGAACAAGTATTGAAGGAAATTTCTATAATATGAGAACGATTTATATATGGTCAGAAATATTGAATGGACCCAGTTTGGATATTGCACGAGTTCTCATTATAGTTTGTGGTAGTAATCCTGGAATTATTTTGTGGTGAGTTACTGTAGTACAATTTTGATTACTGGATTTTAGAAATCAACTGTAGAATTTTACAGAAATATTATAAACCCATCAGATAAAATCGGATTCAGTTTGAAATATTAATTTTTTTTATGAAGAGAAGGGATCGTTTTATCGAAGACTTATTGTAGGGAAATTTATAAATTTCTTTGTGCTCACCGTAGAATATAGTTGCTATTTTTTAAATGTTAATCGCAGCTTGCTTGAATTAATTATTTATTGATTAGCATCTACTGACTGTAAGGAAACACAAGAGAATAGATACTATTAATTACTACTATATACCCTTAGAAAAAGGAATCAACAAAAATTAAGAAAATAATTCACTATAAGTATTTTTGGCCATTGATTTAGTAGCCAATTGGGCAGAACATTTATATAATTTAAAATTAGTAGAAGAAGTAGAAGAAGTAGAAGAAGTAGAAGACGAAAAAGAAAAAGAAGAAGCAGAAGAAGAAGTAGAAGAAAAAGTAGAAGAAGAAATTGAAGAAGTAGAAAAAGAAGTAGAAGAAGTAGAATAATAGAAGAAGAAGAAAAAGTAAAAGAATTAGAAGAAATAGAAGAAGTAGAAGAAGTAGAAGAAGTAGAAGAAGTAGACATTTTTAGGTTTTTTCCTCATTTGCTTGGTATGTGTGAAAATTGGCTTTAATTTCGTCTGGTATATGTGAATATTGCAAAGCCTTTCTTTTGAGCCTTGCAAATAAATGAGTCTTTACCAATTCTTTCGGTAATATTACGGGCCACTCTCACCGAAATTTGTTATATTTTTTATAAAAATGGGAGATGGCTTTCAGTGATTATTCGCAAAGCCATCTCTGAATTTCCATACTGGCCAATAATTGGAATCGGTTGGATGACGTAGGAATTGGATGATGTACTCAGTAGGTCAATCACAGTAGATGACCGTTTCGATATTGTTTTCTTTGCCGATATAGTATCTGACTTTGTAATAGTGCCAGATTTCGCCGGCCTCGTAGTAATATTACGAGATATTGTACATTTTTTATTATTATTTATTTTTATTATGTTCTTTTTAAATTGTACAAATATATATTAAAGTACACTGAACACTAAAGCACTAAGGTTTTTTTTAGAGTTTTAAAACTGTTTATAAAAGTTTTTCAGAGAGTTAATGGGAACATATTTTGAAATCAGTTGTAAATAATAATAACAAATTTAATCGGAACCGAACTATACAAAAACAATTCGATCCGCAATGGTTGACGATCAAAATGAAACTTGCTCACATACCTAAATTTATATTTAGAAACTATAATATACAAACACTCTCTATCTGCCAATTCTGCGGCGTTCTGATAACTATTCCACTTATTTAAGGCGAATTTCATCAAACGCGGAGTATCTTTGCAAGTACGATTCACCAACAAAAATTCCATTTTCAAGTTCGCTTTTTAGTCTACCAGGGTTTTTTTTTTTAGATTATTGAGGTACAAGGGGAAACCTTCAAAAGGTACTCGACTGGGAGGCCTTCTACCTGTCAGACGACTTATGCGGGATTTTAACCTCGCTAAAACCTAACCTGTACCTCTAACCTTGCTCCCGGAACGATGGTTCCCCGGCGGCACTCTTTGTAAATACTACTTCGCCGGGGTGTTCTTATAATATTTTACTATTTATTATATTTTACTACTGTCCAGATATTATGACGCCTCGCGGCCTATTCTTCATACGTGGTGTGAAGATCCTTGATGATAGATTCCGCGTACTCTGCAACTTTGTTCCAAGCCGATTGGTTCTTCAGCATGCACTCCACTATGTTTTCTGGACTGATGGAACGGTCCAGATTTTTCTCCAGTTCTGCCCGTGTCCCCTCGTAAAAGGGGCATTGGAAGAACACGTGCTCTGCATCTTCCAGCATATCGTAGCAACGATGACCAGGGGTATAAGCTTAAATCCGTTTGGTTATAGATGGCGTGAGTGAGCGTATTAAGCTACCATAGGCACGCCATATTTTTTTTTTTATAAGTTTGACATCTGTCAACATTAATCAGTGCACATTGCCAGCAATTTCGTACAACAACATACACTTTTCCTTTGGTAATCATGTCTAGTTTTGTGCCAGAAAATGAGCATATGCGAGAAGCTCTGCTTTTCTGCTTCAATTTGAAGAAATTGTCTGCCGAATCGCATCGAATGCTTATGGAGGCCTATGGTGACAGTGCTTTATCGGAAACAACGTACCGAGATTGGTTTCGTCTGTTCTAGGACGGCAATTTTGACTTGTGGGACAAGAAGCGTGAAAATCGGCCTAGGAAGGTTGAGGATCATCAATTACAGGCTCTTTTGGACGAAGACGATACCCAATTGCAAAAAATGCTCGGGGAGCAATTGGGTGTTACTCAACCAGCCATTTTCATGTGTCTGCGTGTCATAGGGAAGATTAAAAAGATCGGAAAATGGGTGGCGCATGAATTGAACGATAGGCAGATGGAGCGACGCCTAAACACATGCGAAATCTTGCTCGCCAGATAAAAAAGAAAGTCATTCCTTCATCGGATTGCGATGAAAAGTGAATATATTTCGAGAATCCTAAATGCAAGAAATCGTGGGTTGATCACGGCCAACCATCAACATCTTCTCCAAGACCAAATCGTTTCGGACGGAAGACGATGCTGTGCGTTTGGTGGGTTCAGCAGGGTATCGTCTACTATGATATGTTGAAACCTGGTGAAACTGTCAATGTCCGCCGCTCCCACCAACAACTGATCAAATTGCACCGTGCTCTGGATGAAAAAGGACGAAAAATGGTCCGAAACTACTTGGTGACATTCAACTGGGAGGTGCTAGTCTACCCCGCTTAATCACCAGACCTGGCCCCTGTCTGCTACATGTTTTCGGTGAATGGGCAACGCGCTCGCCGAGCAGCACTTCGATTTTTACGAAGACATCCGAAAATGCCTTGATGAGTGGTTTACCTCGAAAGAGAAGGAAGTTTTTTGGCGTGGTATCCACAAATTGCCCGAGAGATGGGAAAAATGTGTAGCTAGCGAGGGCAAGTACTTTGAGTAAATTTGCTTTCTATGAAAAAAAGCATGTGTTTTTTTGACAAAAAAACAGTGGATTTAAGCTTATACACCTGGTAATTAATGAAACGAACGTGCTCCACAAAATTTAACAAACTCTATCTGACCTAGCTTATTAATAACAGACCAGCTTCGCTAAAGGAAGTCCTCAAATGCCCTTACGGTCGTGGTGCTATAAAGTGGCCACTGGCTCACATCGAAGGTACTTAATTTTATTTTCTGTAACGTAAATAATATTTTAATAAAAAGCAACGTTAATTAGTAGTACAAAAAATATTTTCAAAATAAAACATTCTTTCAAAATTAGATTAAGTAACCTTTGGACAGCTTAGAAATGTTTATTTTTAAAACTTTTCCAGTATCCACATGAGTTATTAACAAAAATCCTAATAGTTATATTTACGAATAGCCCTAAAAAAAATTAATTTGCCCAAATCAACATACACGCGAAGAATATGGTTTCACTGAAGAGGTAATAGTGAGTTTCAGTTCCTCTCAGTTACCTTTTACGTGAAGCAGAAACTACCATAGTACTATTCTTTACTTTTATCCTATAAAGCATTTAAAAACTGAGGGAGAGAATTTAACTTTTATTATGGAATTTGTAAGAATCGCTTAAAAATGTCAATTACCGTGAATTTGAAGAAAAACTACTTTTAATAGACTAAAAACTAAAAGTTTCGATACAATTATTGTTGATCATTACTCTTTGATTTAGTGTTATGGGCTTGATCTAAAATTAGAAATTATACAACAACGTATAAATTACCACCCGCTTAATATATTAAAAGCTACAATTTTTATGCATCTTGTAGAGAACATCATTATCCTTCAATAAACAGATAAAAATGAAATAATAATAGAAGGAAGTTTTTATAGAAAGTCATAAGGGAGAAAATTTGGTTAGAATTACTATCAGGATTTACGCGTCTAATATTGAAATTTACGATTCATGCGTAGACACGTATGCTTCTACCTCTGTCCGAACTTTTTTTATGGGAAAAAGGTTCTAATTTGGCTCCTTGGCTTTATTATTCACCTGAATAAACTTTGTATGACTTTTTCAAAAAGGAGTGTAACCGAGAAGCTAAAAACCTTGCAACATTGACGTGAAGAGTGTACGCTGCTTCTTTAAAAGGGATAATATTGATGTATAAAAATGTATGTGTATATTAATATTTATTTAATAAATTCTTAAAACAAAAACAATATTAGGTCTGCCTTTTGCCTCCAATCACCATCATTCCAAAATACTTTTTCACATACAATCGAATGGCAATAATTCCAAATAATTAAATTTAAAATTTTTTTAATAAGTAGAACAGAAATTTTATAGATTTTAAGAAAATACCATAATTAAAATTGATTAATATAGAAAATTCTCCCCGAAACGATTTAGGGCAATTTTTACAACATTGACTGTACAATTTACCCCACCAAAATTTCTTAAAATATTTAAAACAAAAACAAAACTGTTCTGGAAAATAAAGTGTTAAAATTAATTTATTATTTTTAGTTTATTTAAACAATGATATCAGAAACAAGATTACGTATTGTTCTATTGTACGTAAATTTCCACAGTATAGTTAAGATTGCCACTTTGTCGTGACTTAAGTAGAATGGTCGCATTATTATAGCCCGGACCACCCTTGCTCAGTACCGGGAAACCACCCTTGTTGTAACGGTCCAGGTCGAGAGCTCGCACAAAACTTATACGACGATAGTTAACATAACCCTTTTATTGGAAATTGAAAAATACATAATTAAAAAGAGAACAGAGAATCGACAAGTTCACGAGTATTCACCTTTTTCGGAAATGTCACATTTGCAGAAATAACTCTGTTGGGTTGACCTCGTAACACTACAAACTCCCGGTGAGCAAGAGTATCTCGGGGAAACATCTGACCCCATGTTGCATTGAAAGCATTTGCATTAACAACAAGCAATGTCAAGACAAGACAGCACACAAAAATGTTACGCATTTTCAGTTTGAATATTTGAATGGCAGCAGATTCGACAAGAAAATTGTAATTTGTTCAAGTATAATTTTTTTGAGTTGAAAACTTCCAGAAATTCACTAAATAAATAAAGTCTGCGGTTTTTGAACTCACTATATTATATTGTAGTAGACTTTACACTGAAGATACTCTACAAAACAGGTGCCTATTTATATCGAAATTCGTTATCTTATCGATCTGATGATTAATTGTGTATTCTTCCGCTTATCTGGTATTATTGTGTGTAATTTTACAGCGAATGTTTTTCGAATATCTTTTGTATTAATCAATTCGCAAATATTGCTAATATGTACTAATTATTGAGTGTTTTTATTAATTTTATTTCAATTAAATAGGAAGTGGAAAATGTTAAATAATTTTAACATTTTCAATTTTCTGTTTTGATAATATGTTTATGCATTAGATAATTAGTACTATTGATTTTTGAAAGTAATAAATATACCGAATAAAAATAGAATTTTACCTTAACTCATGAATTTTGGAAAAAATAAATACTTAGAAACTAATATAATTTATATAAAACTGTACACGTAAGCTACTGATTAATACACCTTGGAACAGACTACTTTATGTCCCTAAATTTCAATTATTTAATAATAGTCTTATAAAAACCGCAATGATATTATTCCAGTTCAGTTTTGATCGTCAACGAGTGCAGATCGAATTGTTTTAGTGAAGTTCGTTTCCGATTAAACCTGCTATTATTATTTGTAATTGACTTAAAAATGTGTCCATTAACTCTTAAATTTATATCTGTAAAACTTTTATAAACTCTTTTAAAATTCTAAATAAAATAATAATAATAATAATAATAACAAATAATAATAAAAAAATAAACAATGTCTCGTAATATTGCTATGAAGCCGTTGAAATCTGGCACAGTTACAAAGCCAGATACTGTATCGGTAAAGAAAACAATATCGAAACGGTCATCTACTGTGATTGATTTACTGAGTACATCCTACCACATCTAACCGATTCCAATTATTGGCCAGTATGGAGATTCAGGCAGAAGATGATAGCACGAATAATACCATAAAGCCATCTCCTTGATAGGCGAGAAATATGTCTAATTCCTGTCGATTAGCTAATGTATTGAACTCTAAACGACATGAATTACACATACTTCGCCACAATATATGTATTGACTTAGCACTTATAACAGAGACGTACTTTACCTCAATATCGTCCTTTACTATACCAGACTACGACACATACAGAATAGACCATCCTAATAATACTACCCACGGAGAACAGCTATTCTTATACGAAAATCCATCAAACATTACATTTACTCCAATTTCACCTCCGAATCCCTGTTATCCATAGTAAATGGAGCGTCTGTAAACTGTCCTCCCAAATTTTCATCCTTCTTCCAGTCATTCCGAGCGTCATTCCTCGCGGGTGGTAACTATAATGCTTAGCACTTTCAATAAGGTTTCTGCGTTACCAATCCTTAAGGAGTGACTCTCTAATATGCACTGGCCTAGACAAACTATCAAGTAATTTCTCGTCCAGCTCCAACTTACTGGCCAACATCTTCTTCTAAGCGACCTGATATCCTTGATTATTTTATTAAAACTCTCCCCATACACAAATCTTTTTTCCAAAAATCTTCCCACATAACTCATTAATGAAATGGTTGACAGGAACTTATTTACAAACGAACTGGGCTAACTAATTAAACTTACACGAAACCAAAAGCAGAGCACAAAATCGACCTTCTACAAATACAGAACTCACAAACAAAACCTCACATTAACTATTACATGCCGTCAATAAATAAGAAACAAGAAGCTATAGCGCAATGACAACGCTTCAGAATGCCTAGCAATAAACCTAAGCTAAACCGATTAGTTTCTTATTTTTGAAGATGTTAAAACTATCCCTGCTCACAAATTTGGCTTTCGATCAAACCTCAATCCAACAATGTCATCGAGTAGTTGATTGCATACCCGAAATGGGTATCCTGAATTGCTCTGGAAACTTAAAAGCTTCCCCATACGTTCTTATTTAAAATGAAGTTACAGTTAATACTGACTATTCCGAAATATCCCCTATCACAGCTGGTATTCCACAAGATGGTATTCTTGGTCCAATCCTACACAATATTTGTACCGCTATTCTTGTATCCCACTCCAGTATCAAAATCGCATTCAGAAACCTACAATCGCATATCAAAAATCTCCAATTCTCGGTTACGAAGTGGAGAATAAAAGTAAATGAGCCCCACCAATTTCAATATACCTTAATTACGACTTTATTCCACCAAAAGACGAAGTACGTTACCTGCAACTAAAACCTAGACAAACGACATTACCGACTACTTCTTTGACTGCTGGACTACCGATCGAAACTGACATTAAAGAAGAAACTTTAAATTTACAACATGATGTTAAAACCGATCTGGACTTACGGTATTGAAATATGGGTTTCCACCAAGGCTTCCAATTCCTATTGCATCCAATCCGTTCAATCCAAAATCCTCCGAAAAATTGTTGATGCCCCCCGTTCTATATTTGTAACAGAGCTATTTACAGTGACCTAAATGTTCCCTTCGTTCATGATTTATGTGTTCCCTAAAATGCTCTCGCTGGTTATCCAGCCTAATTTTCTACGTAATTTTAGGCTGGACAACCAGATGATGTGTTGTTTGTCAGTCTGTTAGTAGACGTGGCATATTGGGTATAGCTGTAAGCTCTGAACGTCGGGGATTTTGTCCACCCAACTGATCGGATTGCTTGTTGCCTAAAATTTCTACATAACCTGTAATCCAAAAAAACTGGACACACTTATTGTTGAGTAGGTTATGACGGATCTCGTTGAGTACAGGATCATTCAACTAGGACTGCTCGGTTGTCATTGATTAGCATGATGATGCGACCAGGAGAATAGCCGAATGGAATTTCAAACACCGCCTTTATTATCTATAGCTTCTTATAGTACGAAGCAGCCCTATACGGATACAATTAATATAGATTAGGAAATAAATATTCTTCGGGATTGTCCAGCTGGTCCATTAGAAAGACAGAGATATTATCAACCACGCTTTCCAATTATTAAGATTAAATAGTTGGTGTTGTAGGAATACTTTTAACAAAATAGTGAAGGGGATAGTTGGAAAATTTACCATTTATAAAAGATATTGGTTTAATGATCAACTAATTTTTAAACTTATCATTTTCACTTATATATGGGTTGGTGCAAAAGTTATGACGGTTTTTTATGATCAAAGGTAAAAAAATTTTTTTTATGATCCCAGAGAATACACGTCTCAAGTTGGTGGTAGAAGGATTCTTTTTTTTTGTTGGCGTCATCATCTACTTCGGTTGGGGCATAGCACTGCACGATGGTGATGTTTCGGAACTTCGAATGGAGCCTGGCTGTCAGAAGGCGGTCGGAGACCGGTTTGTAAGCCCATGAGAGATCTCTTTTTGCGTTGGCCGATAGGATCAATCCGACTCCACAGTGGTGGCCGCTGTCGTTGCCGCTGTAGATGAAGTGTTCGTTTACCCGTCTGCGTTGTGAGGGCTTCCCTTGATGTTTCCACCTTGTCTCGGAGATTCCCAGGATGTCGAGGTTGTAAGCGTTTTTTTGGGAGAGAAGCCAGTCGAGAAGTTTTTGGGAGAGAGTCCCGCACGTTCCAGGTACCTATTCGGGCTGTTCGATGAAAACCAGATGAGTTTTTGCCTGAGGTACGGTCCGGTTGTTTCTTCTTGTGCTGTTTCTTGATAAGGTGGTTTTTTATAGCTTTCGGCTTATCAGGCCAGCGAAGTAACCTCCATTGACGTTGGGGGACCCTACGGACTACATATAAGGCTTGTAGTCGTCCTCTCACCCCGGCACCATGCCGAGATGGCGGCAGCGGGAATCGAACTCGCTACCTACCGAGTGTGAGGTTACAATAGAGCAGGTAAAAACATCCCTTTCTACATATTTCGCATCAAAATCCAAGGAATTTTACACTTATGGTATTAATAAGTTGATAGAAAGATGGGAGGAGGTCATAAGAATGGTTGGAAATTATATAATTGATTAAATAAGTCATACAAATTAAAAAAAAATGTTTAATTGCATATGTAAAAAAACGTCATTACTTTTGCACCAACCCAATAACAATAATAATGTAATTATTGTTTCCTAAACCAAAAAACTAGTTGAGAGATACTCGTTAACTAAAAATATCAGTTAATCGTTTTACATCCGTTCTTACTTTTTTTAAAGATTATTTTATTCATCAATAAATCACTATTAAATTATATAAATTTAATTATTTGTGCAAAAATTATATTCTTTCAGTTGGAATTTGGATAAATTCTAAACTGCATATCTATTTATTATCAATTCAATAGTAAAGAATATTCTTATAAATAGTACGCTTACGAATTATATTTTAATAAGATTTTAAGTTAATTTAGTAAAACCTAATATAAAATTTACTCGAAATCTCATTAAAAAATTTAAATATTTTGGCTATCGAATTTCTTACATCATTTCAAAAGGTATAAAATTTTGGTTTGTACGCAACAGCGTTCAATTTGACTTAAATTTGTTAAAACTTGTATGTATGTGCTCGTAAATATGAAAAATTTTAATTTTTCGAAATATAGATTGTCATATAATTTTACGAGTTGAATAGCAATACTGATTTGCAAATTTTGTCTTATCATATTGTGCACCAAACGATATTGCGCAGTTGTAGCGATAGAATCAATTAATTAATAGGAAAATCAGTCTTCAGCTCTGCTAAGCATAAATTTATGCGAATGTTAACAGCAAACAATATTGTGAAAACTAAACTCCTAGTTGCCACGAGTCACAATCGTATTTAATTAGATTTCCAACTAGCACTTAGCCAAAATAATTTGATACTTTGTAATAAATTGTAGTTATAAAAATTAATTATTACAAAAATATTGAATAAATAAAAATTTTCCGACAAACCTCGAATTTTCGACTAGTGATTTCTCATTAACTGCAGACTCTTTTTATACGTGTATAATATATGTTATACGTGTAGGTTGGCCAAAGCCGCACAAAATTTCAAGCATTTTGTATTTATTTCGATTAAAAATTCTATTGTCGTTTTAACACTATTAAAAGCATTTTCATTACTTTCAAATAATATTTGCTCTATAATTGATTGTGAAGTGGTGTTTATCTATAAAAATTACATAATTATTATGGGTCACCGATTCGAGAAAGTTTTTATCAACAAGTACTTCTATACGAAGTAGTACTCATACACAGATAATTTCTAAGAAAATCAACACAAATTTTGTAAAAGTAAAAGTTTCATTAACTTGAATGATTGTGATTTATTAATTAATACTTTTGATTTGATTCACTTATACATTACGAGTCGTCAGTATTTTTAGACAACAAAAGGTCCTTGAAGACGAATACTAATCGAAAATGAAGATACCATCTTTCATTGGTATTTATTAGGGCAATAAAAATCAACATTACATGTGAGAAAAGTAATTAATATATTTGAATACGAATTCAAGCTGAATTATTATATTATTTGTATAGTCAGAAAATTACATTCCAATCATCTACCGGTAAGTGTACGGATACAAATTGATTAAAAAAAATATTAATCTATTGCTAAAGAGTGTCGTAATCAGCTATTGTTTTCGGTTCATGTTGTAGACTTACGTAGCCCCACTTTAAGGTAAAACAAATTGTAATTAGCCGGTTAAGCATATTTTTATTTCAAATTTTAAATGATATCCAATTTCTGGTAAACACATTTGTTTAGAGAACCTACAAAGTCGGTTAAGCTATAAAATATATCTGAAATCAAGTTTAGCTTTAAAAAAAACTAGTATATATTTTTTGGAATAATTTTTATTACATCTTCCTTAGAAAGTTTTAACTTATTGAACAGAGAAGTGATTTTAATCTAAATTTAAAGATGTACATTGACCGTGATTAGTTTAAAAAATTTAACTTTGTATTAAGTCACTGTTTATCTAGTCTACAAAAAAAAATTCACTTCACGTTAATCTAGTCTACAAAAAAAAATTCACTTCAAATAAAATTAATTTTGCCTTCTTAGAAAAGCATTCTTTTAATTTGAAATTTTCGGATAAATCCGATTCGACAATCACTCATTAGTTTACTTACTAAGTTCTATGGTCGAATTGACCTAGATTTTTTGAAAGAAAAATCCAAACGGAAAGTTAGCTACCGTTAACGTTTAATTATTATTTTCACAATCAATCATTGCTTATAATTAAATTTCCAGGGCAGACCCTATTTAAATTAGAAGATCTAAAATTAAGTTTTAATTAAAGTCCGGTCGAGGCATGATGAAACAAACAACTTCAAATTTTTGGCATCCTGATAAATGTAATCGCTGTAATCAAAGCAGGGACCATAAATGGAGCTACTGTAGTTTACTAGGATAATCCTCATCCATATGGATTAAATGTTCAGCCCTCCACAGCTTACTGAGCTTTATTTCAACCATAAGCAGGTAGTGTCGATACGATTCTATGATCTCGTCATTACATAGACTCTAGAATTATCCATCCCCATGTAGATGGCTAAAAATTCTTCAAATAACCCCCTCTTCTTAATGGAGGAAGTATTCGTAACACAAGTTTTCCAACTAGTATCTTATATAGTAGTACATTCGATATTATGGTCATAATTTTCGACTACCGAGTATGTTGTTATCGACTGTGACTCTTGACTCCAAATAGGAAAAAAAAAATTGTTTGTTATAGTAAGATGGACGTCATTGAATAACATAGTGTGGAACATTAACCCAGCAAAACCATTTTACTGAGTTATATTTGTAGATTTCCGTACGGAAGCATCATCAGGCATTACTTCGAGGGGCAGAGGTGGATTAAAATCACTACTCTGATAGATAACTCCTACCATCTTCGTTACCTTTCATCCTGCCACTATTGGCGCAGAGACATCGGCAGCCTTCTTAGCAGTTTTTGAATCTAACTCCAATTTCTCCGGTAGTACAGCTTTTGCAGCTTATGAACCAGAATTTCGATCAATAGCTTCTCGACCACAATACAAATGGTGCCGCATGACACCGTTTGGCATGCGCAGACTATCCTTAATGCCCTATTACCAGGAACGTAGATACCCTCACGTATGTAGGTTGCTCCAATCAGCCCATCTGCCCAAATTGGTGCAGTACACAGCAGGATTCACTTGACCATAGTCACTAATTGGGTGCTCCTACTCCGCTTGGGTTCCTCAAGGTTCAGTATAGAGGGCGCCAGTTTCATAATTATCTCCGCTACTTTTCCACGCATATATAATTGGTGTTCCTGAAACCGCAGCTTCACCACCCCCGATACTTTAGCGATGATCTCGATGCCACTTCATGATCGCCAATTCTAATGGTAATGCTCTCTCTGCACTTCCTGGTCGTGATGAGCACTGCCTCGGTTTAATAATTTGCAATCTGAAGACCAACTGCTAAAAGTCAACGTCAAACTGAAGCAATATTTCCATTACAAATCTGTTCTACCTCCTCCATACACATTTTCCCACTACGACCACAGCTACATCGTGAGCGAATACGATGATTCTCGCAATCCCCATGGATATGGAGCCAAACATTACATAATAGAACGTCCAATACCAAGCTCGGGAGACTCCCACCTTATAATCCTATATGACCTCTACTATTTAGCAAATCTGCTATTATCTTGGTAATGTACTACGAAATACCCATTAAGGCCTGAGTATTAATGATACACGTCCCGGATTATGATTGCGTGGTACTTTATGGAGGCTCTTCTCTATCGGAACGTGTATCATTGTTGTATAAAATACGTTCAAACATTTTTCCCGTGGTGTCCAGAAGACAATTTGGACGGAAGAATGGCGAAGATCTTTATAGAATGGCGAGGTATCCTTCCTCTCCGAATTGGCAGTACCTCTTAGAGCGGTTTATGCTATCATAGGTTCTACATCTAATGCAACACAAGAGAAACATCCTTGTTATTTGTTGGATTCAGTAGGTAGCCCAACCGATTTTCAGCTTTCGCTGTTATATTGTTTTCCTAGCTCTGACAACCAGAAGACTGACTGCAACCGTTTGAGAGCCACCCACCATAAGCCCTTCACATGATTTAAATGACTGTTGGAGTTAAACTAAGAATGGCTAACTGCGACAGAGCCCCAACTCAAATTGTGTT
Source organism: Atherix ibis (assembly GCA_958298945.1). Lineage (NCBI taxonomy): Eukaryota > Metazoa > Arthropoda > Insecta > Diptera > Athericidae > Atherix > Atherix ibis. Next base: position 40,522,150 of record OY282607.1, read on the forward strand.
AGAATTTCGTCTCGGTCTGAAGCTCATTTTTGTGACTTTCACTGGAAGTATCTTCTAAAAAGTCTTAAATGGACTTTCTCGGTAAAGCAATAGGTAGATCACATATTGCATTTTCCTTGCTCTCAGTTATGTTGTATACAAGCTTTTTAAAAAAGAGACTACGTTTCACTTAGAGCACGATTTCTGCATTGATAACCAGTGCGATCAGCCTCGGAAGTTTTTTCGCAAACTCCTACAGCTCGTCTTATGCACCAATTGCTATTTCAGTATCTCCTGAGCTTTTGATATTTGAGCAGCCAAGCTACACTCCTATATAGTGGCTGACAATATCTTAGGAAACCTCTATTTTAGTTACTATCTTCTTTCCGAGTGTACTTGCTTAGGTGGTGGCGAAACCTTTCTTTTGTTTATTTTCATCATCTGTTTTCTCACGCTCAGCCTATCTATAAAACGTTCACCGGTACTTGGGATCCCTGAAGTCACCGGCACTCGGGATTCCTGAAATCACCGGCACTTGGGATCCCTGAAATCACCGGCACTCGGGATTCCTGAAATCACCGGCACTTGGGATCCTACCCCTGCAGCGTAAATTCTATAAGCACCTGGTGACACTTGGGATCTCTGGAATCACCGGTACTTAATATCCTACCTCCTGCAGCGTAAATTCTCTGTTTGCGACAAACGCTAGTTGGGCTTGTTTTCAATTCTGATATTATCTCCTTGTTCTTTGTTTGGCCTTTATTTAAGTTCAGATCTAGATTTTTTGCCGCTTGCTCAACCTTGATGAAGGTCTTTCTGATCGACACATAATGTCGATATCGTCGGTGTATGTTAAAAATTGAGCTGATCTTAAGCTTACTCTTGAGTTACAATCATTATTTCCAGCATCTGAATAAAAAGAACGCAGAAAAGTGCGTCTACTTACCAAAAGCCATTGTGGATGTTAAATAGCTCTGAAAGTGATTTTACTGCTTTACTCTTCCCCTCAAGCTAATCATGGTCAACCTTATCAGCCTAATCATTATTTCTGGGATGTCAATCTCTGTCATAGATAATACCAAGGTGTCAGTTGTTGGGCATTGATTTATTATCGCATACTTGGACAATTATTTAATAAGCCGTTCGGTGCAGTGTGTAGCCTACATACTTAACCATTTTACTGGTGATGCCTTCGTCTGTTAAGAACAGACCTAACAGCACAAAGATCAGTGCCTACCCTATAAGAGCTACTCCTTTAGATAGTTTTTCTACTTCTTTAGCCAAATATGATAATCTAACATTGACTTCTGGATAAAATATCATCATTTGAAAGAATTAACTTACCTTTTATTAAATAATTAATATGATTTCTTAATATAATATGTCTTGCAATTAAACAAAAAAGGCTATTCGTCCAAATAATAATAATTTCTTATTTGTAATAAAATTGCCCTTTTTCCTTTTTTTCTAATGGGGCTCCTAGATATGGTGAAATTTTTTAAATACAGGAAGATTTCGAGTTCCATACAGTTCTGTTTTTGTTTATATGTAAGTTGCTCTTTGAAGTGCAGTTACCTACTTCGGTAATAAAACGTTCCTGTGGAGTATGATAACTAAAGTTCTGTTTTTGTAGAATCTTACGAAAAATGGAACAAAAATTTGAAGCAAGGATGCGCCAGTAAATTTTTTGTTTATTTTTCAGAGAAACCGCTCCTGGTGGTTTCCAAACTTTAAAAGTGCTGGAGACATTTTTTTGTTTCCTAAGGTAATATAAAACTTTGAAAGAAGCTCAAATAAGTACTGCTGATAATATCCAAAGTATTATAATTGAGGAGCTAATTCAGAAGGAGTGTAACCGTTGAGCTGAAGGCGATTCTAGTTGAACTCTATGAAGAGTGGAAGCAAAGCTTCTGTCGATGTATGGTTACCAAACTTAACTACTTCGAAGTGAATAACCTTGATGCAAACAAAAAATTATTGCGAAAAAATCAATTCCACTGTTTTTTTTCACATTACATGGGAAAAAAAATGAATTACAGTCTTTGAAAAGATCAAATTTACCTGACATAAGTCTTCGATGGTTAAGATTATTTTCTTATACGCTTTTTTGTATAGTAAAAATACGCACTCAAAAATGTAAATTTACCTACTTCAAAATTCATATTTAATAACCTGATTAAAAAACTGTTAACACGATTTTATTGTAATTTTGTAGTTTTAGTATAAATGAAAACAAAAAATAGAAAATTACGATAAATATTCTTATGGATACAGTAATAAAGACCGCTTTTATATCGTTGCCATGGGAGACCTTGAATTTTTCCAAACTTCTAACTAAACCCGACATTAACAAATCATATTTTATTTGCCAACGTAACAAAAGTGCTCATAAATTCATTTAAAATTCTTATAATAAACTCTATTTAGTTTGTGCTTTAAAAAATATATCATCAACGATAAAGTTTACTTTGGTTAAATTCTCTCTAAAAGACTTTCTTGTTCATTTTTTTTCTCCCTACCCACAACTTTTCGCATATGTTTATATCTAACAATATAATAACTTGGGAATATTTATTATATTCAAGGATATCCAATATTCTTGTGTTATAACATTTCGCTTTTCTCCCTCGCTATTATAATTATAAATTTAAATATGGCAAAAATAAACTAGTTGAAAATATTTTGATAAGAAACTTACTTAATTGCAATTCAAGAAGAACTTTTGTGCTGAATTTTGCAACAAAATCAAGTTTAAAATGGGGATAAATTTTTGTATTATAAAACTTAAAGTTTAGAGTAGAATTTCAGATTAAACAAATAAAAAAAAACTGTGATTTTATTATGTGGGAGAAATTGTAGTGGTTGTCATACGAACTGGAATATTTTACTGTGGTTCTGGGAATGTTCTTTGAAACTTTATACAGATTCTTAGTTATTTGGTAGAATTTTGCTTTGTCCTCTATAGTACAAAGCAAAATTTCACAAACTAACTATATTAAATTTAACTGTAGTAATCTGGTACATTGGCTTTAAATTCTTTATTTCAATTTAATTTATTTTTCAAATGCGGACTGACTGAAAGTTTTAAAGTTTCTTGTAGTCTAGAATTTAATTGATTTTGCAAATTTAAAATTACCATAAAAATTTAAAAAAAATAAAGAAAATCTGTTAAATGCAAATAAGTAATTTTTTTTAGGTAAATTTTTTCTTAGTATAGAATTTGTGTGAACTCGTGCACTCTTTGGAAATAATTTTCAACTAAGAACTTCCTAAAATTTAGATATTTGATAATCATTTTGAAATGTTAATTACTATTAATTAATACTCTTATTGAATCACCGACCAAGTATTGATTTCTTCTCATTAAAACCCTTTATAGAAAATGGAATATTTGCCAGAAGTTATAGTGCATTATTTTTTGATATTTAAAAATTTAACCAGACAATTTTTTTCATATTGGGTGTAAGGGAAAGTTCTGTCATTTTTGAATACTTGCACTTGTATGCGTTATCGATTCTTAGCGAGAATTCTGATTCGACTGAAATTTAATAAACCGTTAGATTACTATATGATTGATGGTTTTAACAACTTTTTTTCGTATTTTTGTCAGTTTTTTTAAACTTGTAAAACATTTAACATATGTGAAGAAAAAGTGTATTTACGACATTTTGTGTTGTATGAGTTCCAAAAAGGGAAAAACGCGATGGAGGCAAAAAAAACTTGTGTAACATATTTGGAGAAGACGCAGTAGCTGCTCGAGTATGCCAGAGATGGTTTGCAAAATTACGTTCGGGCGATAATTTTTGGACAGATAAACCCAGATCAGGAAGGCCATCATCAGATGTCAATGACGAAGTGCTACGTAGCATGACAGGACAAATCCCATATTAAATTTCACAGAAGTGGCCTTCAAGCTTGGAATTTCTCCGACTGCTGCTTAAGAGTACATTAGAAGGCTTGGTTATGTGTCCAAACTCTCTGTTTGGGTGCCATACGAATTAACCGAAAAAATTTAATGGATCGAATTTCACTATGTTCTTCAAATCTTGCACATCACAAAAGGGAACCGTTTGTGGACCGCTTGGTGACTGGTGATGAAAAGTGGATAGTTTATAAACATGTGGTAAGAAAAAGGGCATATATTTACAAAGGGGATACACCACCGACTACATCCAAAGCTGGCATGCATCAAAAGAAAGTTATGTTGTGTTGTTGGTGGGATCGGAGGGGTATTGTCCACTATGAGTTACTGAAAGAAAATTATGCGGTCGATGCTGATCATTACTGTTTGCAACTTGATATTTTGAATAAAGAAATTCAAAGTAAACGTCCATATTTGGCCAACAGAATGGGTGTAATTCTTCACCATGACAACGCTAGACCGCACGTGGCAAGAAAAACCGTACAAAAAATTGTAGAGTTGGGTTGGGAAACTCTACCTCAGCCAGCATATTCTCCAGATATTGCTCGGTCTGACTATCATCTGTTCAGGTTGCTGCAAAACTTTCTTGATGAAAATGAATATATAAATTATGAGGGTATCCAAATGGCAGTGGAAAAATACTTTGCGTCAAAAAACGAGGACTTCTTTTCCAGGGGGTTGGAAAAGCTGCCAGAACGCTCGCAGACAGTTGTAACTTTTAAAGAAAATTATATTTTGGATTAATTTTTGAATAAAACGTGAAAAGAAATTTAGTTTTTTCTTTAGAAAAAAACGACAGAACTTTCCCTTATACCCAATACTTCCAAAAAATGTGTTCAACTTCTAAACGCAGATCTAATTTATACTTTGTAATAAGTATAATTCCTTCCTTTTTTTCTACAATATTTCTTATTTGTTTCTGACTTAAAAATATTAACATACTTATTCTAGCTCTAATGCGACATAAAGTATACTTCAAAATATAATTTTTGAAAGTTTTTATGTCCTCAAATAACCTATTCATCATCAATTTTCATGATTGACTGCTTCAAAAAAAAACAAACACAAAAACCACTTTTGAATTTAATCTAATTCAAATGTAATATTTTCTTTATTGTGATATATTAAAAAAATATGGTTACATCCTAAACCTAACCTTAACCTTAACCCTCAAAACCTACTCTTATACATAACTAAACATGGATTTTTTTACAATTATACTTAAAACTTATTTTAAAACTAAAAACTAAATTCTAAATTCTGCATTTTATATTTTAATCCGGCAACTGCTGCGTTTATTGTATCCTCTTCATTCCCTTTGGTACTTCCGACCTCGTATGATGTAGTTGCTAACCTCGATGTTGTTCCTTTCGACTCTTCTTGTAGATCTGAAGACGTTGCTTTAGAGCTTCTTCTGTGTCCTCCAATAGAAGTAACGATGACAGGTAGTTGCAGTTTCTCAAGATCTCCAGTAAGTTGTCTTCCGTTAGCTGCCTTACTTCCCTATTTTGATGATGGGCTAATGATTTCACCCATTTGTGCATTATTCCTATTTGCCATACTACAAATGGGGAAACGCCTGCCTCCGGGTAGCAATAAACTTTTTTGTATGTCTAGATCTGCCGAGTCCGGTGGCTTTTCGTAAGATCTTCCTTTCCAGCCTGTACAGTTGTGTTGCTACTGTTGGGAAAATATATGACCAGATGAGGAAACCGTAGCATAGGTACGCTCTTATAAATAGCTTATAACTAATAAGTTTGACGTCCTTGTGTAGGATTTCTGAGCAATACATTCTCAGAAGCCTGCAAAATATGCCGTTTACTTTTTTAATTTCATCCCTGACAAATTAGTTGAATTTGACGTTCTTGTTGAGATTCAACCCTAGATACTTAAGATTCACAAGCACTCTGACTTTAGAATGTTTACTTGAAGACCCCATTCCTTATAGTATTCTGTCAGTTTATTTACTGATACCTTCCTATGTGTAGCTTCCAATGCTACTATATATCGCATTGATGTACTGTAAAATAGGGTATTGTCGGCGTATAATACCATATGAGTATTTTCGCTTAATTGGACCTTACATACATATATCTGCAATATAAAGGTTATATAGCTAAGGACCAATCAATGAGCCTTGGGATACGCCTGACAATACCTCGAAGAACTGTGAGTATACGAGGTCTGTTCAAAAAGTATCGCGAATTTTGAATTTCCGCGGGTTACGTTTATTCGATTTTATGGCGTTATGTTAGTACTCATGTCTCTCACTTATGCCGACAAGTTCCGCCATTTTGAATGTTCAGTTAATTTTTGACAGCTACTTTGCTTGCACGTGTTTTGGCTAGTCTTCTATTTTTGCCCATTCTAAAAAATGGATCAAAGAATCTGTATCAAATTTTGTGTAAAAAACAAAATTAATTGCGCTGACGCATTCCGAATATTGACTGTGGCATATGGTGAAGCTACCTTGGACTGAAGCAACGTTTATCGGTGGTACAAAATGGTCTCACAGGGCCGAGAAGATGTGAACGACGAAAAGCGTGCCGGACGCCCGAGCACATCAACAACAGACGAAAACAATGATGAAGTGAAGAAAATAGTATTGGCCAATTGTCGAATTGCAATTAAAGAAGTTGCTGAGAAACATATCGATTGGCTCGTGCCGTTCGATTTTTGCCAATGATTTGAGCGTTAGACGGGTCACCGCAAAAATCGTACCAAAATTGCTCAATTTCGACCAAAAACAGCGTCGCATTAAGATTGACTCTGTCCGCAACCCATGTCATGAGTTTATGGTTATAACGTGGAAATCAAAGCTCAATCATCCCAATAGAAGGTGCCGCACGAGCCAAGACCGAAAAAGTTCGGTCGAATGTTAAGGTTTTGCTTACAGTTTTCTTCGACTGCAGGGGCGTGGTGCATCATGAGTTCCTCCCACAGGGTAGAATGGTCAATAAGGAATATTACCTGCAAGTTTTGCGCAAGTTGCGAGAAGCAATCCGCCAGAAACGACCGGATTTGTGAAAGAACAAAAATTGGCTTTTCCATCATGATAACGACCCTGCTCACGTATCGTTGCTTTTGTGCGAATTTTTGGTCACAAACAATACACTAATAATGCCGCATCTACCATATTCCCCAGATCTGGCTCCCTGTGACTTTTTCTTGGTCCCGAAACTGAAAAGCCCCATGAAAGGACGACGCTACGCTACGATTGAGGCGATAAAGACGGCATCGAAGGAGGAGCTGAACAAGATTACAAAAAATGATTTTTTGAAATGCTTCGAGGATTGGAAAAAACGTTGCACAAGTGCATAATATCTGGTGGGGATTGCTTTGAAGGGGACAAAATAGATACTCATTAATAAATAAATAATTTTTCAAAAAAACATAAAATTTGCGATACTTTTTGAACAGACCTCGTACGTCTCCATATTTCAGTCTGGCTTTTCTAAAAGCTGGAGAACTAATTATTAGATTTACCAAATATTTTGGCAATTTCATTTTGATGAGTTTGAATACGAGTATAATAACCAAGTATGGTACGCTGTCGAATGCCTTTTGAATATCTAGCGAACAGAGCCTTGTTGAACAGTTTTTTATTCGTTCCAGTGTAACGTCTGTGTGTACCTTAAAAAGTGCGTGCTGTGTAGAGTAGCCTTCACGAAACCCATATTGAAATTCCGGAATTATGTTTTCTTCCTCAATGAAGAGCTTAAGTCTATCTAGGATGAATCTTTTAAACAATTTTCCTACATTAGAAAGAAGTGATATTGGAAATCTGCTTCGGGGCAGGAGTGCTGTTTTTTTTTCTTGGTTGGTTACAATATCTGCAGACTTCAATATCGTCAGAAAGGACCCATTATTAATGCAGTTGTTGCAAATAAGTGTTAGCAATATTATTCCTTCTTCTGGTAGGCTTTTCATTACTAAACTGGGTATACCATCCGGACCATGGGATATTTTCCTTGTTGCCCTCTCAATGTAGGATTTGCTGGCGCTTTTTGCGACGAAACAATGTTTTGCCTTTGTCGGATTTGTACTTGGATTATTCGACGAAAAATATGGTATTGGTGCCTAAGAGCTCTCCTCTTTCCTGTATCCTGCTTTGCCTTTGAATATATCTACGGTATTTTTCACAATCGGTTTTTTTCCGAAAATATTTTCGCTACCATATATTTTGGAATAGTAATTTGCGAACATTTCGCTTTTGATTTTACACATATTATCCGTGATAATTCTATTCCCCTTCTTCAGGCCTGGGCTGTCTTTTATTCTAACCCTCATTAATTGATTTATTTAAAAATAAGCATGTGGACCGGGCTCTATGTTATGTAAAGTACGTAAACCACTATTAGGCATATTTATTCAACTGTTAAATACTATTGGTGAGCAGCAGCAGGGCTTAAGCTAGTTGAGGTGTTAGACTAGCTAGTTGGATGTATAGGGACTTGCTACTCATACAATCTGGTCTCAAACTCATTTCTCATTATCTTCTCAAATCCCGTACAAGTTTATTGTTGCTCTGACTACCCTCTTTATAAGGTCATAACAAATACCCTTCTTTATAATAGAAAAACTTCTTCACATCTAGTAAGTGATTTCTATGCTATTCCTTTCCTTATACTGACTAGAAATTATGGTTGACGGCTGAGTTGAGAGTGTCTACATCCCTGGATAGGTATGTAAGGGCAAATAATAATTTGTCTTTCTACATGATGCCACTATTGACGTAAGATGACTTCAACAATCGTGAAACTCATTGTGGATTATTCCCGTATAGATCAGTTCTATAATTTTAATTTGGGAGATTTTATTTTTTTTATATTGTACAAGATTAGGGGTTTGTACTGTAATAATTGCGGATTGATATTCTAATTCTAATTATGTATTATTAGGAGGATTACGGGGTGTGGCTCAAACAATTTCATATGAAGTTAGATAAGCATTAATTTTATTATCGTTAGTATTTTTAGTTGGTAGATATAATTTAATTGATTTTTATCATTATCAATTATATATTTGATTTGCAGTAATTTTAATACCTTTAATATTAGTTTGATTTGCTTCCTTGTTTAGCTGAAACTAATTGAACTCCTTTTGATTTTGCCTGAAGGAGAGTCAGAATTAGTTTCAGGATTTACATTTTTTATTAAATTAAAAATGAGTTTTTTACCTTTTTCATTAAATTATTGTATATTATTTTTTTAAGGATTTAAATTATTATTAATTACTTTTATGTTATTAATTAATTTTAGTAAACTTAATAGAAATATTAATTCTTATTGCAAGCTTATAAACTTATTAAATGAATAAATTATCGCGTCATTTTGTAATAATTGAATTGAATAAATAATATTAAAAAACTATAGAACTATTAAAATGTTGTCCTGTTCACATATAGGGAGGGATCTTCTACTGGTCGAGTACCAATTCAAATTAATAAAATTATAATAATTACTATAAATCAAAAATAATCTTTGGTTACTTGGGTAAAATTGAATTTCTCGAAATTTTCTTAAATGGTGAAATGGAAAATTTATTAAAATTACAATTGATATAATTAAAACGATTACTCAACCTAATTTATTTGGAACTAGCTGATCAGTACCCGACGTTGCCCGGGTCCCTTTTTGTTTCGAACTTTAAATATATTCGAATTTTCCAGAGTTTCCTTAAATTTTCTAGAAGTTTCCAGACTTTCAAGAAGCATTCTAGAAGATTTTCATATTTTCGAATTTTCCTGTGTTTACTTAAATTTTCTAGAAGTTTCTGGACTCTCATTAAACATTTAAGAAGATTTTCATATTTTCCAATTTTCCAGAGTTTTCTTAAATTTTGTAGAAGCTTATGGACTCTCATTAAACATTTAAGAAGATTTTCATATTTTCCAATTTTCCAGAGTTTCCTTAAATTTTCTAGAAGTTCATTTTCATTTCTGAAGTACCAGGCATTCATAAAAAAGTCAGAAAATCAGAAACAAAATCATCACGTACCCAGCGCTTACTTCCACAGCCTTAGATCCAGCCATTTGTTTACTCAACCATGACACATTTCTAATACCTATACTACTCTACTCTTCTAAGGCTATCACGACACGGGCACGACACGGTCACGCAATGAGGAATAAGGTGAGGGGTGAGGAGAAAAGACAGCGTAGAAAAGAGAACACGGTTTTGCATTTTGTATGAGCGCCTGGTATTTCAGAAAAGTCTTGTAGTGACGTAGAGAAGAATTGTGGACAAACGAACGAACGAACATACATATTTTGACTTTTATATATTAGATTGATCGTAGAATTGCATAAGCAAATAGAAAATATCATTCTGGTTGAATATGGGCTGGTGTTACTAAGGGATTTGAAGGAATAAAATTATCTGGGTCTCCTAGTAAGTATGGATTAATTAGGGTTAATAATGTTAATACTCGTAGTATTAATAGAAATATAAATCTCTAGTATGGCTGTAGATATTGCAGTTTACACTTTCAATCATTATAATAAGTGTCAGCCACGTAGCAAAGGAAGTTATTCGCGGTCCATCGAATTGTGTTGTTCTTTACAATATACGGTATTACCTGCTGAAAAACAGGGTTGTTGAATTACGTTGAGCAAATATCGAATGGTTTCTTTTGGAAAAAAACTGACAGAACCGACGAAGGGTTCGATGATCGGTGTTCGCAGTAGTTCCCAACTTGTGGCGCCTACTAACGAAATGAAAAATAATACCTTTAGCTGTTTGTTGACACACGGACCGGACAAGTAGCAAATATCGAATGTGTTTCTTTTGAAATATTTCCCGAGAAGTCTACTCTATCAGCTTACCAAAAATTTTGGGCACAAAAACCACTCAAAATTCGGATAGAATATGCAATTTTCTAATCAGAAAGTACCCTCTTCCAATCTGTGCATACTTTGACGTTCAACTCGCTATCACTTATCTTCTAACAGATGGTTTGCTTACCCAAAATTTATTCTCCAATAAAAATCAGTCGATTATGGAGCTTTAAGATACCTCAATACACTTTCCAAGTCCTTTTTTCGATTTCTCAAAACAAAATAACTAGTCCATCCAACTAACCGAATACCAATTCTTCTGTTTATTATAATAAATTAAAAATAGTTTTTCTGATTAATATAAACATTGGCAGGACCTTATAAATTTTTTCAGTAAAATATAAAAAATATTCTTTTTATTCAACATTAAATATTCGATATAACAATAAATTTCATACATAATTTATCGAGATTATTTTCACATTTAAATACACTCAAAAAGTATATAAACTGAACAAAATCTCATACAATAAAAAAAAGGAGATTTATTTAAAATTTTTGCAAAGAACAAAATATAAATAAAGTGGTGGTGGTTATTTTATTATATATCATATTTTTTTGCCACGTCCTTTATAGTTTAAGGATGGGAAATTGCTACCGCTTGCTTTGCTTTTTAAACAAATTTGTTGGAGAAGGGAAACATGAAAAATGGAAGAGCTTAAAGCTATCGAATTGGGGGAATTTTTATGTCTATACATATATATATATATACGTTCACACATATATACATACGAATATAGATACTTTTTGTGGTAACGACTAGTCGATGGTACAGAAAACTTACAACAAAGCATCTGGAAACTTATTTGCAGCATTGGAATTTCCTCCTCTTTCCTCCTTTTTTGAATATACATGGCATATCAGTTATGGTTACAATCTATCGTGTTGTTAGGAGTTACGAATTTAAAAAATGTCAGCTTTTATAGCTTCTCATATCTGCTCAATTTAAAAACCAAAAAAAAATTAAGAATTGAAAATCAACTTTTTCCGAAAGTTTATGGAAAAGGGAAAAATGTTATGTTCGCCTTAAAGGGCTTTTCTAAGTGAATTTTCCGATTTTTCTGTTCAACTTGTTCGCATTTTCTTGTTGAGCGAGAATCGTTTATATTTTCTTCTAAATTTCGGTAATATTTTTATTAAATGGAGAACAAAGCGGATAAATTAATTTCCTAAAAATAACCTCTACCAAATGGTTAATGTAAAAATTTTGTTATAAGACTTATGAAAAAGGGAAGTTCAATTATTTGGTAATTTTGAGGCTAATTAATTTTCTTATTTATTTAGTTCATTAATAATTAAATAGTCTACTTGTAGTAAAAAGAAAAGTTTACCCCAAAAAATATAATATAAAAGTTAATCTAGTTAATTTGTTTATTTTGTTATGCTTCATTATGTCTGTAATACGAGTATATAAAGGGAGAGTACGATATCAAAATTATAAACTCTAATAGGAAAAATATACTATTATAATTGATGTTGTGTGCGTGAAACTTAAGATGCAGTCATATAAGGAGAATATTTGCAATTGGATGGGTATGGAGGGTTCCAATAAAAATTACTTACCTAAACAAAAAAGAGGTAGTTTTATTTTTTTTCAAATTTTCTAGCTCACTATTTTTTCATTTTTTTAAAATAATAGCAATGCGTATTCAAACCAAGTAGAGATTACTTTTATAAAGCAATTGTCCTTAAGGAATTATGAATATACTTAAAAGGGGAAAATCTCAATATATAACAGAATGTGGACAAAGAAGCTTCAGGGTATAGTGATGTGCATTTTTGGCGAAAAGAGGTCGCGTGGAATAATTGCAGGGATGGAATCCAAGCAGACAGTTTACTGGATCATTGTCTATAAAAATGACTCCAAAATATTTTTGTCGCACGTAGTAATTATATCGCTTGATTTTGTACCTAGATTAGTATTTAAGAATCACGTCCCTTATATGAAATTATATTGTAGCTTGGGAGGAATTATATTGCAAAGGAGACATTTCTTAAATCTCTTTGGGTAAGCTAAGCATTTTACCACATTCTTGATGATGTTAAATGTGTAGTCATTTTTAATGTAGGTTTTCTGTTTCAGTACTTTTAATTTCTCTTTAGATACAAGAGACAGCACTGTATTTTGGAAGCATTGAATTCCAGTCGGTTAGTCAAACTTTTAAGAGATTCACATATGTAGCTCTGCCATTTAATAGCAGCAAAGCAAACACGTGAATTCGCAAACTACAATAATATGGAAAACTAATAGTAATGTCATTAGCGAATCAGTGGATTATATCAGATTGGAGATCATATATGACAATTGAAAAAAAAAGATGGAGACAAAACAGAACCATTGGCAGTACCATTATTTATTTGGAAAACTATAAACTTGAAGCCATCCAAAACATCTTCGGTTGAACGGACCGAAAGGTAGTTTCTAATTAATCTAAAGGTAGCTTGATGCTAAACTCTATCAATTTGTTAAGTGTAATATTTCTGCATTCCACAGAAAAATGCAGAGTGTAGAAATTCCAATTTTTTGATAGATATGCCATCAAATCACCAGTGGATCTATTTCTATAGAAACCAGCTTTCGTGATCCAATATATTTCCTTTTCTGATGGCTTTTAGCATTTCCATGACCTTAGAAAATTTAACAAAACTCTCCATTTTAAAAGACTTGTTCAATAAATGCTGCTTTCCATATAGTCGGAAATACTGCTGAAGGACAGGATCGGTGGTAGAGTTACGCAGCGATTTTGTCAGCGTGGAAGAAAATCTCTTCAGAACTATGGGATATGTTACATATCATTTTGGATCAGCGGATTTGTGAACATCACGACCTTAAGTACTTTTTTACTTCAGATGAAATGCATCTACGCCACAAAAATATGAACCCACTTTACTATAGATAGTGGCAAGATACAATCTGGAAGAGAATAACATGCAAGGAATAAATCTGCGAGTAAATTTCTCTTGTCCTCAAAGCAGTCGGTCTTACGTAGGCTACTATATATATTTCTGGCCTAGGCAACACTAAGTGTTGCCAGGTGCGATCTGACATTTCCATTGGAAAGTTTGACATTTTTTAGCATAAACGTACTCAGAACGTTTTGACGTACGACTATCATTTGTGTTGTTTACAGTGACTTGAAAAAATCAATTTGGCAAAAAAATGGAATTAACTCGTGAACATTTTCGTGCGATCATTTTTCACAACTTTCGACGTGGATTATCACGACAAGAGTGCATCGATGAACTTAAATCTTTGTATGGCTATGAAGCACCATCCTATAGCACTGTGAAAAACTGGTACAACGAATTCAATCGTGGCCGACGCTCGCTCAAAGACGAATTCCGTGAAGGTCGTCCAAAAACAGCCGTTGTTCCAGAAAACATCGATGCCGTACGTGAACTGATAATGCAAGACCGTCATGTGACATACCGTGAGATAGAGGCATGCCTAGGCATTTCTCCCACCAGCATACATTCGATATTGCATGAACACCTGGCCGTAAAAAAGGTTTGTTCTCGTTGGATCCCGCACAATTTGACAATCGCTCAAAAAAAGGCTCGTGTGGATTGGTGTAAAGAAATGCTGAAAAAATACGATCGCGGTGCTTCAAAAGACGTTTATAAGATCGTCACAGGTGACGAATCATGGATCTATGCGTATGAGCCCGAAACAAAACAGCAATCGACCGTGTGGGTCTTCCAAGACGAGTCAAATCCAACGAAAGTTGTTCGTGGAAGAAGCACTTCGAAGCAAATGGTCGCTTGTTTCTTTGGCAAAACTGGTCATGTGGCGACTGTTCCGCTTGTGCAACGTAGGACGGTCAATTCTGAGTGGTACACCACCATTTGTTTGCCTGAAGTCTTCGGAGAAATTCGAAAAACGAACAAGAGAAGTCGAATCATTGTGCACCATGACAATGCGAGCTCTCACACATCGGCTCAAACCAGCGCCTTTTTGACCGGACAAAACGTCGAATTGATGGGTCATCCTCCGTACAGCCCTGACTTGGCACCCAATGACTTCTTTTTATTCCCACAGCCAGAAGATGCTGTTGAAGCATTCAAAAACCATGTTTTGGAGGTGTCTCAATCGGAGTGGAAAAAGTGCTTCGAAAATTGGTTTGAGCGCATGCAAAAGTGTATAAATCTTGATGGAGAATATTTTGAAAAACAATAAAACCTTTTTCGTTGATAAATATTCGCATTTTCATTATTAGGCCAGAAATATATATAGTAGCCCACGTATAAGACTGGAAGCCTAACTGCTCCTGAGAACCTCTTGGCTTATACTCTTTATTCTGTCTTTATTTTTGTTTAGTTAGTTAGGTAGTTGAGTCTTATTTTAAAAATAGGATAATAATTTGCGCCATAAGAGACATAAATTAGCAACAATATTGTGTATCTCTGCTGCGATTTATTAGTTTTAACTTCCTTTGATTGTGATAAATTTTAATTAATTTAGTTGAATTTTATACAGAGTGCTTTTTATTTTCGACGTTGAAGTTTTTTTTTGATAAGTTTTAAATGAAATAAAATTTTATAATTTGAATTTTATCGGCTGATTAAATAATCTTTTCCATTATTTATGGAATATGATATGGATTAAAAAAGCTAGCTCTATTCAGCACATTTTTCGTAACATTTTCGATGTCTTCAGGTTGTGTTTGGTTTGTGAGTGTACACCTTTTCCTTTAAGTCTCCCGAAGTGTTCAAATCAGGAAATTGCGGCGGCCAATCGATATCACCACTTTTTGACATTATTCGGCCGAGAACAATTTCTCTTAATATTTGCATCGTAGAACGAGCTGTGTATGATGTGGCACCGTCTTGTTGGAACCACATATTCTGTAGGCCTAATTGATCCGATTCGGGCTGAAGAAAGTGTTCCAACATGTCCCGATAGCGGTCACCAGTAACTGTTACAGCATTGCATCCAGCACACTCAAAGAAATATGGCCCAATGATATCACCGGCCCAAGTTCCACAACATACAATTACTCTACAAGGGTATAGTGGTCTTTCGTGTATTAGTTGAGGGTTTTTAGTGATCTAATAGTTGCTATTCTGTTTATTAACAAAGCCAGCTAAGTAGAATAATGATTTTTTGCTAAAAATGATGGTCGTCTATACCAAGCTGCAAAACTTATGTCAATTAAATTTTATACGGGTTAAAAGGCAAATTTTTTTTCAGAATTTTCAATTAACATGATGGAGATATTCCCAATAATTTCAACTCTTTTAACACCAAAAATGTCACGTAATTTTGTCCGCCTATTCACAATTGAATAATTATTTAAATAAAATATTTTAATAATTCCGACACGTTAATTCCGTAATATTAAATAAATAAATTGCTATCGACCATTCTCTACGACTGTCAAATGCCAACAGACAAATGTCATCCAAATCAAAATGGCAGCTAAACAAAATCGACCTGGAACGTCACCCTGTACATCAATCCAATAATATCTAAATACATTATTGCCAGAGAAGTTGATTTTTTTATTAAATCAAAATATGACATAAAATTATTCAGTGCAAATAGAAATGTGATTTTCTTTAAATAATAAATATTTTGGAACTTTATAAAGCTTTTCAATAGAGAGGTTCAATGTTTGTGAGTGCCTATTACTTTGACATTTCAAGTGACAGTAGCTTTCTTCTTGCATGTTTGTATTCAACTTTTGGAGGGTTCTGGTTGGGAAGCATCATTTGACAAACAAAAGGTAACCACAATATTTCGGGGGCAGTCTGACGTATTACTGAGGTAATAAATGGCGGTTGGTCGAAAGTACCGGTCTTATAAAGCTTAAGTTTGAAGTTTGATGATACTGCGTTGTTTAATACTTTTTTGACACTGCGTTGTTTGGTGAACGCTCTTAGTGAATTTGTAAATGTGGAAAAAAAATTGATCATCGTTATGTTATACAAAACTTTCAATTAAAAGGTCTCAGTCTAACCAATATCAAAACCGAGCCAGATCTTTCTCTGGAGGAGTTTGCTCTTTCGCTTACAACAATAAAACATTGGATGGCTGAGATTAAACGAGGCCATACAAGCTGTCAAAGGAGGTGACCACGCCAGAAATGGTAAAGAAACTCCATAAAATGGTATTGAATCAAAAGACATGGTAGGCATTTGAAAACATGTATACGTGTACATCGCTTATTGACTATGCACCAGTTCACACATCCGCTATCGCGATAGCCAAAATCCATGGTTAAAAGTTCGAACTGCTTCTTCATCCACCTATTCGTAAGATTTAGCCCCCTTGGAATATTTTTGGTTTCCAAATTTGAAAAAATGGCTTCTGCGGTAAATGTATATTTTTTTATATTTGTCGAAGCTATTGATCATAGCTGCAAAAAGTATTTCAGGCTAAATGGAGACTATATTGAGAAATGAGAATATTTTTTTCTAAATTTTTTGTGTTCTGTTTGTTAGGTTAGGTACTTTTGGGACTACTCTTGCAATGCTTTCGACAGGATGGTGAAGTTTATGTCTCCACGTAACGTTATTTCAAGGTATACTGATGAAAGCTAGCCACCGAGATCATGAGATTTAACGTACTCAGATATTTTTTTTGTAGGAGATACGTTAAATCAGTAGTTTATGCCAATAAACTACTGGAAAACAACATCATTCATGCTTTCGGTGGGATTCAGCCCGATTTATACGAAAGTGCCATCCAAAATAAAGCTTTCTACTCTATACAGCTTAAATCCGCTGTTTGGTCATAGATGGCATAAGTGAGCGTATTAAGCTACCATGGACACGCCATATATTTTTTTAATGAGTTTGACAGCTGTCAACATTAATCGGTGCACATCGTCAGCAATTTCATACTACAACATACATTTTTCCTTTGGTAATCATGTCTAGTTTTGTGCCAGAACAAGAGCATATGCGGGAAGCTCTACTTTTCTGCTTCAATTTGAAGAAATCGGCTACTGAATCGCATCGAATGCTTTTAGAGGCCTAGGGTGACAGTGCTTTATCGGAAACAATATGCCGATATTGGTTTCGTCGGTTCAAAGACGGCAATTTTGACTTGTGGGACAAGAAGCGTGAAAATCGGCCTAGGAAGGTTGAGGACCATCAATTGCAGGTTTTTTTTAAACTAAGACGATACCCAATCGCAAAAAATGCTCAACCAGCCATTTCCATGCGTCTGCGTGCCATGGGGAAGATTGAAAAGATCGGAAAATGGGTGCCGCATGAATTGAACGATGGGCAGATGGAGGGACACCAAAACATATGCGAAATTTTGCTCGCCAGACAAAAAAGAAAGTCGTTCCTGCATCGGATTGTGACAGGCGATGAAAAGTGGATATATTTCGAGAATCCTAAACGCAAGAAATCGTGGGTTGATCTCGGCCAAACATCAACATCTTCCCCAAGACCAAATCGCTTCGGACGGAAGACGATGCTGTTCGTTTGGTGGAATCAGCAGGGTATCGTCTACTATCAGATGTTGAAACCTAGTGAAATTATTAATGCCCATCGCTACCACCAACAACTGATAAAATTGCACCGTGCACTGCGTGAATAAAGGACGGATTATCAATAAAGACATGACAAGCTGATTTTCCTCCACGACAACGCACCATCGCACACGTCAAAAATGGTCCGAACCTACTTAGAGACACTCAACTGGGAGTTGCCACCACACCCCGCTTATTTACCAGACCTGGCCCCTTCCGACTACTACCTGTTTTCGTCGATGGGCCACGCGCTCGCTGAGCAGCACTTCGATTCTTACGAAAACTTTAAATAAATTTTTTTTTGCTTTGTATGAAGAAAACATGTTTTTTTGACTAAAAAAAAGAGGATTTAAGGTTATACGAAAAAAAAATTCTATTAAATTTCAAAAGTAAAGCGCTCTTAATTAAAAATACTTTATTTACGCAGAAGATACTATGAATGCCCCAATATTTTTTAGAACGACGGTTGTTAAAATTACTAAGAAGTTAGTTAGTCGCATGATTTCTAAGTGCATAGTTAAATTTATTGTTACAAATAATATGTCGAACAATCCTTAATTTTAAATTTACTGTGACCATTATTTGGGGTTTGATTAAAGTATCTTATATTAATTGTAAAGAACCTTTGCTTGTCTCTATAGAATTATAAAAAGTATTATCAAATATCATCTATGTATAATCGAATATTCCCCAGGAACGTATTATTTTGTCATCAATTCCGTTCATCCAAATTCCATTTTACTTTGTTTATATTTTTTCCTATTCAAATCCCCATTGAATAGTCAGTCGTTTTTTAATCTTTTTATGGATATAATATTTTTAGTCGCCTTTTACTATTTTCCTCTTCTAAAGGATTTTCTATAGTTTAGTGAATTTCAAAGCTTTTAAAAAAGCAAAAAATATTAAGGGTTATTCTACTAATTTTACCCGAAAAAATCAAAATGATTTCTATTTAAAAGAAATGAAAAAGTTGCAGACTCTATATTATAATCGAATATCCTTTTGTAAGAAATGGAAAATCATTCGACCTAAAATAATATGCTATTGGGAATGGATATTGAGAGTATTTCTTTTTTAATTTGAGCATTCCGAAAATATACTTTTGGGAATTATTAAATATTTAAAGAGAAACTAAAATGGTTTATGGTTACATAATAGAATGATTTATCAGAAAATATTTAATGAGGACACATCTGTTTTTTCATTCTTTATAATAGACTTTTCAGTCTTTATAATGGACAGGTTTTCTTCTATCAAATTTTATACTTAATTCCTTTTATACAAAAGAAATGATTTATTCACTATGCTTGATTTAAATTAAATTTTCGACTATATTAGTAAATTGAATTGAATTTTCGCGAACTCAACATTTTTCTCTTATCTCTCTTAGCTAAAGGGTTTATACATATATCATCTACGCATAAACGATAAAGGATGTGTTTAAAATTTTGAAAGTATGAATGAAAAAAGTTCTAAATGTCTTAAAAATATGAAAAAGTAGCTTTTAATAACGTTAAAAGTATCATAGAAAAGTACTTGAAACTATGTAGTCCTTTTGAAATATTAAGTAGCTCTTAATATGTAAATCCCTTTTTTTTAAATTTAGAATCGAGACAAAAATTTCTATATTCTCCATGGAGACGGATATATTTTCCTTTTAAAGAATTTAACATTCTTTAAATGGATTGTCTTCAGTTTCAAAGAGATTCAAATTATAGCTTACTGCTCTTTTCATATCTGGTAGACTGTAGAAACTTATTGATTTTTATTTGATTATATTGAATAAATTAATCGTTTGATTTTTTATTATTTTTATTTTTGTTTCATATTGTAACATTTATGTTGGAGAGTTTTAAGACCCTTGCTGTGTTCTTTGAGAACTTCTTCACCTATTGTAGAAAAAACGATTTCTTTCATTTAAAAAAAAAAAATTATAGTTCCTTATTGTGTATTTTAAGATACAATTCATCAAATTATATTTAAATTTATGCTAGCCAAATCTACTCTCTAACAACCATCTTTCTTCATAATACCCGACGTTCTTCAACTGCTCAACAAGTGGCAAACCCATGGATGGGAAGTTACCAAACATCAAACCTAGTCGTCTGTAGTGAATTGATGCCTACAGCGCTCAAAGAAACTGAATAAATATTATTTTTTTGTTCTTAAATGGAGTTACTTGAAATGTGGGCGAAATATTGGGTTGTCCGGAAAGTAATTTCGTTGTTTCCCAACAGAGAACTAAATTGTATTTTTTCACAACCAACTTCATACTAAAGCCGCATAATCATATATATGTTGATAGCTGATATAGCAAGGCTTGCATATGAAAATATGTTCGATTGATTCTACATATACGTAGTAGTTTTTGGTTGATGCCGTCGCATTGACGTTTGTGATTTACTTTTCAAAAGCCAAGAAAATGATTCATTTTTTAAGCATATAATTATTGGGGACGAGAAATGGGTTATCTACAATAATGTTAAGCACAAAAGATCCTGGGGTAGAAAAGATGAACCGGCTGAAAGCTCTTTGAAAGCCAATATTCATTAAAAAAAAGTTACGCTATCTGTTTGGTGGGATTTCAAAGGAATCGTTTATTTTTGCTTCTATCGAGTAACACAACGACCAATTCTGAAGTGTACTATTATCAATTGTATAAATTGAATGATTGACTTAAAGGAAAAGGCCAGAATTGGTCAATATGAAAGGTGTAGTGTTCCAACAGGGTAATGCGAACCCAAATACAAGTTTGACTACCCAGCAAAAGCTTTTAGAGCTTGGATTGGATATACTGTCATACTCACCATACTTTTCAGACTTAGCACCTTCCGTTTATCATTTGTTCCAGTCTCTACAAAATGTTTTAGTTGGTAAAATGTTTAACTGAAATGAGGAGGTCAAAAATCACTTAGATCAGTTTTTTGCAAGTAAAGAACAGAAATGTTATGAGCATGGAATCATGCTACTGCCAGCAATATAGCAAAGGGTATTGGATCAGACTGGATAATATTTAATTGAATAAAATATTAATTCACTATAAAAAAATCGTCTTTCATTTTTATAAAAAAAAACGAAATTACTTTCCGGACAATCCAATAGTTTACATTAGAATGTATATTAGTTAGTAGGTTAAGTTGTTAAAAAATATCAAATAAGTTTGCTTTTAATATAAAATAAAATAAGTTTGTTAAAAATAATAATAAAATAAAAATAAAATTGGTAAGAATTATATTGCGGATTAATTAATTGAAAAGAAAATTTTCTTGATAAATGCAAATGCATTTAGTATAAATTCGATTGTGAAATAATATCAATTTAAATAAAGCTATCCTACTTAATATATTCAATAACGTAAAATACGTTTTATTGAAATTGAGTTTGTTTCTTTGACAATTGGACGCCATAAATCGTAACTGGACATAAATTAATTCATAAAAATAAGGAAAACAAGATGGTTATTAGTGTGAAAGTTATGACACTTGATTAGCAGACATATGGCTTCTCTAAGTCTATTGCATTGCACTAGATCCGTACATTACATCCTTCATGTTAAGAAAGCTATCTAAATCCTTGTCTGTACCTTCTTCATTTTTTAATTAGCCATTTAAACTTTCCCACGATTTAAGTTTAGATCTCATTTCCAACTCCCAAGTTTCTCCTAAAACTGATTACTTATAAAATCTAAAATGTTCCCGTCCATATAAAAAATACATTTTCGACAAATACTCATGTAGCCATATAGCCTACTAGATAGGTTGTGGTGCTAAAGCAGTGACCCCTGGTTTATGTCCTTGAGGTACCTAATACAAACAAACATACAAATTCTATTCAATTTATTTATTTAATAAAAATGGTCATCCTTATTTTAACTTTAATTCCAAGAATTTTAATTAGGCAACTACTATAAGTTACCAGAAATATTAATTCAAGGAAAAATGATGTCGATTGTATATAATATTTATAGATAGAGTGAGTTAGCTATAGTTAAAGTTGAAATAAAATATAGGAGGAGTCAATACCCAGCGATGTTCTTTCCTAGCGTACTTGAATATTATAAGGACAAATATTTTTAGGCACAAAAATTTAATTTATTTTTTATACAATTTTCATCTATTTTTATGTGCTTAAATTTTTTATTATTATTTTTTTGTTATTTTAATAGTTGAGTGGCCAAGTCCTTTTAAGATGTACTAGAGTATTTTCTAGCAGGGAAGTGGTGAATAGTTTCATATAAGATAATATCATAGGTTTCTTAATAAAATCATGGCATAGTGGATTATTATTAACGAAATAAGGGCAGTTAATAATCTTCCGGTTATTATAGTATTGGAGGTCCTCAATTTTCTGGGAAATCGAATGCTTAGTTTGCGCGCAAAGTTCAAGTCCATATTTCCGTATTGGTTTTTGTAATACAAAATAAATGAGTATTGAGTGCCTCCAATTCATCGTCAGGTATATTTGTCATGTTATAAGAGGTTCTGTAGTTGACCACAACCATATTAGCTATTTATGAGTATGCCATCTAAATCGTTTGTTAATATGAAGTCCAAGATATGGTACAATAATATTACTTAAGGGTTTAGAGTTAAGGGTGTCGAGTAAAGGCCACATGTAAGAAGTTTTATTCATAACCCTTTATCCTCCATTTTTTAAACCAATCCTGTAAATAGTATTAAAATCTGATTTTATAGGGGATTCGCGATGCTTGTATATGGAAACGTTTCTGTGGTATGATGAATATGGTTATATCATCAGCATAAAGGAAGGGAGGAAAATATTTGAAAAAGAAGGAATACCACCTTATTGGTATATAAATAGTTTTTTGAGTTTACAGAATAATTCTTAGTTAGTAATGTTCCAAAAAAAAAAAAAATGCCGGAATAATACTCTTTTGTCTTCAAAGCTAAGATACGTGTTAGTTGTAGCACAAAACTCTAATGTGATTTTCTGTTAAACCATTGACACGATGTTTTTTAATATCAAAATTCTAGTATAATTGCAAAAACATGAATTTGTATGGTTTTTTTTTAAATTTTAGTAAAAAAAATTGCCATTTTAATATTTTAAAAAATAATTAAAAAATTCTTTTCATATTCTATCCCTTAATTATTACATATTAAGGCATGTACAGGATATATTTTTATACCAAACACTACGCAGCATTTTCCATCAAAGCTTAAAAAAATGTTTAAGTTTCTGAATTTTTTCAAGTATTTTTGACGAGTAACCATTCTTTTCTACTCGACTATTTTTTTTAAAATAGGAAAAATGAATAAAATAAAATAAAACTCATGAAAAATATGACCACCGCTCTATATGGAATAGAGTGAAAATAATGTAAAAGGAAACAAACAAATCAACTGTGGTCATTCGGCGGAGCATTCCAAATAGCAGCTCACATTCGAATAGGAATTGCAGCTGAAATTGCATTTTTGATTCAACAGTTGAACGCACGACTACACTTCGAATGAAAATTCAATTGTACTTACGCTTGTACGATTACAATTGGATAAAACAACTCATAATGGCAAGGCAAATAGGACAAAACTCATAAATGAAATGGGCAGAAAAAGTGTAAAACTATTTCCAGAGGTATTTTCCTTTAAAGTCAACGGGGTATAAGGTGAAAATGTTGGCGAAATTATTGTAGATCTTCGAAAATAATCAAAGTAAGTTTTCCTACTAAATACTGACGGTGTCCAACTATCCCGATCGGAATTTATCAATTTGTCTGGGAAGGATTTTTCTTTCAAATCAATTCGATTAATTCAATTGATATCAGCTAAAGTTTTGATTTTAAACTTAAATTAAATTGATAAATATTTTAATTTTAAGACCGTTTTAATTTTTTTTGCTTTTTTATGAAAAGATCATATTTTTTTAAATGTACAACTACAATCGCAAAATATTGAATTAAAACTCTGAACCGGTACTCAACATAGTTTTAAGCTTTTCCCAGAAAGGTTTCTGTTTTATCGGCTTTTAAGCTTGCCAAACTATATAATTTATTATATTTCGAAGAATTTTAAATAATAAATATGTAGAAAATGAGGACAAAATACATCAGTGTACTCTAAAAAAAAAGCGATACCTTTTAAAAATGGTTGTGCCCTTAATTTTTTACCTTTTATATTATATATTATATGCTATTTAATAATATAAGTACAGCTTGAGAGATGACAGTAGCCCTATTCCACTTTAATTATGATAAAAGTTGTTGTATTTTAATGGTGTGGGTAAATAAAAATAAAAGGGAACGAATTGAATTGGGGCGTAATCCATTAGCGCTATAGTACTTGTAGTATTTGCGAAAAAAAAAATGAGAAAAAATGTTAAGAAAAGGGGGGAATAATTTTGAATATAACAAATGTTATCTCAACCGCAGGTATAAGTTGTTCGTTTAGGATGTGTTTGCGGGAACGACAAATGGAGTCATAATGTCGTGCTTGGAAAATATTGTATTGAAGTGGGAGTAGAGTCAGAACTTGGTTGGCAGAAATGCCTGGTTTAGGAAAAAAGCTAACTTGAGATTGTTTGTGAAAAACTTTCCAGCCGTGAATTCACTCATTAACGTTGAAAATTTATTTCACTTTAAAGTATTTTTGTTTTCAGTTTTGAGTAACCGCAACGACAAAACGGAAATAAAGGTTAATTTATACCTGACGCGAAAGAAATTAATTTTGTTCTTAAACTTTTGGTGACTTGATCAGAAAATGATGACGGCGAAGATGGCAGAGATGGGTTTTCTTTAAGTTTTTCCTTATTTTTTCTTTATTTTATTCCCTATTACCCATTCCATATGGATCACATATTATTATAATTTCCATACAGATGTTTATTAGAATTTTAATAATATTTATTTAGAATTTTAAACAAAACAGGAACTTGTACATTTACGAAAAAATAAGTATTGTTTAGAGAATTGTTTCTTAGAAGTTTTTGTTCTAAGAAAATATTTAAAAGATTTTTAGAAATTTTTCCTCTCTTTGAAACAAATTTTAGAAAAGAAATTAATTTATTATAAAAAAAAACCTGAAAATGAACGTTCAATTAGATTCTAGTAAAGACTATTTTTAATATGATTGCTGGTTCAGATAACATATTCGAGGTATATTCAAAACGTATCGCGAATTTTGTGTTTTTTCAAAAATTATTTATTTGTTCATGAATATCTATTTTGTCCCCTTCAAAGTAATCTCCACCAGATATTATACTCGTACACTTGTGCCAAAAATTTTTCTAATCCTCGAAGCACTGCAAAAATCATTTTTTGTGATCTTGTTCAGCTCCTCCTTCGATGCCGTCTTTATCTCCTCAATCGTAGCGTAGCGTCGTCCTTTAATGGGGCTCTTCGGGAACAAGAAAAAGGCACAGTGGGTCAGATCTGGGGAATACGGAGGCTGCGGCATTATTAGTGTATTGTTTTTGGCCAAAAATTTGCGCACAAGCAGCAATGCGTGAGCAGGGGCGTTATCATGGTGCAAAAGTCAATTTTTGGTTCTTTCCCAAATCCGGGCGTTTCTGGAGGATTGCTTCGCGCATTTTGCGCATAACTTGCAGGTAATATTCCTTATTGACCGTTCTATCCTGTGACAAGAACTCATGATGCACCACGGTCCTGCGGTCGATGAAAACTGTAAGCACAACCTTCATATTCGACCGAACTTGGCTCGTGCAGCAGCTTTCATTGGGATGATGGAGCTTTGGTTTCTATGTCATAACTATAAATCCGTGATTCGTCACCAGTTATAACCCTCTGGAACAAATTTAGGTCATCGCGGACAGAGTCCAACAGCTCCTAAGCAATGTTAATGCGATGCTGTTTTTGGTCGTAATTGAGCGACCCGTTTCACACTATATTATTGGTAAAAATCGAATGGCACAAGCCAATCTATATTTTTTAATTCCTGAACAACTTCTCTAATGGTGATTTGCCAATTGGTCAATACTATTTTCTTCACTTCGTCAATGTTTTCGTCTGTTGTTGAGTGCTCGGGCGTCCGGCACGCTTTTCATTGCTTACATCTTCTCGGCCCTCTGAGAACATTTTGTACAACCGACAAACATTGTTTCAGTCCAAGGTAGCTTCACCATATGCCACAGTCAACACTCGGAATGTGTCCGCTCAATTAATTTTGTTTTTCACGCAAAATTTGATACAGATTCTTTGATCCATTTTTTGGAATGAGCAAAAATCGAAGACGAGCCAAAACACGTGCAAGCAAAGCAGCTGTCAAAAATTAACTGAACATTCAAAATGGCCGAACTTGTTGGCATAAGTGAGATACATGAGTATTTACATAATTCCACAAGAAAATCGAATCTACGTAACCCACGGAATTTCAAAATTCGCGACACTTTTTGAACAGACCTCGTATTGCCCATAGTTTTTAAGCTTTTACACCCGCATAGACAGAAAACAGGATTTGTACAATCAATTCTCAAAAAGACGAGTGATCTATCCCTTCTAATTAACGGCCTATTACACTAACATTCCTTCTTTCTTAATCCATGGGGACACGGATAACCTATCAGCGAATGAAATATCTTGAATCAAGGATACTCTTCAGTGACCGTCAAGATAGTTTCCGTACCATTTGGAATGGGTTCCGTACCATTTTTGGGGTTGTTTAATCTAAGATGTTTTGAATGTTTTCAGATTTGCAATTCACGAAATAAATGCTGGTATTACCCAAGAGTCTATTTTATGTCTGTTACTTTTAATACAGCCCACTATTTCGTTGATAATAGAATACTCAATCTTTCATATTTGTTCCTAATTCACGTTCTTGCTTTGAAGCTATTAAAAGGAAGAACAACATGTGTGAAGCTCATCAAAATTTGAGTTCGACAATATTCTACTATGGGGCTTGAACAACTATTTGGAATTAAATACATCCAAAATACAGAGCTATCTCCTGACTATAAGGCAAAGATGAAATTACTAGCTATTATCAATGAACCGCACTGGCGTAATTGAAACCGAAAAACTTTTTATTTTTAGTATGTGTGTCAATGACAACCTCCGTTGTAATGAGCCCATATTTAGGCTTATAAGCTTAAATCCGCTGTTTTTTAGTCAAAAAAAAAAAAACACTTTCTATGTTTTTTTATAAAAAGCAAAAACAAATTTATTCAAAGTTCTTGCCCTCGCTAGCTACACATTTTTCCCATCTCTCGGGCAATTTGTGGATACCACGCCAAAAAAATCCCCTCTCTTTCGAGGCAAACCACTCATCAAGCCATTTTTGGACGTCTTCGTAAGAATCGAAGTGCAACTCAGCGAGCGCTTGGCCCATCGACGAAAACAGGTAGTAGTCGGAAGGGGTCAGGTCTGGTGAACAAGCGTGGTGGGCTAGTACCTGCCAGTTGAGTATCTCCAAGTAGTTTCGAACCATTTTTGACGTGTGCGATGGTGCGTTGTGGTGGAGGAAAATCAGCTTGTCATGTCTTCCGTCCTTTTTTCACGCAGAGCATATTGCAATTTGATCAGTTGCTGGTGGTAGCGGTGGGCATTGACAGTTTCACCAGGTTTCAACATCTCATAGTAGATGATACCCTACTGATCCCACCAAACGAACAGCATCGTCTTCCGTCCGAAGCGATTTGGTTTTGGGGAAGATGTTGATGGTTGACTGAGATCAACCCACGATTTCTTGCATTTAGGATTCTCGAAATATATCCACTTTTCATCGCCTATCACAATCCGATGCAGGAACGACTTTCTTTTTTGTCTGGCGAGCAAGGTTTCGCATGTGTTTTAGTATCGCTCTATCTGCCTATTGTTCAATTCATGCGGCACCCATTTTCCGATCCTTTCAACCTTCCTTGTGGCACCCAGACGCATGGAAATGGCTGGTTGAGTAACAGCCAATTGCTGCGCGAGCATTTTTTGCAATTGGGTATCGTCTTCATCCAAAAGAGCGTGCAATCGATGGTCCTCAACTTTCCTAGGTCGATTTTCGCGGTTCTTGTCCCACAAGTCAAAATTGCCGTGTTTGAACCGACGAAACTAATCTCGTCACCATAGGCCTCCATAAGCATTCGATACTGTCACCATAGGCCTCCATAAGTATTCGATGCGATTCGGCAGCCGATTTCTTCAAATTGAAGCAGAAAAGCAGAACTTCCGCATATGATCTTTTACTGGCACGAAACTAGACATGATTACAAAAGGAAAAATGTATGTTGTTGTACAAAATTACTGATGATATGCACTGATTAATGTTGACAGATGTCAAACTTATTAAAAAAAAAGTATGGCATGCCCAAAGTAGCTTAATACGCTCACTCACTCCATCTATGACCAAACAGCGGATTTTAGCTTTTATTCCTCTTACAAAAAATGTAACAAATTTATGTAGGTTTCCTTAACCGAGGCAAGTCACCATTCCTTGGTATCCTTAAGTGATGCAAGTGGCCAGCCAATAATCAACTCTACTGCACTTATCAAGGCATAAAATTAATAGAAAACAGAAATAGTATGGAGTCATTATACTCCTGTCTTTTTTATTTAATTGTATTTTCTTTAAACAATAGCATGCTGTACTAACGTCCAAAGAATGGTGGGTTCGAATCCAACGCTGATTAAAAAAAAATCACTTTTTTTTATTCTAGTTTAATTTTCTTACCCCGTTCTCCTTTCCAAGGTAACATTCCACCCACACGTGTCGGACCCCGGCCGCCTCTAACCGAATATTGGACGGTCTTCTGGGTGCCTTCCTTTCTAAGACTTTCACTTCCATTCTATTGTCGCATTCACACACCATCTGCATATAGCAGCTTTCCGCTACCTCTATTGAGTACCTACTCTCCCCCTCAATCACAAGCAGAAGATCTTCCGCATATGCGATCATACCGCAACCGGTCTCCTCCAACTGCACCAAGAGACCGTTCATCATCATATTCCAGATGGCGGGGCCGGCCAGAGATCCCTGTGGGAAGCCATGTACTATCTGGCGAACAACCTTCGCCATAGAGAAGTTTCTTCACATGAAACTTTCTCAAGCCGCTCAATAATGCGATCCTAGCACATGCAATTGAAGGCACTACGAAAATCCTTAAACATACCACACACGTACTTACTCTCACTCTCTGCAACATACGTCCTATTCACATCCAAGCGTCCTCAGTTGATTTCAACCCCTGCAAAGAATTCATCCATTAATGCATTCTCACTAATTAAATGTATACCCTTCTCACAGCGTCTAAGACAACAATCCGAAAAGGTTATAATGGCCGTTCCTCCTACTGGACGAAATTCAGCAGTAGAATAGCTATACTACTATGCGAAGACAAAAACATGCTCCGAAACGAATGTTAAAAGGAAAATAGATAGGTATACAATGTTCCAGTAACCTCCACAATTATTTCACCATAATAATCGATTCAATTCATTCGGGATCCCTTTTTTGAACATATCCTAAAATATAAAGATTCTTTTCCAACCATTCAATCCAAATGTAGAATATTCTGCTTTACTCTACAGGGTATTTATGATTAAAGTGTACCGACATCTCTCCTTTTATCCTTTAAGGAATGGTTGAACAGCTAATTTTCCTTAAAATTTGTTGGAGACTTATTTCCCCTATCACAGAAAAGTCTCCAAATAATTGAAAAATCATATTTTCTACTACTCGTAGTTTTAAAAAATTCTTCTACTCTGTGAGATTTGATATTGCAATTTGGGAATTTTTAGAAGCAAATTATTATTTTTATTATTTTTTTTTTTTATCAAAAAGTCCATAGTATTTATGGATTTTCTAATAAATGAATAAGTAATAATTATTTCAAAAATATTTTTACTTAGTTTTTAGTAATTTTTTTAAATATAAAAACGTTTTCTCATTTATTTTGAGAATTTTCTAACGAATTATGTAGAAGTAAAAATTATTTTTCATTTTAAAAATTTTACTAAACAAAATGAATTAATTTAAAAATCTTATTGATAGAATGCTATAGATAATTACTAAAAAAAATATTTACTATAAACTATTCTGCTATTAGTTTTTAATGAAATAATTTGAAGGACACAATGAAAAATTTTTTTAAATTAAACTTAGTTAAAATTTTATAAAGGAAAAGTTTTTAATAAAAGATAATCACTTTTTTAAAATTTATAAAAAAATTGATTATCTTTTATTAGAAGTTTATAAAAAAAAAATTAGAATATTCTAAAGGCTCTTGTAGGACTTTATTTGAGGCATATTCTATTTTTCTTATAATTCCACTAATTTGAAATAGAAGAAAATAACTCCACAAGTGACTAATCTAATAAGCAAAAAATACAAATTTCTTTTGGCAAATAATAATTGGAGATAAGCCCTATTAGAATAGAGTTATTTATTAATCAATAATTCCGAAAATCTAATTTACGAAGAATCTTTGAAAGAACAATCATGCTTAGTCCAAATAGAATATGCCATTTTCACAGTATTACAAATACTCGAATATATATATTTGCGAAAATAAACACACAAATACTATTATAATAAAGATTATTCTATATAAGTTTAGTTGATAAAATAATAATAAAAAAAAAATGACTATTTCGATACTAATCGCCTCCACATTATCATGAAAATAAAAAGAAAAAACCAAATTAAAGGAAAATGGATAAATTCTTTGAGATAAATTCTGATACCATAAACGGACTGAATTTATTTGAAATCGTATTTATACGAGTTGTTTGATGTCTACTTGAGTACTAATTAAGGAAGGATTTGATCAAATATTTATTCCTTTTGTCACTGTATAACAGGATCGAAAGGCCATGGAATTCCAAGGAAACGCTATCATTTAAGTACAAATCAAACATCTACTCAAGAAAATCTCATCACCACGTCAATCTTTATGTACTTTTATGTCGCTATGACGATTTCAGTTTCCTCCATCTGTAGCTAATGTTAGAAAATACCTTGAAAAAGGACACTCTAAGTATTTAGTATTATTTGAAGCATAATATAACCTTTCGATAACTATATATGCATGCATGTGTGTAACATACATCATTCAGAATAAACACATTAGATGTCCTTGTAGCTATAATACAATCTATATATTTGGTTTAATTAATATTAAAGAAATAAAAATTTCAGAGAAAGTTTATTCATTGTAAGGATAAGGGAATTTATTGTTCAAAGTATCTATTTTAAATGAGAATAGATACTATTGTCCAGTTTTATTTGTTAAATATCGATCGATTTATTATTATATAAAAAATTTGATCCTTGTTAACCATTAATTTTATCTTTCTCGAAACATACGAGTATTAAAAATAATTTTTGCTTCCCTTTGAATAATAAATATTTTACTTTATACAAAAGCTTATTATGAATTGATTGTAGTAGTAGCTGTAGTTAAGGAAACAACAACCTTGCATACCTTTGTTTTGTAAAATTTTTGCAGATGCTATCTTGGTCATTGTCAAATGGATATTTACAAATTTTATACGAAACATTTTCTGCTTAAATTCTAGTGATTATGAGAAGAGAACTTTCATTATACCAGATAATAATGGAAATCGGTTATGTGTAATTTTAAGGGGTGCTTTCCCTTTGCAAGTGTTTTGTACTTTTGGATTTACTCAAAATATTTTTATGGAAGAAAGAAATTTACAATGAAACTTAAGCTTTTTATCCATAAGAAACACAAATGGAATTAACCTGATTTTTCTACTTTCAATAATATACTAAGAAAAGAAGAACTGTTCGGGATAATATTTTTGAATTTTCTACTTTGTTTGATATTTATAAACTTATGGATCAATGTTTGAAATAAATTCCTGAATTTGTGAACATGAATGAATGACTAAAGAAAGCAAAAGAAAATTATTATATGTTATTTTGATTAAAATAGAATTTATTATAGCTATTATCAATCAAATATCGTTAATTTCCGGTTCATTGGAAAAAGCGAATCTTCTCTTGACATTTTCCATTTTGTTGAACAAAACGGTGATAATGGAAAACCTTATTATGTCGTCTATGAAAATGTGTGCAATTTTTTTTGCATTTTTCTATAATAGAAAATGCTGTCTTTAAATTCTTTTAGCGTATCCTAAAATGACAAGATTTATTAAAAATTTAACTAAAAATGTCTTCTAAATTAGTAGTTTTAAAAAAAATTATTAAGCATTTTGTAAAAGGCTCTTACGATCTTATATACCTAAGAATAAATAAGTTAATTGATATTAAATATCTCTTTTAAATATAATGACTTTTATAAGGTAAATTTTTTTATTTATTATTTTTTTTGGGGGTTTTTTGAGTAAAAATTTCTTTTACAAATTATTTATAATTGTAGCTTTTCTTTAAATTTCTACTATAAAAATTCCTTAACAATATTTAATGTAACTATCAAATTAAAAAGATAATAAATTTTTATTTTTGTCCCGGGTTATTAGATTTAAAAAAAAAATCTTTTTAAAAAAAATCAAGTAGGAGCCTTTGAAATTCATTATAAATTGTAATGACGAATTTTATATTTTCATTTCGATGGTCAATCAGTGTTATCGATTTTTTTTTTGTGAAGTTTGATTCCGATTAAATCTGATATTATTATTATTTGTAATTTATTTCAAAATGTGTTCCCATTAACTATTAAATTTAATTCAGAAAAACTTTATTAAACTATTTTTAAACTCTAAAAAAAATTCTTAGTGCTTTAGTGTTCAGTGTCGTTTAAAATATATTTGTACAATATTTAAAAAAATATATATAATAAAAAAAAAATACTATCTCGTAATATTGCTAGGAGGCCATTGGAATCTGTATAGTTATAAAACCAGATACTGTATCGGTAAAGAAAACAATATCGAAACGATCATCTAAAATGATTGATTCAGTGAGTAGGTCATCCAAATCCTACCACATTCAACCGATTTCAAATATTAACCAGTATGGAGTCTCAGGCACACAAGATGATAGCACAAATAATATTGCAAAGCCATTTCCCTTTTTTTTTTGAAAATGTCACAAATTTCGGTGAGACTGGTCCATGATAGTGCAGAGAGAATCGGCAAAAACTCATTTATTTGCAAAGCTCAATTGAAAGGCTTTGCAATTCAAGCCAGAGTGAAGATGGCCTATAAAAATATTGTCCACTACTTGGATGAAATTAAGACTATTTCCATACATACCAAGCAAAGGACGAATAAGTCTACAAAGTTGTAATTAGGAATTTACTCCATACAACCTCAACAAAAGATGAACTGAAGTTTCTAGGCCATGACGTAATCAGCATATCTCATATTAAACAGAAGGGAGGGTGTCTTCCTCTCTTCTTCATATCACTAAAACCAACCGCCAACAATAAAGCCATTTTCGAGGTTGGCAGTCTTATGTACTCGAAAATTAAAGTCGAAGAACCCTATCCCACCAAAGAGATCGCACAGGAATATGGATATACCAAAACTTACAGCTGGTGAGCATTTAACAATCGATTGCACAAAAATAAGAGATAGTTCAGCAAAGTACGTACTTTATTCTGGCAACTATCCTGCCAACTATAAAGGTTGCACGACCTACAAAAATATTTAAGCTAAAATAAGTCTTTGCTCTATAATGTTAAACATAGGGTTGAACTCTTTGCCAGTTCAAAATAATTTGTCGTTCGTTACGATGGCATCTAGTTCAAGCAGCCCAGAGCAAATGCAGAATCAATGACAAAAACAAATGCACCAACAGCAACAACAACAGCAACAATAGCAGCAGCAGCACCCACAATAACAGGAGTAATCAAATAATGTAGTTCGTATATTTCTCCTCCATACTTATATGCCTATGATCTAAATTCTATATTTACCCAATTAACAAGCACTCTAATCCAAGAGATCCAAAAACTACTAATACCTCTAGTAAATATGTAAATGTCGGTTGTGTCCAATTTGGCGTCAATTATTCCAACATAAACATCACCTTCCACCACAAATTTCCTCTCCATCCTATTATGGGTTATATACCAGACAATAATATATACAGAACAGACCATCCTGACAATACTTCCCACGGTGGAACAGTTATCCTTATAAAAAAATCCATCAAACATTACATCTACTCCGATTTTACCTCCGAATCCCTGTAATCCACAGTAAATGTAGCTGTAAACTGTCCTCCCAATAAAGTCATCACTGCTTCCAAATTTTCATCATTCTTCAAGTCACTTGGAACATCATTCCTCACGGGTGGTAACTATAATGCTTAGCACCCTAAACGGGGTTGCCGCATTAGTAATTCTGGAGGATTGACTCTCTAAGATGTACTATCCTTACAAACTATTAAGTAATTTCTCCTCCAGCTCCAACTTACTGGCTAACATCTTCTTTTAAACGACCTGATATCCTTGACTGCATTATTGCGACATCATTCCCTCGCTTTTACTGGTACAGCCATTCTTATCTGAAAATCTTTAAAGCATTTTCCTCACTCTGACTTTTTTTCTGAATCGCTACGATGTTTATACTGTCCTCCACAAAAATCATAACTGCCTATAATTTTTCATCCATTTTTTAGTAACTTAAGGAACTATTAACGGGTGGAAATTATAATGTTGAACACCCTCAATAGGGCTGCAGAGTTAGTTACGCTCGGCGAAAGATAATTCAAGATTTACTATGCTGTAAAATATATAACATAAAATAGTTTCCTCCTAACTCCAACATATAGCTCAACGTTTCCTTCTAAATGACCTGATATCCATGACTACTTTACTACAACTCTCCCCATACACAAATCTTTTTTTGAAAAATCTTCCAACATAACACATTAATGAAATCGTTAAGAGGAACCTATTTACAACCGAACTGGGCCAACTAATGAAACTTAAACGAAACCTAAAAGCAGAGCGCAAAATGGACTATCTACAAACACAGAACTCACAAACAAAAGCTCACATTAACTATTACATGATATCAGCTCGACAAAAAATTACCCTTTAAATGTACGAACATCAGCAAATAAGAAACAAACGCTTCAGAATGCCTAGCAATAAACCTAAACTAAACAGACCAGTTTCTCATTATTGAAGATGTTAAAATTATCCCTGCTCACAAATTTGGCCTTCGATCACACCTCAATCCAACAATGTCATCACGTAGTTGATTGGTTACCCCAAATGGGCATCCTGAATTGCTCTAAAAACTTAAAAGTTTCTCTCCTTCCACATACGTTCTTATTTTAAAATCATACTTTTACCTTCCAAGTAACAGTTAATACTGACCATTCCGAAATATCTCCTATCACAGCTGGTGTTCCTCAAGGCAGTGTTTTTGGTCCAATCCTACATAATATTTATAATTCTTTAAGCTCACTCCAATATGAAAATCGCTTCCAGAAACATACAATCTCATATCAAAAATCTCCAAGACTGATTTACAAGGTGGAGAGGAAAAGTAAATGAGCAGAAGAGTGTACATGTTACCTTCACCCTCTGAAAAGATCACCCATCCTAACACATCTTAATGGCGACATTATTCCACCAAAAGACAAAACACGCTACCTGCAACTAAATGCTGATAAACGACTTACTTAAAACGCTCATACGATGTCCCTGGACAAAAGACTTGAAAATAAGAGACGTTACCGACTACTTCTTAGACTACTGTATTGGACAACCGATGGAAACTGACATTCAAGATGAAACTTTAAACATACAACATGATGTAAAAACCAATATGGACGTACGGTATTGAACTATGGTGTTCTACCAAGGCTTCCAATTCCTATCGCATCCAATCCGTTCAATAGAAAATCCTCCGAAAAATCATTGATGCCCCCCGTTCTATGTTTGTAACAAAGTTATTCACCGTGACCTAAATGTTCCCTTCGTTCATAATTTGTGCATCTCTCGTCATAAAAAATTTCATTCTCGACTATCCTATCACTATAATCCTCTCATTAAAAAGCTTTCTTCCTTTACCTTCCCAATTTACGCTCGTCGACGATTAAAAGGAATTTGGCCACGACATTTCTTAAAATGTGAAAATATCGTTAGGTAGATAAAGACCGATGGGTGTTTACTGTCCCATGTTCCTGTCCTGTCATTGTAGTGTCTTTGTCATATAATCTACTTCTTATAATATTTATGTAGCTGTCGATAGCTAACCAATAAAAAAAAATTTGGAACGGCAGCAAAAATTATTCCTTTTTAAATGTTGTACATAAAATTAGATCAAAGGAATAACAATTGATGAACATTTGTACATTAATAATTTGATTTGTTATAAATACCCATAATAATGAACTGTGATAAGGGTTGGAAGTTCAAATTCAATAGGAAATTTTGATACAATAAATTTGGTTGCATAATAGCATGCACTAAAAAATACGAGCTCTTTGGTTTATTATTGTATAAATATTTCGATGAAAGCCGGAGGAGGTACAACAATTCAGTTGTGTTTCTATCGACAACCCCAAAAACTTACCATATTCAAAAATATTAACTGAAACGGTGTGTTTCGAACAACAAAATTAGCAATATTATCGTGTGAAATTGTTATAGGGTGGGCGGTAATGTGTCGATAAAGATTGACCCTAATTCCGCAGTTTCAACGCTACGTGATAATTAAATTTATTGATCCCCAAGGTTAATACATTGCACAGAATGTTGTTTACTGTTGTCGAATCATGAAAGACTCCATCCATCCAATGAGTGCTTGTATGCCTGTACGTGAGTATTGTACGTTGAAATAATTACACCACATTTTCATCTAACTTTGATCTCCGCACAACCCAATAAATCCCAAATGGTGCCAATGAAATGTGCGCCAACATGGTTAATATCAAGGGATTCAATTGGTTCTAAAACCGAAAAGAGCAAGTAAAATTTGTTCGATTTTAAATGAAAATTTTTGCTAACATAGAACATTGTTAGTCGTTTACTCAAAGGGGATGAATATTTGTTCATACAAGTACAATTTTGCAGTTCTGGTTAAGATTCATCTGAAATAATCTGCGACTAAAAATGAAAAAGGATTTAGGCCTTACAAAAAAAAAATATCTTAAAAAAATATCATATTTTAAGGAAGACTAGAATAAATTCGGTTGTTGCACAGGAAGTGAGGGCTGAATTATAAGGTCTAAGCTTTAGTTACTTCTTCTTGTCAGAAAATCCACTTATTTTCAGATAATTCATTAGATAGAATCTTCCTTGGGTCTGTGACTTCTAAAAGGAATCCCAATTATTTGTGCTATTTAAATGAGCTGACATTTATTTTTGTGTGTTTTTTTTGGTAAAATTTTTTGTTACTTCTTTAATTTTCGCCCAAAATTTATTTTTTAATGTTGGTTTTCTAAGAAATTTGAGATCTATCGCTCATTTGCTTTCCTGAGTACAACTTCTATATGATATATTTAAATTTGAATTTAAGCTTCAATTCGAAGCCCACAACTTTCAACAACAAATGATAAGGAATATTCCAAGAAATGCTAGGAAGCAATCCTTTTTTTTTTACAAAAATATATAATAAAAAAAAATTGAGAAACTAGTAACCCCTAAACATGTAAGAAAAAGTAAATCTACGGATTAGAAGGATAAGGCAAAATTTTCTTCAAAGAGCTTTTAGTAGTAGTAAGGACGAATTTCTTACGGCTACAAACAGAAATACACATACGATTCATTTCTAAGTGCCTGACAGTCATTTTTCGAGTTTAAAAATTGGTCAATAAAAACTATGCCAGCAACTTTGCGTCTTTTCTCCAGTATAACCATTTGAAGTAAAAGAGGATGACCAAACTACAGTTGAATACTCAAAATAGGTCTAACTAAGGAACAATATAAGTGCACTGTGGTATTAACACAGGAAAGTTCTCTCGACCAACTCTTTATAAAACCTAAAACTGCCTACTAACTTTAGCAACAATATTGTTAATGTGGGGAATAAATTCAAGTTTTTATCCAGTAAAATCCCAAGTTCAGTAGCAGTTTGTGCACGCTTAATTGTAGATCCTGAAAAATTATAAGAGAAAGTGCGAGAATTAAGGCATCTAGAAAATGTCATGACTTCACATTTATCTAAATTAAAGTGCACTAATTATTAAAGAAGTTTAAATCCTCCTGAATGAGGGTTTCATCCGCAAAGATTAAAATTTCCGAGTTCTTAATTACTTTAACAATATCATCAGTGGCAAGAATAAAAAGTAATGGGCCAAATATGCTACCCTGCGGAACACCAGTAACTGCTTCAAAATCTGTTAATAAACACATGCGAAAAGATACGTTATAGGTCCGATCAGATAAGCATCAACAAACCAATCAAAAAGAATTAGAGTAAATCCCATTTTCTTAAGTTTAAAGCAAATAATCGAGTGAGGAATTTTCTTAAATGCCTTACTAAAGTCAGTGTGCCAGCGGTATAGCTTCAATCAGTTTGGTCATAGATGGCGTGAGTGAGCGTATTAAGCTTCCATGGGCATGCCATACTTTTTTTTA
This sequence comes from Atherix ibis, assembly GCA_958298945.1. Taxonomy (NCBI): domain Eukaryota; kingdom Metazoa; phylum Arthropoda; class Insecta; order Diptera; family Athericidae; genus Atherix; species Atherix ibis. The sequence goes on from OY282607.1 coordinate 40,560,803, forward strand.
TAAGTTTAACATCTGTCAACATTAATCAGTGCACATTGCCAGCAATTTCGTGGCAGATGGAGCAAAGCCAAAACACATGGGAAATCTTGCTCGCCAGACAAAAAAGAACGTCGTTCCTGCATCGGATTGTGATAGGCGATGAAAAGTGGATATATTTCGAGAATCCTAAACGCAAGAAATCGTGGGTTGATCCCGGTCGGATAGAAGACGATGCTGTTCGTTTGGTGGGATCAGTAGGGTATCATCTACTATGAGATGTTGAAATCTGGTAAAACTGTCAATTCTCACCGCTACCACCAACAACTGATCAAATTGAACCATGCTCTGCGTGAAAAGAGGACGGTTTATCAACAAAGACATGATAAGCTGATTTTCCTCCACCACAACGCACCATCGTACAAGTCAAAAATAGTCCGAAACTACTTGGAGACACTCAACTGGGAGGTGCTACCCTATCCCGCTTATTCAGCAGACCTGGTCCATTCCGACTACCACCTGTTTTCGTCGATGGGCCACGCGATCGCTGAGCAGCACTTCGATTCTTACGAAAACGCCCGAAAATGGCTTGATAAGTGGTTTGCCTCGAAAGAGAAGGAATTTTTTTGGCGTGGTATCCACAAATTGCCCGAGAAATGGGAAAAATGTGTAGCTAGCGAGGGCAAGTACTTCAGATAAATTTGTTTTTGCTTTCTGTGAAAAAAACATGTTTTTTTTTTGTCTAAGAAACAGTGGATTTAAGCTTATACACCTGGTAAATATAGTCAGTTAGAAGTAAATGTAAGGAGGAGGTTGGTAGTCAAAAATCTGGAAGGCATAAGACCATGCTGAGTAGGTGAAATTAAGTAACAACAATGCTTGATGGGGTGCGAAAATATTAACTACTTAAATAGCTTTGGGATACTTGATAATTTTACTGTAGGTTTGTAGTTGATAACCTCATTTTTAGGACCTTTTTTAAAAACGGATATAATGAAGGACGGTTTCCGAACTTTATAAAATTTACTACTCTGGATTGATTTTTAAAAATAATTTACAGAGGAGAGAGTAAAGCGATGGAGCATGATTTAATAAAAATAGAAGGAATACTATCAGGACTATAGGACAAATCAAATTTGAGATCATTAATACTATTCAGAATGATATCTTTAGTATTCATAGTATAGAAATCGGTAGATCAGAAAGGTGCATAAATTAATTTACATTAATTTGAAAATGTTCAGAGGAAAGGGCATCCTCAAAATAAGATGCGAAAATATCAGCTATAAAGCATGGTCAACGGATGACCATAAATTTTCCTTTTCATATTAACATATTTCAAGAAACATCGAGGATCTTTGTACAAGTTGATTGAAAGATTATTAAGATAATCATTATGCATCGAAGAGGACAGGGTTTTGAATTTATTAAAAGTGGTAGTTAAAATGGAATAGGAAAAAAGGTTGTTAATACGCAAATAGGCCTTCCATAATCGATTTTTATTGTTTTTAAGGTGACGTAGTTTCTAATTAGATCAGGGTTGAGGTTAAAAATTAATTTAAGTGGCGCAACAGATTAAAAATATTAAAAATTAATATTTTGTCATCAACATCGTTAGAAGAAAGTAGTGTTGGAGAAAAGAAAAATCTGCCTTTTTAAAATCAATTGTCCCATTTTTTTTTGGCAAAAGAATCGTCAATTCCAGAGATAAGATTACTATAAGAAATCAAGTCTAATACATGATTATAGGCTCATGTGCGTTTATTGACCTGCAGCTGAGGTAAGTGTTTGTAGTTATATTTATTGGACGTCTTCAAATCTTTTCTTTGGAGGTCCTATTTTTTATTGTTGAGAGAAGTAAACCTTCATCGATGCTTCTTAGTAAATCTTGTGGCCTTTACCCTTTTAAGCGCCTTGTACGTTTGGGGGATGAGCAAGTGAATCGAAGGGTTGGTTTGGATTTGATGGAAACTGAGAAGTCTGTTCTATTCTGTAAGTCCATATGGGTCTTATAACTGTATTAAGAATAACTTATTTTCGCGACTGTTATGTTTGACCATTTCTGTAAGAGCATATGGTCGTTTGATTTCATTTCAATCTTATGTGTGGGTTCCATATCAAATGTTTATGGATGTTTGGAAATATATTTCTCTTAATTGTATGGGAAGGGGTAATTCTCGGTAAAGAGTAAAAGTAGCATGAACACTATTTTGTTCGATATTCGAAACTAATTTTTAAAGGGAATAATATGGGACATATTTTGGAAAAATTGAAATTTTGATCCATTTTGAAAATATTATTCTGAGAGGTATGAATGGACTAAATTTGCATCGTGCTAAGAATATATATATTTTGTTTTCATAAAATAAGTTACTTATGAACTTATAATAAAATGAATTAAGTATGCAAATAGGATACAATAAAAAGTATAATTGGCTTTTTTGAATTTTACTAATTTTCTTTTAATTTTTTTAACATGCATTAACTGAAGTCTTTACAAAAGAGCGTTTTCTACAAGATTAGGAATGTTAAAAAAGTCGCAAAACTGTTCAAAATTCCAATGTTTGAGGGAACTTTTCTTAAACATACTTTTTCGCTTTTGTTTTTAAAATATTCTTTTAAAAATAGCCAATTAACATAAATAATAAAAAATAAATCTAAAATTGACTAGAACTTTTAATGGATTTCTCTATAATAAAAATAATTGTTTCTTTTCAAAGGAAAATTATTTGGCAGGGATGTGATAATAGTTGTTGTGTATGCGTAAAAATATGAAAAATTCCTTTGTTATGTATTGAAAAGTTTACAAATGCAATCAGAAATTTTCATGGTGGAAAATCGAAAAAACAAAATTCTTTTTAAAGTATCTCTCAATTCATCTAACTTAAATTGGATATTGGTTAACATACACGTATATTACCTAAATAAGCTTTTAGGTTTTTTTTTATTCAAAACAAAAACAACGCCAAAATGGATTATTTATTATATAATATTTAATATTTAATATTTTGATTAAAAAAATGAATCAACAGAAAATAAGGTGAGAATATACTTTAAGGTCGAGTTTTTATTCTTACAGTGAATTGCTTTTTAAAAATTCACTTTTTACCTTTATTCTGCTTCTTCTTAATATTATTCCAATCACGTTATATTCACTGAATATTATCCAAATATAAAGTATTTTATTGATTTCTCACCGATTTTCTTTCTTTATTTTCATTTTTATGTAAATTAATATGAAAAGTAAATGCTTTTTTTTTTATTAACGTTGACTACAATAGAAACCGCCGTGATTTGTAAAAAGTTTTATCAATTCTAATGCATAAAGAAAATCACGTTCGAGAAAATTTCGATATTTTTATTTAGCATAATAATCAACAAGCATAAATATTATATAAACGAAAAGCTTTCTGGTTAACTGATAATTTGTGGATGTAGACATTTTGATATTCAATCTTTATTGTTATTTTAGATAGTCCTGACAGTTCTTCATTCTGAATTTGGAGGAGTTTTTATTTTTTTAAATTCTTTGGTGTATGTAAAATTTTCGAATTTTCATTTCGTGAAGTATAGAAAATGATAAGGATTAAAAAACTCAAACAAACACTTAACCATAATGTTAATCCTCTTTCTTAGTATTACTTCAGGGATGTTCTTAAAGCTTCTATTTTAAATCGGAACTAAATTTTAACTATTCTTTGTGACTCTTATCAAAAATTCTAAAACTTTCGTAAATTCTTAAGAAAGAATTTTGTTGAATTTACAGTGTTATTTTTGATAACAGTTATAATTAATTGGAGAGCATTTCAGGCTCATCAATAAATTTTAAAAATTATTACCTTTAACATTTTTGATAGAAACACTAGCTTGGATAATGGAGTTACCATTCGTTTATATAAAAATAGTTGGAAATTCTAAAGAAATAAAAAAATTATGTAGACAAGAATATGCAAATTTCCACAATAACGTAAACATTTAACAAATTTTCATTTTACTTGCACTAAATTGACAAACTTGCATAGTTTGGTTTTTTGTATTTTTGAAATTTTATTATATAGAATTTTCTAAAAAGAGTGATATGATTTCTAAGTGACGTTTCGGCCATTTTTAATATGTTATGATCTGTTGTTTTTTTATTATATTCAGTAATATTTATAATTTTATTGTGGAGAGATATATACAAAAATAACGTTTACAATGTATTCAATTTTATTATCAAAATAATCGTTCTCCAATTGCAACTTTTCGTGCGCTTTTGCCATTTTATGGTCGTAATAATCGTCCAACTGTGCTCGCTATTCGTTAAAAATTTCGAGCGTACATTTTCTTTACATAATATTCACTAATAAGATTAAGAACCGCTCGAAGTAATGAAAATATTACTGCCGTTCAGGCAAGTGTTGCTGAAGACCGCAATTTGTCGATTCCAAAACGTTCTCAAGAATTGGGACTTTCTCAAGCCACAACCTGGCGGATTTTGAGGAAGGATTTGGACTTGCATACGTATAAAATTGTTATCACTCAAGAACTGAAGCCATTGGACTACCGTAAACATCGTGAATTTGCTGATTTTGTCTTGGAACAACTTGAAAACGATAACAATTTTTTTAAGAAAATCATCTTTTCCGATGAGGCTCACTTTCATCTGAGTGGTGCGGTAAATAAACAAAACTGTCGATTCTGGTGCAAAGAAAATCCACAAATTACTCATGAACACCCATTACATTCACCTAAATTGACAGTTTGGTGTGGTTTTTGGTCTGGTGGAATCATCGGTCCGTACTTCTTTCGAAATGAAGCTGGTAACACCGTTACTGTCAATGGAGAGCGGTATAGATCGATGATGACCAACTTTTTATGGCCGAAATTGGAAGAAGTTGATCTTGACAACATCTGGTTCCAACAAGACGGGGCTACGTGCCACACAGCACGTGCAACAACCAAAAGTTTGGAGATTCGATTATTTCAAGAAATTGTTACATTGAATGGCATCCAAGAAGTTGTGATTTAACACCATTAGACTATTTCTTGTGGGGTTATTTGAAGTCATTGATCTTTAGCAATAAACCAGCCTCTCTTCAAGTCAATATTGAACGTGTTTTTCATGACATACGACTTGATTTAGTGGAAAAAGTGCTCGAAAATTGGGTTCATCGAATTCGTTCCTGAAAAAGAAGTCGTAGAGGCCATTTGAATGACATTTTATTCAGAAATTAATTGTATCGATTGTTCTTCACATTAAATAAAAAACATTTGAATTTCCTTAACAATTAGTGTGTTTTTTTTTAAAGAAATTAACCACGTCGGCTTTTAAAAAGAAATTAACCACGACATTTCCAAAAATGTTAAAATCTTGTTAGGAAGAGAAACACCGATGGGTGTTTATTCTCACATTTTCCTGTCTTATAATTGTAGTATCTTTGGGGTAGAATCTGCTTATTACAATATATATATATGTAGTTGTAGATAGAGAGAAAAATAAAAAAATAAAGTTTTGCTTTTTATTCGACAACTTTATAATATTTCGAACCATAATTGACTAAATCTTTTATTATATAATAATAAAAGTTTTTTCTTTAAATTTTCTAGTAAATGTTAATTAGTACAGGTGAATTTTCAACTTTTTCTCTCAATGCAATATATTTTATTGAGATCATAATAAAAAAAAGGATAAAAAATTCAATACGAAAAAAACTTTTACTTCTAGCAAAAAAAACTTCTATCAAAAATTTGAAGAAAATCTGCTTCTATTTGGTTATTGTCTAATATATCTTTCGGAAAGTTACTTGAATATTTCAATCAACAGATTGAATATTTTAATAGTTTGTTCGTTTAATTGACCTTAACTAGAAAGCATAGACAAGGATCTATATTCATTCGTAAAACACATTATAGAAGGTAGACTGCTAGGAAAAATTGGGTAAAAGATCAATAAAATAAATATTTTTTGCAGCTGTTTACAAATTGGCAATCAATTTAAAACTTTTACGACTAAGGATACTGTATACCTTGAGTTTTGGAATTCCCATTTAGGCAAGCAAACAAGTATATTATCATCTATCGTTTAATTTGAAATGCTTCAAGTATTTTGTTGATATTTATTAAAAAACTTTTATCACTAGGTACCTATTATTATATGAAGTTTTTTATTCAAAAGAAATAAAATCCATATAAAAAATTTCTATTAAAATTTTTTTTTTTATATTAAGATACCAAATGGTACAGCGAGATTATTGTTAAAGTTAATTTTTATTGTTGTCTCAATAAAACGTTTAATAATATTTATTTATGGGAAATTTTTTTGTATCAAATCACGTTATTATCATAAATCAAAAATGGCCGCATTTCTGAAGTCTTACCAGTTTGTTTTTGGACTATTTACAAGGTTAAGAATTTTTTGGCTTATCTGCCAAATGTAAGATTTTCTCCCGTCTCCAAAGTGATCAACTTATAATTCTCTAAAAGGTTAATTATATTGCCCTCTAATATTTAGAACAAAATTAAAATATTCGGAATAATATTAATGATGAAAAATGATTTTTTTATGAGAAAATATCAAAAGATTGCGAATGTTTTCAATTGACTACAAGAATAGATGTGCCATCTAATATTTTGATATTATCTGGGTTGTAATCAAAATGCAGAGAAAAAAGACAAACAAATAGGTAGGAAAATAGGATAAAATTGATTACATGAAAGAATGCCCTTTCCCTCTGCAAATAATAAAATAAATAAATTGTTGGTATCAAATTTTCTGTGTACTCGTACATTTTTTGGTACACGAATAATGCGCAATTCTTCCTGAGCAATAATTCTAAAATAATTCGTATATTATTCAGTAGCCAAAACATATTCACAAATAACCCAAAAATATCCTGGCATAAGCCTATACTCTCAATAATGAACTCATGTGGTAATAATCAATCTCAATTATAGGCGAATATTTTTTGTCGGATAGAAAATTTGCTAGTGAGTAAGAAAAGCACGGCGTTGATGGTAAGTACACGTAGCAACGACCCGAAATGTTATTTGCAATTCTATAATTATTTTTTTATGGATTTGATCCTAATATTATTGTTGAAGTATGGGCATTAGCTGACAATTCAAGGACATCACATTGTAGAAGTAATTGAGTTAATGGATTAAGCTGAATGAGAACACATCCATAATACTGGAATTTTACACATCCTACATGACTGATGTGAACATGAATACAGTTTCCTCAATTTGGAGATATAGTAATTAATATTGACAGGATATTCAAAGGAAATAAAAATATGAAGAAGTACATTTTTTTTCAGAATAACAGTGGAAATTGTTAAGACTTAAATAAAAACTTTAGCCAAAAAGCAGTGTTATTGGAAAATATAAAGTTTAGTACATTAAAAATTAGCCTAGAGTAATTTTATAGCACTACTAGTATGAGGCCATTTGGCTGCTTTAAGTTAATGTTACTAGTTTCCTAAGTGAAGCTGGTCTGTTATTAGTAGACTAATCAGTTGGAGTTTATTTAATTTTGTGTTGCATGTTCAATTATTGCTTAAAAAGAAAAGGTTGGCTCTAGGAACTCTGCAATTAGAGGAACCCTTTCTGCCAACAAATTTAGGTATATGGCAAGTGTAGTTTTCAGAAAGAAAGAGTAGTTAGTATTTTTTGTCCAGATTTTAAACAGTTTTGTATCCAGAATTTTAACAAAGATGGTTATTAAAGCCCTTTATTAAAGACTCTGAAAAGATATTTCTAGACCAATAGGAATAGTCATTGAGAAACTAAGAACGTATCGCTGTTGGCCTAATCTGAGTTTGTACGTACTACTAAGGATGTTGTTTCTGCGTTTGACTAAGATCGATGGAGAGTTTCTGCGGTAAACTGATCACCCCTTCATTTGCCATAATTCCAATAAATGGCTTATTCCCTATAAAATTGGACACTCCTACTATTGAGTAGATGATGTCGTTGAGTACAGGCTCATCGAACGGTCTTTAAATGACTTACATAACTGCTTATCTGTCAAGGCAGATGATTACGTTGTATTACCGACAGTCGTTTTAAATGCCGTTTTAATTATCCATAGTAATCTTTACTGTTGAGAATAAATTTCTTATATTTAGGCGGGTTAGTATTTGCTTTCTCAAATCTATTCAAAGAGGTAGACTTTCTAAACGTGGCTCCCAATCAGAATATCCAAACTGAATATGGAAGGAAAGTGGGTACGATATTTTTATTATTTTCAAAGTAGTGAAACATAAAGATGCATTACTGACTAAAAAATAAATTTAAAAAACTCCTCTACAATAAGTATCATCTAACCTTCTTGTGAAATCTGTTCAAATTACGATTATTCTTAGCAGAGTAATAAAAATAGGTACTATGTAGATTTTGGTCTAGGCGAGGGATTTTTCAATGATATCAAATCGTATACCCCTCTGGTCCTATAATCAGTTGTCAGTTTTTTGAAAACTTTTTTTATAACTAAGCATATAATCCTTAGAACTCAGCCAAGGATGGTTCAAAGCCCAGCTGTAAAAAGAGGAAAAACGGATATGAAAGAATGGCTTTTAAAGGGTACGTGGTGACCGTTTTAGTATTACGAGGGTCATTCAACAAGTACTTAGCCTCACCGCCCGATCGAACTGCTGTCACAAAAGAAATTTACCATCGTGCAGAACATTCTTTTAGTCGCCTACTGTCAAAGTTTCAGTCGATTCCCTTCATTACTTCTGTTTTGAGAGCCTTTGAAAGCGAGCGTGTCGGTCGGTTGCACAAAAACGGAAAAAGAACAATATCGTTCGGTGATTAGATTCTTGTTTTTGGAAGGGAAAACGTGCAGCGAAATCAAAGATCGCTTGGATGCTGTGTATGGTGACTCTTCTCCTTCGATGGCGACCGTCAAGAATTGGTTCAACGAGTTTGTTCGTGGCCGCACGTCGGTTTTTGATGAGCCAAGCCCAGGTGCCCCGAAAACGGCTGCTACGGAGGAAAACGTTAAAAAAGTCCACGATCTCGTGTTGGCAGACCGTCGATTGAAGGTTCACGAGATAGCTGAGGCTGTGGGCATCGCAGTAGGAACGGTGCATCATATTCTACACGAAGAACTGGGCATGAGAAAGATGGGTGCCGCGTTTGCTCACACCGGAAAACAAGCGCAACCGTGAGACCACATCGGCGACGTGTTTGGCGCTGTTTTAGCGCAATCCAGCGGAGTTCTTGCGTCGTTTCGTGACCGTCGACGAAACATGGATTCACTGGTACACACCAGAGACCAAGGAACAGTCGAAACAGTGGACTTCACCCGGCGAACGTGCTCCAAAGAAGGCGAAGACTGTTCGATCGGCCGGAAAGGTGATGGCCATCGTTTTCTGGGATTCACAAGGTGTGATCCACATCGATTACCTCGAGAAGGGTAAAACAATCACGGGGCGCTACTATGCTGACTTATTGGGCCGATTTGACGTCGAATTAAAGAAAAAGCGGCCCCGCTTTGCGAAGAAAAAAGTATTGTTCCACCACGACAACGCGCCGGCTCACACCTCCGCCGTCGCCATGGCCAAATTGGTCGAATTGCCCTACGAATTGCTGCCCCATCCACCGTACTCTCCAGATTTGGCCCCCTGTGACTACTTTTTGTTTCCAAACCTGAAAAAATCACTCGCCGGGAATAGATTTGGGTCGAATGAGGAGGTCATCGTCGCCACGGAGGCCTATTTTGCTTCCCTCGAGAAAATGTATTTTTTGGACGGGTTAAAAAAGTTAGAGCATCACTGGGCCAAGTGTATCGAGCTTAAAGGAGTTTATGTGGAAAAATAAATTGCCACCTTTCCAAAATTTTCGTTTTTCTTTTGTAGGCTAAGTACTTGTTCAATGACCCTCGTATATATATTAATGTTTTCCATAATAAAAATCTAGTACTTGGAGCAGGCTTATAAGTCGACCAAAAAATGAATTCGGTTATTATCGGATTTAAAGCGATAAGGAAGAGGTTATGTACTCTACATGTGCGCGGCAAATTATTGAACAACAGCATCATAAATATTCATGGGGATCTTTTAAGAAGAAAAGGGTTTTTTTTTTGAAGAGGTAGAAGAAACACTCGGCATTTATCTCAAATATGATGCATAAATTATATGCGATGACTTTAGCAGCAAGATAGGAAAGCAACCCTTAATCAAGCGGTGCGTCGGCACCCAAAACTTGAATGAGCATACCAACGATAACGGATTGCGATCCATCCACTTCACCAGTAGTAACTGAAATGGCCGTTGAAAATTCCTGGTTTGCGTAAAAAGATATCAATAATCCTAGCTACATTTCTATAGATGACACTACTTTCAACATAATAAATATTAGAACACTTAAGGATACTTAATACTATATTCATTGGTACTGTTTGAAAAGTACTAAGCCTCGGTCGTAAAGAGGGTTAAAACGGGTTGACAATGATTGCAAGGCAGCAACATAACAAAAAAATGTTGTATACTAAACAATGCTTTAGTTTCAATGAAATTGGGCACCCGGGAAAGCCAATTGGTCTGTAAAATATACTGCTACCCCCAAGACATGATAAAAGTGATTTATCAACTGAAGAACCACAAGTCTCTCGGTGTTAATGCGACCACTAGCGAACTGGTTAAGTACTACGATTACATACTACATCAAACGGTTAATCACTTAATGGTTCAAGTATGGGATAGTAAACCAAACTACAGCGACATTTACATTTTGTATCGATCAGAAAGCTGTACGAGAGGTGTTCATCAAGATCAAGTCGTTAGCAAAAAATCTTGGACTACAGAATAATGAAGGTAAAACAAAGTACATAATGCCTGCGTTAGCGTCGAAGATAAGATCGGCTAGCATTAGTCGCATACAAATGAGAGATTATAACTTCAAAACAGCTAAATCCTATTCTTCAAGGGTCGCAGCCGATAGTAATGTGGAGGAATATATCCCCACACGGCCGCTAGCCCTTCAAAAATTCTCAAAATAGTTGTTGCTATACAGGACATTAGCTTTGCAAGTCCTCATATATTTTTTGGAAACTTGGTTTCTCAGCAAAAACGATTGCAAACTCTCGTCCGTGCGCGAGAGTAGAAATATTTTGGAGAGCTTTTGGACCTCTACAGAAATAACGTCTCCAGAGTCATCTATTTTACGATGATATCTTGAAGCGTTAATGCGGCGGTTACGGATAAAATTAAGCACAAAAGGCTGCAATGGGATAGATACTTAATGCCAATAAATGAGAAATGTCCTGCCCAGAAAACCTCTATTTATGGTCCTTGACGCTGAGATAGTCGATTGGGGTAGCAAACTGGAAAAAAACCGATTGGGATGGCGAACTGGGTGAACCCCACCTTCTGAAGAAAGCCTAGATCGAATTTCCAGTTGTTGCACCATTTATTATGATAATGATATAATCCTTAAATTTTTAGTATCCTTGATTGGAAAAAATCAAATTGTTTGCTAACCAGAAAAACCCTAGGTTTTCTTATTATTAAAAGTTGTAGTGGTAATAAGTTGTTTAACTAAAAATAGAAATTCTTTCGCTAACAAATAGAAAAATATAGGTTGCTGAAGACTTGGAATCTTTTGATAAATACAATGTTAAAAATATCATTCAGCTGAATATATATTAGTTTCTCGCTCCCCTTTATATAAACCAAATTTTTTAATAGTCATTTTACTAATACGACAGCGGGCAATTGTTCTGTTTGGATGAGTAAAATCATTAAATATGATTTTAGGTAAGGGTAGCTAGTACTATAAACATTTTAAACGCCCTTACCATCAGTAATATTATGAAACGTTGGTTTTAGACAATTTACTAGATTCGATTTAGGCCTGAGGCTTTAGTTAAATGGAAATTTGAATTGTACGAGTATATGTACCTGTGAACGTATGAACATATGGATACGACTAATAGTGCTGTTTAATGTGAGGATATCTTTGCTACTTTAAAGCTATTCTATTCGATATATAGTAGAAATAACAATGGAAATGTTTATTACACACACAAAGCGAGATGAAAATTAAAGCCCATTTCTATATTTGGTAATGTGTCTATAAATTATATGTGATTTTCTCGATTTTAATTAAAGGGAATTTTTTTTTGGAAATTTTTTTATTGAAAGCCTTTTTACAAACTACAAGTGAAAATTACGAATAGTTAAAATTATATCCTTAAATTAGCTTTATTAATTATCAAAAAAAAAATATTTCTAAGAAAGTTTATATTCCCAACAAAAACTGAATTTTGTCATTCTTTGCATAATTTTGGAATTTTTAACAAAAACTCTAGCAGAAGTTTTTGTTTTTATTATAAAGTTTCCGCAAGTTTCGGGTATTTCCGTACATAATTTTTTTTAATATATATTAAAAATTATCTGAGACGATTCTAGATTTTAATAGATTATACACGTATATCGTTTTTTTTTTTCAAAAGAAAAGTTTATCTATAAAATATACTAACTGAAGACTCAACTATTCGACTGTAATTGAAAATAATATTCTTGAGAATACAAATTCCTCCATTTAAATTTCATATATAAATAAACTGCCAATGATCGGATTTTTATATCAACGTATTTTATTATAAAAATTGGAAGGAATGTATTAAAATACAAAATAACGCAGCGAAAGGATGGTTGGGTTGAATTCCGTACTCCTCCAAATGGTGGATGCCAACAAACAAATACAAAACAGTTTATGATGCATAATACCGGAAACTATCAAAAACACCCTTTAAAATATATCATATGTGTGCTCATGTCCTAATAGTAGGAATAAGTCCACACATGTTCTGGCATATTCGATGCATTATATTTACCCATCGTTGTACAGCATATGTTCAGCAAGTTAACTCGTACAACAGCAAACATTGTTTGCCGTTTCTATCAGCAAAATAGGTATGTAAACGGAGCAAATATTTAATAGTATCGTTGTATGGAATAAAAATAAATGCAACAGCAAAAGTAGAGGTATTCAAAAAGGAAAAATAAAAAATTCAATTCCATGCATCACAAACTCGTATCGTAAGTTGCATCGATTGAATGCACTTTTCTGCTTGATCGAATGAATATTTTTGCTCATAAAAGTGCATCTTGCATAGAATGAACACTACTAAAAAATGACATTAACTAAATTTTATTGTATAATAAATTATCGATAATCATATATGCTGAAATTTCTTACTAACTAATTTTTTTGAATAATTATGAAGGCTGCTCTTTTGACGAAGAAAGAAGAGCATAAAAGAACATTAACTCTTTCCGTTTTATTGTATTCGAAATAATTTTGACAAAAAACGGTTGCCATTGTTGTTGTTCAAGTTCAAGTTCAAGTTTACTTTATTGAATATCATTAACATTTTACATTTTTCTTTTAATACTACAATCTTAATACGATTTTCTCTTAAGAATATTTAATCCTAGCTCAATCTTCGTTTTTTTTAGTTATTAGCTTTCTGCTATCCGTGAATTTATTTCCAATTGACATATAATATTTTAGTAACATTAATTTTTGTCCAAGTCCTTGTTAATATTTTTATTAAAAACATTTACAAAAATCGTCCTTTTAAAGACGAAAAATAAATTGAGCGAAGTGTGAAGAAGTTTTTATGTATTTTTGAATATATTTTCATAATAAAATTTATCCTGAACAGACATTTTCCTTTTGATCAGGATGGGATGTACTGGGAATCCTACATCTCGATATGCGCAATATCACAAAGAAAAAGTTCCAAAAAATAAATTTACAGAAAAAGCCACTGATACAATTTTTACCTCCTATTTTCTGAGAAAACTGAGCGCCTGGTGTAAAATTTCGATTTTCATACATTTTTGCCTCAAAATTTGTTAAATTTTAAGGAATCTTCGAAGTAAATTTTTCTGCCGAAACCAAATTGTCGTCCTAATCACGACCAACCGTACTAATTTATTTTTGCCCAAGTCCTTGTTAATATTTTTATTAAGAACATTTACAAAAATTGTCCTTTTAAGGTCGAAAAATGAATTGAACAAAGTGTGAAGAAGTTTTTATGTATTTTTGAATATAATTTCATAATAAAATTTATCATGAACAGACATTTTCCTTTTGATCAGGATGGGATGTACTGGGAATCCTAAGTCTCGATATGCGCAATATCACAAAGAAAAAGTTCCGAAAAATAAATTTATAGAAAAAGTCGCTGATAAAGTACAATTTTTACCTCCTATTTTCTGAGACAACTGGGCGCCTGGTGTAAAATTTCGATTTTCATACATTTTTGCTGCAAAATTTGTTAAATTTTAAGGAAAATCGAAGTAAATTTCACTGCCGAAACCAAATTGTCGTCCTAATGAGGACCAACCGTACTAATTTATTTTTGCCCAAGTCCTTGTTAATATTTTTATTAAGAACATTTTCAAAAATCGTCCTTTTAAGGATGAAAAATAGATTGAACAAAGTGTAAAGAAGTTTTCATGTATTTTTGAATATATTTTTATAATAAAATTTATCCTGAAAGGACATTTACCTTTTGCTCAAGATGGGTTGTATTGGGAATCCTTGGTCTCGATATGCGCAATATCATAAAGAAAAAAAGTTCTTAAAAATTTGCCATTTTCAGCTGAAAAGTTAATTTGAAGAAAAAGTCACTGCTAACGTACAATTTTTACCTCCTAACATATTTTCTGTGAAAACTGGGCGCCTGGTGTAAAATTTCGATTTTCATACATTTTTGCTTCAAAATTTGTTAAATTTTAAGGAAAATCGAAGTAAATTTCACTGCCGAAACCAAATTGTCGTCCTAATCACGACCAACCGTACTAATTTATTTTTGTCCAAGTCCTTGTTAATATTTGTAATAAGAAAATATTCCAACTACTTTCTATTTTACACTGCTGAGACAGCAAAAGGTGCTGAGGCCTGCCTCTTGAGTGGTACATATTCTTCTTACATGTTTACTACTTTCTCGCCATTCCACCATTAGACATTCCACCATTGGATGCATCCAAGTTTTTTGAATAAGAACCCTTCATCTGTCATAGGATTTCTGCATATGTTTAACTTGCGCATGGCCTGAGATTTTGATACTTGAGTAGCCTAACTATCTACAATAGCCGACAACACCTGACGGAATTGAAATTAAAGGTAAGTTAAATGTACGTGTTCCTATATAGTTAATACGATTGAGGTGAAACTATGCACATTTCTTAAGTTTGGTCTATAATAGTTAACGAAGGTTTTATATTGTTGATACTCTTACTATTTGCAGTCGGTGTAAGAGACTCGAAAAACGCAATATTTTTTTTGAGCAACCATCGTAACATAAATTTTGTTTTGTAGTAGCAACTCTCTGAACATATACAAGGGGTTAGTGATTCAGTATTACGATCTTAAACGCCATATGGTAACATCAATTATGTAGTTGATCGCTAAAAAAAATAAAAAAATGCGATCAATGTGATCTATTCCGACCGCGAAAAATGGAGATAAAAAGCGCTATATGCGAAAATCTCGGAGAGATATTGTTCCCGAGGATAGCATATTGAGTATTGTGGGATCCAGATAAGATGTTTATTTAAAGAAACTAGAATTTTATATATGATTTTACGAATTCTCGTGCTTCTGACCTAAACATGTCAATTGATATTTCAGCCTACTAATAAAGTTAATATTCTACAGTGTGCCAATACACTACACTGCACACTGGACTACTTGTAACTCGTTTCGCGGAAGATTCGAATCTTCATCTGCCTCGAATAAAGAATAGCCGTCGACCCATGGTTTCATATATTCCGCACACGTCGTCGTTTTTTTCGGTCCCTCAACTTCGCCCACCATCTGGACATCATAGGTTCCTCCGGCTTTGACTTTGATGATGGTATATGGCCCGTAGAATTTTTTCTTCAACTTCAAACCAGGGCCGAATTGAGTTCTTTTTATGGCCACCAGTTCCCCAAATTTGTATTTACGCGCTGAACGTCGTCGTCGATTGAAATTCTTCTTGTTTTCCTCCTGGACCTTAAGAATCTGCATCTTGGCCACTACCCGTATTTCGTCTCGTTTCTCTTCGAACTCTTCTTTCGCTCCTCATTCTCACTCCTGTCAACATCTCAACAGGCGTACGGCCGATGCTTCGATGATAAGTTGAGTTCATCGCTCTTTGAATTGCGGGGACCTGCTTATACCATTTTGATGGGTCTTCGATGGCAAGTTTGGATAAAATCCTCGCAATCGTCGCGTTGATTCTCTCCGCTTGTCCGTTTGCCCTTGGGAGTCCCGTTGTGATTTTGGAGTGTCGAATTCCGTTCGCCAGACAATATTCACTGAATTCCTGGGACGTGAATGCCGAGCCTCGGTCCGACACGATTTGTTCGAGATTTCCGAATGTCGTTTTCTGCAGGTCGAGTTTTCCGATGACCTCTCGCGCCGCCGTCGTTTTCGTCGGGTGTAGCCATACGAACTTGGTGAAACTATCGATGACCGAAAAAATGTGATGGTAGCCTTTGTGTGGAGATTCCAATGGTCCGATGTGATCAACATGATAGGTTCGGAGCGGCTCACTTTCCTTGAACAGTGGACTCAGAAATCCCTCTTGTCTTCCGCTTTTCCTGTTTACCAAAATGCATTTAACGCAGTAAGTAATTATTCGATCAATCTTTTTTCTCATATCAGGTATGAAAAAATCTTATTTCAAATCTGCCTCCGTTCGAAGCACCACGTAGTGTCCTTTTTCGTGAGCATTGCGAATAATTGCGCTTTGCATCGTCCTTGGGACCACTAGTAGTTCTCGACCTTCTTGGAACTTGAAGAGCAGCCCGTTGCGGAGCAAGTAGTCCTTGTAGTCGTGTTGTGAAGATAGTACTTCCTTGATCGCGATGATCCCCTCGTCCCCCTGTTGCGTTCTTCGGATTCATGCAGTGGTTCCCTCGGAGACCGCGTACATGATGCTATGATGTCGGCTGAGAGCATCAACATGGGCCAGCCTCTTTCCAGGTCGGTGTTCGATGGTGAAGTCGAACTCTGCGAATACTTTGTTCCATCTTGCGATTCTGGGTATCAAGTCTTTTTTTTCCATCGTCTTTTGAAATGCTTGGCAATCTGTAACAATTTTAAAGTTCAGACCCAACAAGTATACTCGGAATTTTTTCAGTGCAGCAACGACAGCAAGAACTTCTAATTCATAGCTGCTGAATTTCTCTTCCTGGGGCGTCATTTTCCTTCTCATGTAGTGCACCGGGTGCAACTTCTTGTCTTCGGGTATTCTTTGTAAGAGCACTGCGCCGTATCCATGCTTACTCGCGTCCGTGTGAAATTCCGTTTCCAGAATAGGATTGTAGAGTTTGAGCACTGTCTCTGACGATAGCGCGTCCTTGAGTGCCAAAAATGCCGCTTGCTCCTCCTTATGAAAGTGGAACTCCTTTTCTTTTTTCAGCAGGTCACTGAGTGGTTTCCCGGTCTTCGCATGATTTGGGATGAACTTCCTGAAGTATCCCGTAAGTCCCAAAAAGCTTTGTACTTCTTTAATCGTCTTGGGCTCCGGGTAATGCTGTACGGCAGTCATTTGCTGAGGAGACGGAAAAATATTCCCATCCTCGACGACGTGGCCAAGAAACTCTACCCGTCCTTGAAGAAACTGGCGCTTCTTGAAGTTCAACTGTAGACCATGTTCTTCGGCGCATCTCATGACGATTTCAAGTCGCTGTAACGCTTCCTCCTCCTCTCGTCCTGGAATTATCAAGTCATCGATGTATATAAAAACAATACCCCTGCGAATCAATGGCCAAAAAATGCAGTTTATATAACGTTGGAAAACAGCTGATGAGTTACAGAATCCAAACGGGACATATCTGAACTGGAACTGGCCGTTATGGGTAACAAAAGCTGTGTATTTTCGGCTTTGTGGGCTGATTCCCACCTGGAGGAATCCGTTTTTCAGGTCTAAAGTGCTGTAAAGCCTGGCTTCTTGTAGTTTGTCCAACAGGTCCTCAATCAACGGCATGGGATATTGATCTTTGACCGTTATTTTGTTGATAGGTTTGTAGTCCATACAGTTTCGGTGTGACCCATCTTTTTTCTCTCTCACGACTACTGGGCAGGAGTACTCTGAACTGCTCGGCTCGACGATTCCATCCTGCAGCCACTCCTCAACTTGTTGGTCGACGAATTCCCTCTCCCTGGGCGCCAGGCTGCGTGGTCGGCTGCTCACCGGTTTCTCCTCCGTCAGCGTGATATTCATTTCGACGTCGACTTTCTTCTTTTTCTGCGGGGCGTAGTCTTCCACCAGTTTTTCGACCATTTCACGGTTCTTCAGTGTCACCTTGTCACCGATACTCAGTTCTATTCCTCTGTCTACCCCCACATGCCTTCCGAAAAATTCTTCTTAGCGTTTGGTGATGTTAATCGCCTCCTTCGTTATGCACAACACGGCTTGGTCCCATAACTCATTTCCAATGATTAATTGCATTTTCATCGTGTCCTGTGAAACGACATAAATATTAATGGAGTAAACGCCGTTGTCTTTTTCCATTTCAGACATGAAAAAGCCTCGAGGGACAACGTAGTTTTTCCGAAACCCGTTAGCATCATGTCGGTACTTTTCAGAGTTGGCTTCCCAATTTCTTCATAAAAATCTTCTCTCATCAATATTAATTGGCAGCCCGTGTGAATCATCGCGTCGATCTCTTTGCCCCCAATGACAATCCTCTTCATCTTCAAACTTGGCGTAGTCGCGTTAACGTCGGATTCCCGCGGAGGTTTTTTTTTTCTTTAAGTGCAATTCGTTGACAGGTGTCCAAATTCGTTGCTTGCGAAGCACTTGGCTCCCCTTCCTTTCTCGGGGCAGTCCTTACTCACGTGCGATTTTCCGCCGCAGTTGTAACAGCGTTTGGATTGGAACGTCGTCCGCTGGCCTTGATCTACTTCTGGGCGTTGTGTGTTTGTGCGTGGCTTCTCATTGGTCGTCGTTTTCGTCTCGATCTTGCTACTGTAGATTTCGTACTATTCGCATTTCTTTCGCAGCTCCTTGATCGTCTCAGCTCCAAACAAAATCGATTTATTGGTCCCGTCGTCTGGAATGCCGTCGATGATATATTGGATTTGTGCTTCAACCTCGATGTTACCGTGACTACAAATTTCCAAAATTCTGTAAATAAATTCCTGGTAAGTTTCGTCTGGTTTTTTTCTCGTCATGATCAACTGCTTGTGTAATTGTTTACTATTTACGGGACGATCGAACTCGCTGATCAATGATTTTTTGAAAGATATCCAGTTTTTCGTGGTGCACTCAAAATTCGCAAAATGTTTCGCTGAACCGGTTAATAATCTTTTTGTATATATAACCTTTTGAACTTCTGACCAATTACATAATTCGTCATCCATCGGCGGACATTTTGGGTTCCACTCCCGTCAAATTTCTCCAGGGACTCCTCTACGTCTCTGAACGTCAGTACTTCTCTTCGTGGCGGTGGTGCCCCGCGCATATTATCGTTGTCGGTGTATTTCCGTATTTTCTTCGGCGTAGCGGTCGTCATAGTCCATATTCGTTTTCAGTTTTTCTTCGATATCACTCAGGTCGTCCTCTTGTAATTCTTCTTCCTCGATCCCCAGGGCATCCTTCAGTCTCGTCGTCAAAGAAATGTTCTGTCATTAAAATGATTCCCAAACCAAATAAACCCATTAATTCTCCTTCTTCCTATAGACCTATCAGCCTCTTACCAATTCTTTGTAATATATTTGAAAAACTCCTATTAAAACGAATCTACCTAGTCCTAGTTAATGAAAGATTATTCCAGATTGTTGATCACATTACATCCTCTCTTGAGATATCTCCCAAGCTTTTGATCGTGTGTGGTATCCTAGACTCCTCCGGTAATTCAAGGGCTTTTTTCCTTCAACTACTACCTTATCATAAATTTGTATCTCTTCTAACGCCATTTCCAAATTGCAAATAACACACAATGCTCGAAAATATATCCTACTTTAGCCGGAGTCCCACAAGGTAGTATCCTTGGTCCCATTTTATATAATATTTTTATCCATAATATCCAATCTGATCCTAATACTATGAACATAATTGCTGCCCATACTTATCCAGACATAGCTTCCAAGAATTTGCAATCCCATATCCACAACCTTCTATCCTGGTTTAAGAGATGGACAGGGAGGCTAAATGAACAGAAGAGTGATCATATTGCTTTCACTCTTTTTCAAGGAAAACCGATCCCTTTGTACCTTAATAGCAACATGATTCTACAATATGATAAAGTACGTTATCCCTCATACTAGACTAAAAAATCTCGAAGCCACTAGACTTTTTCAACAACTGCTTAGACTAATGGACAAACGCACGAAACTAACAATCAAAAGTAAACTTTTAATCTACAATACAATTATAAAATCTATTTGGATGTATGGAATTGAACTTTGGGGTTCAATGAAACATTTCAATTCCAATTCCTATCGCGTCCAGGTCTTACTATCCAAGATCCTCCATAAAATTGTTGATGGCCCCTTTTATGCTCGTAACAATGTAATACATCGTGACCTAAATGTTCGCTTTGCTCAAGACCTGTGCATTTCCCGCTATAAAAAATTTCACTCCCGTTTACCCACTCATCATAATCCACTTGTGAGAGAATTGTCTTGTACTTCCCTTCCCGGAAACACTCATCGGAGACTTAACAGCCAATGTCCTAGAGATTTTTTAGAGGAATCTAACTTCCGTTAGTTCGAGAAACGCCGATAGGTGTTTACTCCCACTTCATGATCCACAAGATTGTAAATTAAAATGTTATATAAATCTGCTTGTTACAATAAAATTTTAGTTGCAGTAAAATTAAAATAAAAAAATAAATAAAAAGCAAGAGAATTAAAACTTTGAAAATATTTTTTATCCAGCGTCATTCGGTAGATGGGACAAAACAATTTTTTTTATATTTAATTTGGCGTAGCATACCGCATCAGGTCATAAACCAAATAATGCTCTGCAAGGATATTTTTAGTGTCAATTAATGTTTAAATTTTTAAATAAAATTTTCAATTAACATTGAAAAAATAAGAAATACAGAAACAGCAAAGGTTATTTTCAAAACTATTAACAAAGTGACTAAAAGCTTATGTTGAAAATTGACAATATATTGACGAGATGTCCTGATTAGATAGATTAAAATATAGCAAAAAACATATTGCAAATTTTCAAATAATTATCGAGTTTTGATAGGTACGATTTGTATTGACGAGAGCCACAATGACAAATGTGCAAGAATCCACCAAGAAAATGATTGACAAAAATTCTTGAAAATTTTGTACTTGTAGAACGACAATAATTTGAATTATATTTACTTAAAATTTGATTTTCACCATTAAAAATGATGGATTTTGTAAATTTTTTCTAATGGTCATATTGCATACACCTGCACGGGCATTTTCTTATCAATGTGAATCTCATTTCAGCCGTAATATAATTTCAGGATAAATTTGTTGCCAAGAATTTGTACCGAAAAGTGGACAATTTTAATAAATTTGTTCCCAAGAATATTAGGCATTTTTGACATTGTTCAGTGTATTTGACATGAATAAGAAAATGGACATTTTCCATGAAACTTTCCGAAAAATTTTCCATCTCATTAGCAAATGGTCCACCCTCTATGTGGTAGGATGAGAGTTAAGTCTATTCTGCAATATTCCTTCAAAAGTGTCTTTTGACGACATATCAAATTTTCAAATTTCAAATTCTTCTTTTTGTTCTTGTTGGTGTTGTTTTGTCATTTCCCCCAGCCTTTTCTGATAATACTTCGGCAGATTTTTATTTTCACAGAATGGCATTACACTCAATTTGAGTGGTCCTTTGTGAGACTTTGTGATTTCAAATATCCCCAAATAGAAAAGAAAAACAAAATAAATATTCAAAGCAAAATATTTGAAGTTTTTATTTCTTATTCAAGGCAATATCAAATTTCAAGATTTTCTATACAAAATACAATTTTTTTTGGTAATTTAGAATTTTTCAATTTACTTAAAGGAAAATCTTTAATTTATTAATAATTTTTATTCCGTTTCTTAAAAATACGATGAAATATAAAAATTATACAAGAAATTTTATGAACTTATAACCGTGGCATGTGGTTTAATTTTAACAATTCTTAAATATCCTTTGAATTTTTAGTAGAGATTGATAGATTCTCTATTAAAAACTATTACATTCATTACTCAAACTGTATGTAAATAATATGTGATATGCCAGTTATGTCAGTAGAAAGCGTTTCCAACAATATTGCAAATCTAAAAGTACACGATAGAAATATGCTTCGTCCTGTAAAATTTTTTTTTTCTATCTGAACTAGAATAGCGAAAAAAACTCAACATCTTGTTTTTATTAATTAAAATCTATAAAATATTTAATCATCTTGGTATGTAAATTGGTGCTCAGTCATAAAATTTTATTTACTAGCAAAAAAAGGTCAGCAAATGATTTTTTATTAAGAGCACTTCAAAATTCAAGCGTTTATCAAAGAATCGCATTTCCATATTGCTCCTGATTCGATGGAAAATTTAATATCAATCATGACCAAATCTAAATGGCTATGAACATGTAGTGGTAATACATAGCAGTCTAGAAACGATATAGTCTTAATTATTTGAAATTCCTTAGAGACCGTTTAGCTAAAGAAGTGTATGCTGATGAAACTGGTACATTTTCAATATTCCTTAGAATCTGATAAAAGCTTCATTCTACGGTGATGAGTATTGAGCATCGAAGAAGTTTGTCATAAATCCAAAACTGTGAATAGAAAGTTTTTAAGAATCTTGCTTTTAATTAAGTAGTTGAAAATAATTGAGTTCTTCGAAGAAGCAGCCAAAAGTGAACATTTTACTAAAGAATTTCAATTAAATGCCACAAAATCAGAGTTTAAATTTTCAATTTAGGTATATTAACCAATCAACTCCTTGTGCAAGTAAGGCTACATCCTCTGTGTCGACTGTCAGTGAATTCCTTTATAGTAATAAAAACTTAAATATGAATATCTATTGGTATAAATGCGTAGTGAAAATTTTAATGAACAGATTTTCTGAAATTGTTCTATAAAAAAATTATTTCTTCTAATTTAGTAAAGGAAAGACACTTTTTTTAATTTAAATGCAGAGAATATAAATTATGAGTAGTCTTAGCAGTGTGTCATATATCAGATATTAAAGACAATCTTAACGAATATGAAAGTATAAAATACAGAAAGAAGGTAGTAATTAGTAATAATTTTTAGTAAAATTCAATAAAGAATTTATACTTTAAATATGGTTGAAAGGGTTAAGTAAATTAAGGAATAAAATCTCAGGGCTTAATTTGAGATTGTATTCTCCCAATATTTTGTATGTCTAAACCAGAGCCTATTGTGTTATAAAAGCTCCAATAAAAAATTTTATTATTTAAATATGAAAACTTTTTTACTTTTAAAGAAAACTTTTATTTACCATCAATTCAATCCCTTCAAGAACTTTTACATTTTGATAAAGATGAGTTGATGTATAAAATTTAACTAAATTATTTAAAATTTATGAATACATGATCGTAGTGTGCTAATGCACACTAAGATCCCATCGACATACAATATATGAATACCCTGAGGTCTAAGCTAGTTGAAAGCTAATTGTAGAAATTTTTAGACAAAAGGGTAACTTTTTGAAGTGGCAATGCCTCCTATTGATGGAGAACGTGGTTATTGTCTCAATATTTTGTGAAGCTCAATTTGGTGGAAATAACTTCTCATGTCGACTGTGGAGAATAATTTTGCCCCTTTTAGTTATTCTAGGACAGTCGTCAAGGCGTGTTTGTGAAAATTTATCATTAACTATTTTATTATTAAGTTCTCTTTAATTGATAGTTAATCTAAAATTTTTCTCTCGTCATACGGTTTTGCTTTAGAACACAAGCAGAAGATAATCATCTTCAATCAACTTTTTCAACTGACTATTGATTTCCTCAATATATAACTGAGGCAATCTTTAGTTCTTGATATAGACCAGGCTATTTTGTGGTACATGATAAGTATTGCAGATATATATTATAGCTTTTAGATATATCCTGGTATTTTATACATAAATTCCATATGCCTATCTGTGCGTTCGAATCGTTAGAGTAAAGCTCTTTCAATAGTGCCTTTTTTCTGTTAGATTGTTTCAAAATTCTCATATAAATCACGTCTTTTCTTTTTTTCATTGTTACCTTCACTTAGGTCTATTTATTATTTTACTGTGGACCCTCACGTTTCAAAGTTAACTTTTGCCAAATATTTTCTATTATACCATCTGTGATTATTTGCATGATCATTCAACTCATTCTGGTGTCGGTGGCAAAACTATTGGAATATGGTCAACAGATCCACTATCCGCTCATAATAGCTATAGTTAATCTCTACACATCTATGGTAGAGTTCAGAATATAAGAAATATTGATGAGACTGATGAGGATGACAATGAATCCTCTGATAAAAAGCAGACGAATCGCTTTCTTAGCTATTTAGCATCCACAATAGTCTCCGGAAAGGATGCTTACCTTCGTGCATTCTATTTAACCTGATGCTAAAAAAGTAATCCAAAATTAATGGTTAAAAATGAGAGATACAATCCTCAATAAGCTTGCCTAGCTCTTCGCTGATGATATACAATAGATATTATGTGTCAATCAGAAAGAGCTGTACGGGAGGCGTTCATCAAGATTGAACCGGAGGCAAAAAATCTTGGGCTACCCATAAATGGCAAGACCAACTAGTACTAGTCACATGTAAAAAGGACATTATAGCTTCGAAAGAGTTAAATAAATTTTCAATTGGGGTCAAGGTCGCAGCCGATAATAACATGGAGGAAAAAAATCCGCGCACGGTTGCTGGCAGCCAATAGAGCCGTGTTCAATCGATTTAAATTACTTCACTGAAAAAATCTAATCCTACTAGTCCTCATGTATTCTTCAAAACTTTTGGTTCTCATCAGAATTCATTGCGACCTCTTATCTGCGTTCGAGATGGGAATGCTGCGAAGAATTTTTGCCGCCTACATTTTTGACCGAATTTTTGGAGGTGGAATATGCTGCAGCCTATTTAACGATTAAATACTCGAGCATTCCCAAGACCGTCTAATTGTTGATAAAATTAAACTCAATAGGAGGAAGTAGCCCGAAATCTTCTGAGGAAAAATCTACCGAGGCTCCATGTATGCTCCCAGAAGACGGGCTAGGTCCTGCTTTTGATGTAGCGACGGCATTAGCTAGGACGGCAAAAATAAAAACATATGCTGGGAGTGTCAAACTGAACGACTGCGGTGTGAAATGGGGACGTCTGGAGTTCTTTAATTCAGCAGGTCTAGACCAGACTCCCGGTTGTTGTGTCGTTGATGATGATGATAGAATTTTTAAATTTTACCATACTATGCGCTACAGTAAAAATTCTGCGATCGACGTTTCTTAATTATGTCGAAAAGAAGTGGATGTAAGTTCCTTCTATAAAAGTTCTAATAAATATTTACTATTTAAATAAAGTAATTTCTATTATAACTAAATTATTGTTGAAATTTATTAATATAAAGGAAAAAAATGTTTTTATCCAAACCTAAGTGATTCTAGTGTGCTAGTAAACTACAGTATACACTGTAGGTACAATAACACTAAAGGCTCCCAAACTTTACATATTTAAAAACTTCCAATTATTCCTGTAAGGATACCTAAAATAAAAGAGGAAGAATGCTTGAACAACTTGAAGAATACATATGCAATAAAATCGATGAAATCTACCAGAACATATAGAAAATGGTTATTGAAAAATATTATGAAAGTAGCAGAAATTGGCAAGAAGGCCTGAAATGTCTATTTAGACGACATTATTTTTTATTAATTGTTTACAACGTTTTATTTCAATTTAAAATTATTTTTAAAAAACGTTGTAAATTTACGTTTAGCGCAACCTATACCTATTTTATATTAACGTTCTTTTTAAAATGATTTTTGAAATAAGAAGAAAATTATTTATTATACGGTATATTTTGCGTATATTCTATTTTCGATTTTTTTTGTGGCGTTATGTTGGTACTCATATCACTCACTTATGCCGTTAAGTTCGGCCATTTGGAATGTTCAGTTAATTTTTGCAGCTGCTTTGCTTGCACGTGTTTTGGCTCGTATTCGATTTTTGCATAATTTTGACCAAAAACAGCATCGCATTAACAAGGAGCTGTTGGCCTCTGTCCGCTACAACCCAAATTTGCTCCAGAAAAGTCATAGGTTTATGGTTATGACGCGGAACCCAAAGCTCAATCATCCCAATGGAAGCTACCGCACGAGCTAATACCGAAAAAAACGCGCCAAGTTCGGTCGAATGTGAAGGTTTTGCTTACAGTTTTGTAGGGTCGTGGTGCATCATGAGTATAACCTACAAGTTATGCGCAAGCTGCGTGAAGCAATCCGCCAGGAACGCCCGGATTTGTGGAAGAACAAAAATTGGCTTTTGCCATTTTTGGCCAAAAACAACACACTAATTATGCCGCAAAACCGTATTCCTCAGATCTGGCCCCCTGTGACTTTTTCTTGCTCCCGAAACTGAAGAACCCCATGAAAGGACGATTGAGGAGATAAAGACGGCATCGAAGGCGGAGCTGAAGAAGATCACAAAAAATGATTTTTAGAAGTGCTTCGAAGATTGGAAAAAACGTTGGCGCTTTTTGAACAGACCTCGTATATGCTTGCTATTGGGTCATCTTCTAAATTATTAGCAGTTGTTTTGATTAAATCATTTATGCTGGATGTTCAAAATTTTAAAAGGATTAAAGGATGAGATTTAAAAGGATTAAAGGATGAGATTTACCATTTCAAATAGATCGGATTTTGCTAAAAAGAAGACGATTCTCGTCTAAGAATTTTTTTTAATTTTTAGAACACGACGGATAACTATTCTATCAAATTTGAACTTCTTTTAAAATTTCACCTGGACTGCCTTTTTGGCAAGTTGCTTTAGATGAGTATCTTAGCTTCAGTAAAGCTACAGCAGAGAGGAGATAATGTCCTAAGAACATCGTTGGAATAAATGTTCATTCAAAAATCAAAATAGTTGAAAAATGATAGTAACAATTTTTTATTGTCAAATCGAGAACTTTTTTAACAACTTTTATATACTTCTATACATACTTTAAAACCTTTTAGAGAGACTTTGGTTTTTTAAAGGTCGTTAAATAATTGAATTTCGAATTGTTTTCAGAAAGTTTTTAATATAAATTATGTTTACTCTTGAGCAAAAAGTTATTATGCTGAGAATTCAAAAAGTTCCACTCTGTACACAGAATTTTTTTTTTTTTTTTTTTTTTTTATTTTTATTTTAAATGATATCTACAACTACTTATGCTAGTAACAAGCAGATTTTTTACGGGAATATACAAGGACATGAAGACATGTGGAGGAAAACACGCATCGATGTTACCTCAGAACAGGGTAATTTGATTTTATAATTTTAAATAATCTCTCGGCCATCGCCGTTTTAAACGTCGATGGGTGTATACTGGAAGGGTGGGAGTGAAAAGTTCCCTTCCTAAAGGATTAGGGTGGAAGGATAGGTGCGAATGGAATTTTTTATATCGGGAGATGCATAGTTCACGAACAAATGGAACATTTAGGTCACGGTGGATAACAGTGTTTCGCACATAAAAGGGGGCATTGACAATTTTACGAAGGATTCGGGATTGTAGGGATTGGATTGGAAGGGAGTTGGAATGCTTAGTCGAACCCCAAAGTTCTAGACCATATGTCCATATTGGTTTCAGAACCGTATTGTACAGTAATAGTTTACTTGGTGTTGTAAGTTTCGATTTACTGTCTAGGAGACGTAAGAATTGTTTGTATCGTCCGTTAAGTTCACGTCTTTTAGTTTTCGTATGAAGGTTCCAGGTTAACCGTTTGTCGAATATAAGTCCAAGGTAACGTACGCTATTTTTTTGTGGAATAATACTGCCGTTTAGGGTTATGTCGGGAATTTGTTCTCGGCAGAGTGTGAAAGTTACATGAGCAGATTTTTGCTCATTTACCTTCACTCTCCACCTTTTGAACCAAGTTTCTAAGGAGTGGATATGGTTCTGAAGGATACTAATGGCTTGTGGAAGGATCTTTGTGATGTGTCAGGATGGCTGTATCGTCAGCATATGTTGCGGTTAGGATGTTGTTGTAGCAAGGAATGTCATGGGTATAAATGTTATATAGGATAGGACCTAGGATACTTCCTTGAGGGACACCGGCGGAAATTGGATAAATGTCAGAGTACTCCATATTTTCAGCTACCTGAAAATATCGGTCTGAGAGATAAGATTTAAGGATGTGGAAATAACTCGAGGGTAGGACTCGCTGCAACTTCCAAAGCAATCCAGGGTGTCATACACGGTCGAAAGCATGCGAAATATCAAGAAACACTCCTGGGCAGTATTCCTTTCGCTCTAGCGAACACGCTATGTAGTCGACTACGCGATGACACTGCTGGATAGTGGAATGCTCAGGTCGAAATCCAAACTGATGCTGAGGAATGACACCCTCGGTTTCAAAAATGGGATAAAGGCGTTTTAGGATTAATTTTTCTAGGATTTTTGATAAAATGGGAAGGAGGCTTATAGGTCTATATGAGGTAGGAAGATTTTTGGGCTTATTGGGTTTTGGGATCATCTTAATTATGGAAAACTTCCACAGGGAAGGAAAAAATGATGTGCGGAGGATACTATTATAAATATAGGTTATAAGGACGAGGGTTTTTTTGGAAATTTGTTTGAGGATTTCTGAAGTTATTAGGTCATATCCTGGGGCTTTTTTATTGGAAAGGTGTTCTATTGTGAATTTAACTTCGGAAGGAGTGAAAAACTTAGGAAGTGGACTTATGGGCACCTGAGTTGATATTTGTCGGAATATTTGTTCGTCATGCAGAATGTCTTGGACATCTTCGTGAGGCTTAAAAATGTTTTCTAAGTGTTTGCCGAAGATGTCGGCTTTCTGTTTATCTGTTTTTGCCCAGGTTCCGTCGGTATTCCGGAGCGGGTGTGTAGCTGTTTTGTATTTGAGAATTCGTCGGGTAGCTGTCCAGAGTGACTTATTAGTTGTCAGTGATTCTGTGTATTCAGTAAATCGTTCGTTGTTATAATTATTTATTTCTTGTTTCAGTTCTCGTTGTAGTTGGTTCAGTTTTTTCTTCTCATTTGGTATTCTTGAACGTTGCCACTGGGCCCTGGCTCGACGTTTCTCGCTTATCAAGCTGCGAATTTTTTGCGGAAGATTATAGTCATGTTCTCGTATGGTTGGTTTGTTATGAGTTATGTGGGCGTTAGTGATTGAGTTCTGTATGCAAACAGTCAAGTCGTTTACGGCATCGTCTATTTCTTGTATGTTCTTAAGGCTTTGTTGTAAATGAATCTGTTGGTCTAAGTTTTGTCTAAAAATGTCCCAATCAACTTTCCCATTTACAAGTTTGGCAGGATAGGATTTTAAGAAAGGAGAAGTGTCTAGTGTTAGGAGAACAGGGGAATGGTCAGAATTCAGGTCAAGGAGTGTATCTATGGAAGTATTAATGGAATGTATGGGTGTGGTTATGAAATAGTCTAGAATATCGGGAAGGTTTCTGACACTGGTCGGCCAATATGTGGGCGTGGGAGGAGATAGGACCTCAAGAGTGGTATGGCAGAGGAGTTTTTGGAGAATCTTTCCTCGGGGATTCGAAACACGGCAACCCCATTTAGGGTGCTTGGCATTATAATCTCCTCCCGCGATGAAGGATTTTTCAATTGATTTGAAGAAGGAATCAAATTGTATGGGAGTTAATTTTTATTTGGAGGACAATAAACAGATGCAACGTTAAAGGTAAAGGATTTACATTGAAGGGTAATAACTATTGACTGAAGGAATTCGGTGGCAGTTTGTGAGTGGAAGGAATGATTTAAGGAATTTCTAATAAGGATGGCAGTTCCACCGTGTGCTGTGTTGTCTGGATGGTCAGTTCTGTATGTTTTGTAGGCACGTATAGCAAAAAACGACCTGGACGTAAAGTGAGTTTCTGTAATCAGTGCAACGTCTATGCGTTTGTTGTGTAAGAGAATGTCTAGTTCTTGTCGGTGTAAAGTCAGTCCGTTAGCATTCCAGAGAAGGATGGATAGGGATTTATCGGTTGACGAGAACATTTATTTATTCATATTACGGTTAGTGAGGAAATGGCGGTTGTTAAAGCAGTTAACAGAGGAGTGAGAAGAAGAGTAATTTCTTGAATTAATTTGTTGGTTATTGTAGAAAGAAGTGTTGTTAGGTCTGAGGAGGAGGATAATGGGGGAGGAATAGGAACATGACTACCATTTTTCTGCTGTTGTTGTTGTTGCTGCTGTTCCTGGTGTTGGTGATGTTGCTGGCGCTGTTGTTGGTGCTGCTGCTGATGTTGTGGTTGCTGTTGTTGTTGATGAGGAGGTTGATGTGGATGGTTTTGTTGTTGAGGTTGTTGTTGCTGCTGTTGATGTTGTTTCTGCCCAGATGCAATCTCAGCAAATGTCAGGTTTCGTCGCACTGGCAATGATGTTAGTCCCGTCTTATTTGTGGATGTATTATTATTTGGGCGTATTTTTGTCTGCAGCATTTTATATGTGGAGCAGCCTTTGTAGTTTGCCGAGTGGCTTCCAGCACAAAGTACACACCTTGCTGGATTGTCTCGCGTTTTAATACATTCTGCGGTCAGGTGTTCCCCTGCACATTTTACGCATTTTGGCTTGTGCTGACAGTATGATTTGGTGTGGCCGTACTGTTGACATCTGTGGCATTGAACTATGTCCTTAGTGGGATAAGGCTCCTCCACTTTGATTCTTGTATAGACAAGCGTTTCCAGATCAAAAATGGTCTTGTTGTTAGCCGCTTGTCTTAACGAGATGAAAAACAGAGGAAGCGCTGCATTCCTCTGCTTAACATTTGAGATGCTAGTTACCTCGTGACCCAGCATCTCCAGTTCTTTTCTTATTTCCTCTACGGGAGTGGTGTGGTGCAGATTCCGGACTACCACTTTAAAAGGTTTTTCATCCTTCGCCTGGTACGTGTGGAAGTCCGCCTTCATTTCGTCCAAGTATTGGACGATACTTCGGTAGGCCATCCCACTATTCGCTTGAATTGCAAGGCCTTTAATATGAGCCTTGCAAATGAATGCATCAGGGCCAATTCTTTTTTCAATAGCACGGCCAATCTCAACAAAATTTACAACGTTTTTAATAAAGATTGGCGGTGGCTTCACGGTTTCATTTGGTGTACTGATTCGCTCTGGCTCGACATCCATACTTGCCAGTATTTGAAACCGATTGGCGGTGCTAGTTGTTGGTGTTTGTGTTTCTGTTTTTTTTATTTTCATTGTCTTTTTAATCACTTTTGGCGATGTGTTCGGCGTATTGGTCGATCCAGATGGACTCTTTGTCTGTTTTCTTTTTGGCCTGCCGAGTGGCCGCTGGAAATCTGACACTGACTCAGTGTCTGCTTCGGTGTCCGTAGCAGATAGCATGACTTGCCTAGCGGTGCTAGCCATTACAGTTACAAGGAACACAAAAACGAAATAAACTCGGAACTCGATAAAATGAACTCTTCCGTTTGTGTTCTAAGCAATAAAAATTTTTTTTTTTTTCCAATACTGAATCACTTTAATTTCCAGTGTTTTTTTTTTTTTTAAATATTTATTATTTATTATTAATAAACGTGTTTGCTTTATTTTTTTTTTCAACACTTTTCACACCATTGTCTGTACGTATTAAAAGTATAATATTATATAATATATTTTGTATTATATTAAATAATACAAAAGTGAATTATTTCACTTTTGTACTTATTTTATTTCACTTTTATTTTAATATATTTTTGCATCCGAACTGTTTAGGTATTTATCGATCGATATACGTAGAGAGATACGTACGTCCGCACTGGTACGCAGTGTGGACCAGACTTCCGGAATTTTTGAAAATATTTCTTTACTCCAGTTTTGAAATATGGAATTCGTTTTCAAATTAAAAACTTTTGATTAAAATATGAATTTTTGTTTATTGGAAATATTCTGAATTCTAAAAAGTAAAGTTGTACTATTAAAAGTCATTCATAAAAATGTCAGTAAAACTATTCAATCTTTCGTAATAGTTTGAAGCGATACTTTTAGAAGCAATTATTAAGTCAGTTAATATTAACTTGTTGGCCGATGAAGTTTGAATACTTTTATGCTTTTGGGAAATGCACTGGAAAGTTTTAAATTTAACTGAATTTTGTGTAAATTTCATCATTTATTCTTTACAGATTTAAAATGGACTAGCCAAAAAACTTGTTGGACAAATAATTGTTCTTGTTTTAAATAGTAACTTTTGTATATGTCGTTGGTAGTAATTTCGACAAGTAATCTCTTGAGTTTCATTCAATCAAATGAGATTTTTTTATCGAAAAAGTTTAGTTATTTTTTCATTATTAATACCCATAAATTACTGAGTATGTATTATAATTTTAAATATGTTTAAGTAAACATTTATAGTAGCATTTACTGAACTTTTGTTAAAAATCGGATGGAAAAAGCAAGTTAAAACAATTCAAATCTATACTAGTATGGAAACTTAAGTCTTTTACAAGTGATGATGCAGTCATAAGCAAGATCGTACCTGCGATATGCGTATTAACCACAGCCACCACGTTGCTGCCTAAGGCGCCTCACTCTTGTCGGGCACAGTGTGTTTTAATACCATGGGGTACCCCGATTCCCGTGGTACCAATTTTTATTTTAAGAGTACTTCAGTTTGTACTCCGCCCATTGAGCTGCGGTAAGGAACCTTGCAAATTCCTAGGCACCGCTAAGCTAGCTCCGGTACGCGCATTCGCCAAGATTCGAAAGGACACCCAGAATCGACCTTAGTCTTTCACCTGGTCGCAGCAACTTTGCGTGTTCTCATCATCAACAGCGGGACAACCGCCGGTCCAGTCTAGGTCTGTCAAATCAAAGAACTCCAAAAGCCCCGGCCTCGCGTGGCGGTTTTCCAGTTTGAAACTTTAAGCATTCTGGCAAACGCCGTCGCTTACTTAATGTCTGGAACCAGAAATGGAGCATCTGTAGGCTTTTAGGGCAGGATCTCTTCGCCCAAACAAATTAAGTAACCCGCTTATTACACCTTATTGAGCCTAATTTTATGCAGAACCAGGCCGTCGTGGTAGTGCTCTAAGATCTCGTCATTAAATTAACTCAGATACCGTCCATCTTCATGTAAGAGACTAATAATTCTTCCATGAATCCTCATTTTGAACGCGGACAAGAGTGAGCAATGCTGCCGAAGATAAAACGAGAACTGGTGAGACGTACTTTTTGTACAGCAGAAGCCTCGATCCCTGACAACAAATAAGAAAATTAATTAACTCTTCCGATAATATAATCTCGTATCTGTAATATGACTAGTGCTAAGTGATCTTGAACGGCGACATTTCCGTCAAGTACTTTCTTTTGTCTTCATTTACGATTAGCCCAAGCTTTTTTGCTGCCGCCACAACCTTGATCAAGGCCTCTCGTACAACTCTTTCTCATCGATACATAATGTCAATGTCGTTGATGTATGTGTATATACCCTGCGAAATTGATTTTTTACCTATTATCCCTTCTATGTTAAGTTGAATTAAAGAAAACCGATAATACGTATTATCATTTTAAGGCTAAGCCGATTTTTCTTACAATCATCCATGGTAGTAATCTTCAACGCCATTGTTGCAAACTGATCATTTAAATGAAAATATTGATTTCTGATTATGAATTCAGTAAGCCAGATTCGTTTTATTGACATATTAGGGATTTTATCAAAACTGATAAATTAAATGTAGTTTCTATCAATTTTCCAATATCTTCGAAAAATTATTATTACATTTTGGAGGAAAAGAAAATGTTTTTAATTTTTTTTCGCTTAGATCTTTTGGATGCTACAACAAATTTACTGAAGAATTAGGGAAGAAAATCAAATTTATTATCTTATAGATTTTGTGAAAAAAACAAGGACAAACAAAGTAAAATATTGGGTAAGGCCTACAGGAAAACTTAACCCTTTTTGGAGCGAATAAATACGTCGGAAAATTTCTTTTTGCCAACTGCTTATTATATTCTATTAATTAAATTATTAAATTCGACAGAATATGAAAAAATAATTAAAAAGATTCTGATATTTTTTATTATTTTATTCTACATCTACGATTTTGTTTAGTTGTCATTTGATTAAAATATTTCTTTTAATTATTCATTTTATTTGAGCAAGGTTTTCTAGAAGATTTCGCGGTCATATTTAATCTTGTTTTCAAATCCAAAATAGGTAAAAATCTGTTATTTTCTCGAATATGTACTATTCCTCTCATAATAACGAATCCAGTTCCAAAGAGTACAGGCAACTTTGTTATATCATATTTTATACCATTTTCTGAAATTTTTAGCTAAATAATAGTAATTTTTTTATAAATATATGACATTTTTTAGTTAAAATTTAAAAAGCAAATGTTTTTACCGGTTGTATTGGACAAGATTTTGGCATATTTTTAATATCTTTTATGAATCCAATAATCACCATTGTAAATATGTCCACATCTTTAAAAGTTAATAAATTACACATATTCATCGTACGATTAACAAGGACATGAGTTTGTTTTTTTGATTCAATTCTTAAATCAATATGTACATTGGCATCCTTGATTATGCGATTGACTTCGGCGTGAATATCTATTGTTAGAGGATTGTACTGTCGAATTGGTATTCTTAAGTTCACATACGTCGAATTTGTCCAAATATCTATATTTGAATCTATAATGCAGAAGAGTTGCTAATCGCACAATAGAATGAATATTTACTTAAAAAAAATACTTTTGCTGCTTCGAAATATTATACTTACTTGCCAAATAACCTTAGGCATAAATAATACTAGAATAGCACAAATAATTTCAACTCTATTCATGATCACTTTTCAACTCAGTTAATATTAAAATTATAAAATTTTCACTTAAATATTGTATTTTAATGATTGTTATTTGTAATTATTCGGTCACTGAATATACAATAATTTTAATCTGATTTTGCATTTATTCTAACCAAATCTAATAATTGCGGTAATTGAGCAGATCAATAAGAGAAACAACAAAAAATATATATTGTTTAAGTACAAATGAAAGTCAACAATTACCAAATTTATAAATACTACTAACTACTACTGGCATCATGCCTTTGTCGGTTCTATTTCAAATGCGCTGGATATTAATATGACTGTCAAAAATAATTGAAATTATATTTTGTACATTACTGCGGTAAAGTGAATAAATGTTTTTTTTTTATGTAAATGTATTTTCACATTATTAACGCCATAAATTATGAAAACTGCTTTTTAAAGAAGCAAACTGTGCCGAAACTCATCCGAAGATTATCTTAATATCTTTGTCGAAAATTGGGTATATTTTTAGCAATTTAGTAGATAGAAAATCTTGAAAGCCAAAAACCATCCAAAAAATCAGAAATTTGCTACTTTTTGAATAGGTATAAGGTTGGCCAGATTGTTGGTTTTTTTTGTCATCATTTCTATCGAAACACACATGTCATGATTTTGTTTACAGATGTCAAGTATAAAGTAGTATAATTATAATCATGAGGTTATTAATAGCAGAATATCGGATTTTAATAATCCACATTTAAATAAATTACAGTTCGCTGAATTCGGTGTGTTTAATTGCCTTTCGCAGCCTGGAGTTTCGAAAATGTAAAGCGCTTTGAAGATTTTTCACATCGATTTACATCTACATCCGATGCTTGAGAGACCTTCATCTACATCCGCTACTTGAGAGCATTTGCTAATTGGACCTTAAAATTTTTCATTGAAAATCATTTTTAGCGTGGAAGCATATTCTCACATCGAATGGAACTGTGGCGCGGAAAAGCCTCATCCTAAAAAAGGCATTGTTTGATGCGATTTGTGGGTTGGTGCAATCGCTGGTCCATTTTGTTCCGAAAATTATCGGAAAGAATCTATTACAGCGAATTCTGAACTTTATTGTGATATGTTAACGGAATTTTTATGACCGAAATAGTATTTAAATGGGCTTGGGTTTCAATAAGACGGCGCTATGAGCTACATAACACGTCAAAATATTGGTTTGTTATGCACTAAATACGATGATCAAATAATCTCACGAACCGTTGACGTTATGTTGACCGCCAAGATCTTGCAATTTGACATTGTCGGACTATTTTCTTTGGAGTTATTTGACGGAAAAAGTATATGCAGATCATTCAAAACCATTTCAAAATGATAAATTGAGGTCGTTAATCCACTTTTATTTTAAAAAATCATCAAAAATTTCTACGTACGGATGCAGGCCGGCAAACTAAGTCATGATAGTCATTTGAATGATATTGTTTTCCACCCAAAATTGTAATAAATTTAACTTTTAATTTCGGTTTTAAGAAAACTCTATACAGAGTGCTTTCCATGTTGCAGGTTGATTTTGTTCGGCCGCCATTTTGGTTCGGCTGACATTTGTTTGTTGTTAATTGACAGTCATAGAGAGCGGTTAAAGCTGCAACAACATGTTAAAATTATTAAAACATTTTATTTAAATAATTATACAATTATGAATGTGTAGAAAAAATTACGTGACTTTTTTGGTGTTAATCATATGACGAGCAAGTCAACTTTTCAGCGTGTAGTGAATAATTTTGAAAAATGAATACACTGAAAGACAAAGCCAAGACTGGGTAACAATTAAGCAAACGTACACCTGAATAGATTGATGCAATGAGGCAGACAGAGTGTTGCTGAATGCCCGAGTA
This sequence comes from Atherix ibis, assembly GCA_958298945.1. NCBI lineage: Eukaryota > Metazoa > Arthropoda > Insecta > Diptera > Athericidae > Atherix > Atherix ibis. The sequence continues at coordinate 40,597,591 of OY282607.1, forward strand.
TTGGGAATATCTTGATCATGTTTATTAAAAAATTTCAAAAAAGATTTGCTTTTTAACCCGTATAAAATTCAATTGACTAACAGCTGGTTTCAAATGGCCATGAACGGCGGCGAAACTGGAGTGCTCGAGTTTTACAGCTCGAGAGTTTTACAGCTTGGAAAAAAATCGTTATTATACTTGGCTGGCTTTGTTAATAAACAGAATAGCCACTATTGAGGCACTGAAAACCCTCAAATGATATACCAAAGACAACTACACCCTCGTAAACTGTACACGTTTTGTGCGGTATTTGGGCCGCCGGCATCATTGGATCATATTTCCTTAAGGATGCTGGAGGTAATGATGTAACAGTTATTGGTGATAGGTATCGGGACATGTTGGAAAATTTTCTTTTGCCCGAATTGGATTACTTAGGTCTAAAGAATATGTGGTTCCGACAAAATAGTGCCACAACATACACAGCTTGTGCTACGATGAAAATTTTGAGAGACATTTTTCCCGGCCGAATAATGTCAAAAAGTGGTGATATCCATTAGCCCCCGCGATTTCCTGATTTGACCTCTTCCGATTTCTTCGTATTAGGGTACTTAAAGTAAAAGGTATATACTAACAACTCAACCACAACCTAGATGCTTCAGGAGAACATTCGAAAGAAAATTACTGAAATAACCCCTGAAATCTAACCATTTTACCGACATCATATTTTTTACATAATCTTAAATAATATATAAGCAATCAATTATTTTATGTTTATTAATTGTATATTGTTTAAAAGTTGTTAAATAAAAATTATCGACCTATACGAGAGTCATTCAACAAGTACTTAGCCTCACCGCCCGATCGAACTGCTGTCACAAAAGAAATTTACCATCGTGCAGAACATTCTTTTAGTAGCCTAGTGCGAAAGTTTCAGTCGATTCCCTTTATGTGTTTGTTTTGAGAGCCTTTAAAAGCGAGCGTGTCGGTCGGTTGCCCAAAAATGGAAAAAGAACAATATCGTTCGGTGATTAGATTCTTGTTTTTGGAAGGGAAAACGCGCAGCGAAATCAAAGATCGCTTGGATGCTGTGTATGGTGACTCTTCTCCTTCGATGGCGACCTTCAAGAATTGGTTCAACGAGTTTGTTCGTGGCCGCACGTCGGTTTTTGATGGGCCACGCCCAGGTGCCCCGAAAACGGCTGCTACGGAGGAAAACGTTAAAAAAGTCCACGATCTCGTGTTGGTAGACCGTCAATTGAAGGTTCACGAGATAGCTGAGACTGTAGGAACGATGCATCATATTCTACACGAAGAACTGGGCATGAGAAAGCTGTCGGCGCGATGGGTGCCACGTTTGCTCACACCGGAAAACAAACGCAACCGTGAGACCACATCGGCGACGTGTTTGGCGCTGTTTCAACGCAATCCAGCGGAGTTCTTGCGTCGTTTCGTGACCGTCGACGAAACATGGATTCACTGGTACACACCAGAGACCAAGGAACAGTCGAAACAGTGGACTTCACCCGGCGAACGTGCTCCGAAGAAGGCGAAGACTGTTCGATCGGCCGGAAAGGTGATGCCCACCGTTTTCTGGGATTCACAAGGTGTGATCCACATCGATTACCTCGAGAAGGGTAAAACAATCACGGGGCGCTACTATGCTGACTTATTGGGCCGATTTGACGTCGAATTAAAGAAAAAGCGGCCCCGCTTTCCGAAGAAAAAAGTGCTGTTCCACCACGACAACGCGCCGGCTCATACCTCCGCCGTCGCCATGGCGAAATTGGTCGAATTGCGCTACGACTTGCTGCCCCATCCACATACTCTCCAAATTTGGCCCCCTGTGACTACTTTTTGTTTCCAAACCTGAAAAAATCACTCACCGGGAATAGATTTGGGTCGAATGAGGAGGTCATCGTCGCCACGGAGGCCTATTTTGCTTCCCTCGAGAAAATGTATTTTTTGGACGGGTTAAAAAAGTTAGAGCATCGCTGGGCCAAGTGTATCGAGCTTGAAGGAGATTATGTGGAAAAATAAATTGCCACCTTTCCAAAATTTTCGTTTTTCTTTTGTAGGCTAAGTACTTGTTGAATGACACTCGTGTAACATTCTCCATATTGTAACAAACAAATTTCTACCACAAAGCGATTTATAAGATCATAAAGGTAACATCCATTGGCATTTTTCCACGTAACAAGAGTTAGAAGATTCCAATAAATCTCAAGGTTACTGTTTTATTAGTCTCCGGGTAGTGTTTTCAGAGAAAGTTGTCATAGTGAGGATTGCAAGAGATTGGAATGTTTGTGCTAACTCCAAAGATTAATTCCATTCTTAATTTAATCATAAGTAACGAATTGTGTGAAATCCTAAGTACCTGACAATATACAATCGTGTTGCTGTTCTTTCAATGGCAGTACTGTTCTTCGAGGTGGTGGATATCGTATTATATTTATAATAATAATAGCCTTTGAATCAAATAAGATGTCATCTTATTTTGTTTTTCGCATAAAATTTAATACAGATTCTTTGATCCCTTTTTTTGAATGGGCAAAAATCGAAGACGAGCTAAAACACGTGCAAGCAAAGCAGCTGTCAAAAATTAACTGAACATTCAAAATGGCCGTACTTGTCGACATAAGTGACAGACATGAGTACCATCATAACGTCACAAAAAATCGAACATCGAATATACGTAATCCGCGGAAATTCAAAATTCGCGATACTTTTTGAACAGATCTCGTATATCGACTAGTTATAGGCTCATCATTCTAACGAATTTAATTATTTCATCTGGAGTAGTTGATTGGTTCAAAAGAGATATAAATAAATATATGAGACTGCGGAATAGCTTACAAAGTGATGCTATATTTAGCCTGTAAGTTAAATGAAACGAGTCGCATCACTCTGTGCATAAGGAAAGGAAACTGACATATTGTGGGATCTAATAAATTTATTTATCCAAATACTCATTTTCAAATCTTCTTTTGAATTTATTCCCCTTTTAGTTTACTCATCGTCTATTGACACGAAATGTAAAGTTGGCCTTTGTAAATTGCCTCATGGATGTGATAATATATGTAAATGATGTGAATTTTTCTGTTTATAAAGAAAGTTTACAGAACAGATTAAATTTGCAGTTTAAAAAAAAAACAAGGGTTATTTTGAAAAAAATGGATATTTCTGATACCCTCGACATAAAAATTAATTCAATTAGTTGCTATCCAAGCTTAAATATTTTATAAAATTTTTGACAGGGTAAACTATTCAAAATAATTACTGCTCACCAAATTGCTGTAGAAGACACAATTATTTGTAGCTGCAATTAAATAATTTTAGGTATACTACTTTGAGTGCTTGATAACAAATATTTTTTACCGTATTCATGCATTCACTTCGCATATATTTTTTGTGATAATAACCACTTTTTTTAATGCAATTACTAATCACGTTAATATGGAAATTTAAATTCTTAGCATCATTTGCCGACGTGTCAAGTCCACTTTGGTGGCTATGTCATAACTCAGACCAGAAGTCAAGACTGCTTAGTACTAGATACTCGTACAATGGTTATTTTATCGCTTAATCGGTATACTTAAATGAATTTTTTTTTATAATACCGGATAAATAATCAAATTTGAATGTTTTTTAAAAAAAAGTTTTGCGGAAAAAAAGGAATAAAATTTCTTAGCCAGAACACTAATCATTGGCTAACTAGTAACGAGATTACTTAAAATTTAGCAATAATTAATATTAACTAAGCTCAATAAAATATACAAAATATTATAAAAACTGACTGAAATTTATAGATATAAAAATTCCTTAAAATCCAGAATAATCTTAACATGTGTATTGTAATCTTTATTAATCCTGATAAAATCCGTTCGAAATAGTCGAAGACAAAGTACGCAATTAAAGATATTTCTAAAAATTCTAAGAAAAAAATGATTCTAAAAATTAATAATTTTATGATAATAAAAGACAAAAAATACTTTTGTTTGGAAAGTAATTACATTATTGGGCCCATTTTCTTTAAAAGGAGATAACGCAGAGTAAATAAATGAAGTATTAAGTTGCTGAGTATCATCTTCAAGAAATTTTCTGCTATCTGACGAAGCTCGATAGCCCCCCATTCGACCAAACTACTATTGATCTATGCCAGAGAGGCTTTACTTCAGGAAAATAAGTAACTGGTCAGATCTTCTCTTTGTAGTAGTCCAAAGAAAAGCTGTAAGAATATGCTCAAGAGATCAGCCATCTGATCATGGGCTTTAAAGTCATATTTGCTAGCATGGTCAGTGTAAGACTCTACACAACAAAGATGGTTCAGTATCGAAAAAAAAATGATTTTACTGATTAAATTGACCATGACTAGTACGAAAGGAGGAGTAAGAGCAGCCGAATCACCTTCAGAGACATTTAAAATTCGCAAAAGTCTCCGGTAAAGAGACGCACTTTCGTGTGTTATCATTAACCTGGATCTGCAAAAATTGGTTCGTGACTCAGAAATAATTCTGAGAGGTCCTATTCTCATACGCCAATGACATTGACATTATGCATCGATCAGAAAGAGTTGTACAAGAAACCTTGGTCAAGATTGGGGCGGCGGCAAAAAATATTGTGCTAATCATAAATGAAGACAAAAGAAAGTACACGTAGATGATGGCAGTGTCTCCGTTGAAGACAAGATCAATTAACACTAGTCATATTAAAGATAGGAAATTATAGTATCGGAAGAGTTAATTAATTTTCCTACTTGCTGTCAAGGATCGAAGCTTCTGCTGTATAAGAAATACGTCTCACCAGTTCTCTTTTTATTATATATTCGGAAGCATTGCACACTCTTGTCCGCATTCAATATGAGGATTCATGGAAGAATTGTTAGTCGCTTATATAAGGATAGTGTGTACCCGAGCATATTTAATGACGTGATCTTGGAGTGTCACTGTAACGGCCCGATTGTCCATAAAATTGGGCTCAAAAGGCTGCAATAAGATGGTTACTTAATTCGTTTGCGCGACGAGATCCTGTCCGAAAAGCCTACAGTTGATCCATTTATTATTCCAGAACATGAAGTTTTCCAGTGTCATACTGGAAAACTGCCGCGCAAGGCTGGGACCTCTAGAGTTTTTTGATTTGCTAGACCCAGACTGTACCGACGGTTGTCGCGCTGTTGATGATGAGAGCACGCAAGGTAAAAACTAATAATTTTTATTAGAACTTACCTCCTCATTTGAATTAAACGTTTTATCGTCAAAAAATTTTTGGAAAGACCGGAACAAAGGATAATCGGAAGTTGCTAGATCTGCAGAGTATGGTGGATGTGGCAGTATATCTCATCTAAGCTCTAAAAGCTTTTGCCGAGTGGTCAAACTTGTATGTGGTTTTACATTATCCTGTTGGAACTCTTTACCTTTCCTATTGACCAATTCTGACCTTTTTTCTTTAAGTGAATCATTCAATTTGTCCAACTGATGACAGTACACTTTAGAATTGATCGTTGTGTTGCTCGGTAGAAGCTCAAAATAAATAATTCCTTTGAAATCCCTCCCAACAGATAGCATAATCTTTTTTTTAATGAATATTGGCTTTCGAATTTCTTTGAGCCAGTTCATCTTTTCTACTCCAAGATCTTTTGCGTTTAACATTATTATAGACAACCCATTTCTCAAAACATCAAGTTGCGAATAGTAACGAACAACATTGACCGCATCTTTTTCTTTCAGTAACTCATAGTGGACAATACCTCTCCGCTCCCACCAACAACACAACATAATGTACGCCACCGTGAATGTGGTCGGTGGTGTCTCCTCTTGGTAAACATATGCAATTTTTCTTACCACATGTTTATAAGCTATCCATTTTTCATCACCAATCACCAAGCGGTCCAAAAACGGTTCCCTTTTGTGATGAGCATGATTTGAAGAACATATTGAAATTCGATCCATTAAATTTTTTTCGCTTAATTCGTGTGACACCTAAACACAGAGATTGAACACAAAACCAAGCCTATTAATGTGCTCTAAAGCTGTAGTCTGATGAATTCCAAGCTTGAAGGCCACTTCTGTGGAAATTAACATGGGATTTGTCATACTGCGTCATTGACATCTGATGGCCTTTTTGAGCTGAGTTTTCAAAGAAAAATCACCCGAACGAAATTTCGCAAACCATCTCAGGCATGTTAGAGCTATTACTGTGTCTTCTCCAAACATGCCACACAAGTTTTTTTTTGCCTCCATCGCATTGTTTCCTTTTTGGAACTCATACAACATACAATGTTTTAAGTGCACTTTTTCTTTAGAAATGTTGACTGTTTTACAAGTTAAAAAAAACTGACAAAAATACGAAAAAATGTGTATAAACTATCAATCATATAGTAATCTAATGATTTAAATCGATTTCAGTTGAATCAGAATTCTCGCTAAGAATCGACAACGAATACAAGTGCAAGTGTTCAAGAACGACAACACTTTCCCTTACACCTAAAAGAAAATTAATATTACTTGAAATGATCATAAACAGTATTCCGAATACAAAAATATTTCATTCTTATAATAAAATCTAGAATAAAATCAAACCAAACATTTTATGACTCTTATTCAACCAGTATACGAATGCTTTTCTAATAATATTTTACCTAAAATTATAATCTATTTGGTATGAAATAAATGCACAATTCTACACTATTTAGTTTTACCCTTCTTAATAAAATTATACATTTTATATTCCACTGAAAGTGAATAAAAATCATATAAAATGTGGGCCTTTCCATTGTAAAGTAGTTTAATATAAGCAGAATTAAATTGCTAGAGGAGTCTGCCAGGAAAATGAAATAAACTTTAACGTGTGATCTTTGATAGTACAGTACGTATTATTGTAAACTCAAAAGCTTCGAAATCTTGTACTATATGCAGCGCTACACCAAAGTTTTAGAAGTGAAAAACAAAAAAAAAATGTAAAAATTTCAGTGCAAAATGTACTTTTCATTTGTAATTAAGGTATCAGAAAATGTAAAGGACGATGCATAAAATCTAAACTTACTCGTACGTAAAATTAGACTTTAACTTGGCGTACGTGGTTGAATGCAAAATCAAAGTCGCGTGACAGAATTGCATACATTTTTCTACGCGAAATCAATGTTAAAGCTAATTAACCTACAACCAACCGAATTATATATTTAACGACTGTGCTTGTTGGCGGAAGTTAAACAGTTTTTCAATTTTACTTTAAAATTTTTTAAACTTTAGAAACGTTTTCCAACAATTACTACAGGAACAGATTATGAATTCCCCACTCCTAACTATTTATATCAATGCAAATAGGCAAAACAACTCCTGTAATCAATTATATTATTTAGTTATTATTAATGTACTGTAAAAATTATAATGAATAACCCCCATAACAGGAGGACCACCTACAATCGGACGATAAATATATATTACTATTGGATTATACCATAATAAATTGTAATTTTGTGAAAAATATAAATACTCGTATTTCTAGAACTTTTTTCTAGAAATTCAAAATGTTTGAAGGAAAATTTGTTTTGGTGTAATGCTTGGGGGAAAGGGGTATACTGGTTGAATATATTGGGTGGTTCGGAAAGAAATTTTGTTTTGAAGCAGATGAAGTTGAATCTGATGAAGACACATTAAAGGGATTAATTGATGAAAACCGTTGAATAAAAACTCTTGAGATTGCTGAGAGATTAAATTTATCGAATTCGACCATTCATGATCATGGGTTCCTCATCTTCTCACAGAAAAAAAATTTGTGCCGTCGCATAGACGTTTGTGATTTGCTTCTCAAACGCCAAGAAACTTATCCATTTTTGAATTGTATCATTACTGGGGACGAGAAATAGGTTGTCTACAATAATGTTAAACGCAAAAGATCCTGGAGTAGAAAATATGACCCGGCTCAAAGCCAATATTCATCAAAAAAAGATTATGCTATCTGTTGGGAGGGATTTCAAAGGAATTATTTATTTTGAGCTTCTACCGAGCAACACAACGATCAATTCTAAAGTATACTGTGATCAGTTGGACAAATTGAATGATTCACTTAAAGAAAAAAGGTCAGAATTGGTCAATAGGAAAGGTAAAGTGTTCCAACAGGATAATGCAAAACCACATACAAGTTTGACCACTCGGCAAAAACTTTTAGAGCTTAGATAAGATATACTGCCACATCCACTATACTCTGAAGACCTAGCAACTTACGATTATCCTTTGTTCCGGTCTTTTCAAAAAATTTTAGACGATAAAACGTTTAATTCAAATGAGGAGGTAAGAAAAATTTTATGAGCATGGAATCATGCTACTGCTAGAAAGATGGCAAAGGGTATTGGATCAGACTGGACAATATTTAATTGAATAAAATATTAACTCACTATAAGAAAAGCGTCTTTGATTTTTATACTTTCCGAACAATAGTATTTTTTGTTTTTTATTATCATAAAATTATAAATTTTTACCTTGCGTGCCCTCATCATCATCAGCGCGACAACCGTCGGTACAGTCTGGGTCTAGCAAATCAAAAAACTCCAGAGGTCCCAGGCTTGCGCGGCAGTTTTCCAGTATGACACTGGAAAACTTCATGTTCTGGAATAATAAATGGATCAACTGTAGGCTTTTCGGGCAGGATCTCCTTGCCAAAACGAATTAAGTAACCATCTGATTTCAGCCTATTGAGCCCATTTTTATGGACAACCAAGCCGTCGCAGTGACACTCCAAGATCAAGTCATTACACGTAAATATTTTCGGGTACCCACTATCCTTATATAAGCGACTAACAATTCTTCCATGAATCCTCATTTTGAACGCGGACAAGAGTGTGCAATGCTTCCGAAGATAAAACGAGAACTGGTGAGACGTATTTCTTATACAGCAGAAGCTTCGATCCTTGACAGCAAATAAGAAAATTAATCAACTCTTCCGATACTATAATCTCCTATCTGTAATATGAATAGTTCTAATTGATCTTGTCTTCAACGGAGACCCTGCCATCACCTACTTTCTTTTGTCTTCATTTATGATTAGCCCAATATTTTTTGCCCCAACCTTGATCAAGATCGCTTGTACAACTCTTTCTGATCGATACATAATGTCAATGTCATTGTCGTATACCTAACATAGGTCAGACCTAATGAGAATAGTACCTCTTAGAACTATTTCTGAGTTACGAACCAATTTTTGCAGCTCCAGGTTAATGATAACACACAAAAGTGCGCCTCTTTACCGGAGACTTTTGCGAATTTTAAATGTCTCTGAATGTGATGAAATATACACTGTAAAAAAAAAACAAAAAAAGTATGCCAGCGCCGGTTTGTTCTGGCGTATTCAAATGTTAAACAGTTCGAAAGTTCAGGTGAACAAAATATAAATAAAACAGCTCCATAGAAGCGAGCATTTTTTTAGAAATCAATAGTTTTGTTTTTTAATTTATCTACATTTACTGCGTACATATTAGAAATCCAATAACAAGGATTAAAAGATACAGTACTTATTTTCTTCCAGTTCCCAATATTTAAGTGTTCAATCCCCTAGACTATTATCGAAACTAACGTGATTAAAATAGATAATAGCTTATAAAGTTTTAAGAGAAAATAATATTTTAATTGTTATTTATTGATATTTAACAATTTTTTCATTAACTCATCAACATAACTGCCTATTTTACCTATACTTAAAAACATTCTCAACAATCATAAATCATTAAATTTCGTCTTCTATATCATTGATGCTGGTCCTAAATGTATATACATCATGCGAAATTGATTTTTTACCTATTATTTTTTTTATATTGAATTGAATTAAAAAAAACCGATAATACGTATTATCATCTTAAGGCTAAGTCGATTTTTTCTAACAATCAGCCATGGTATTAATCTTCAACGCTATTGCTGCAAACTGATTATCTAAATGAAAATATTGATTTCTGATTATGAATTCAGTAAGCCAGATTCGTTTTATTGACAGATTAGGGATTTTATCAAAACTGATAAATTAAATGTAGTTTCTATCAATTTTCCAATATCTTCGAAAAATTATTATTACATTATGGAGGAAAAGAAAATATTTTTAATTTTTTTTCGCTTAGATCTTTTGGATGCTACACGTACAACAAATTTACTGAAGAATTAGGGAAGAAAATCAAATTGATTATTTTATAGATTTTGTGAAAAAAAATAAGGCTTACTATATTCTAATAATTAAATGATTAACTTCGACAGAATATGAAATGAAAATTAAAAAGCCTCTCATGCTTTTTTTCATTTTATTCTTCATATACGACTTCAAATACCGCATGCTTCTCATGTGTAAATTTTTACTTTTAATTATTCATTTTATTTGAGCAAGGTTTTCTGCCAGATTTTGCGGTCATATTTAATCTTAATTTTGCATCCAAAATAAGTAAAAATCTATTTTTTTCTCGAACATTTACTATTGTTTTCATAATAAAGAATCCAGTTCCAAAGAGTACAGGTTACTTTGTTTAATCATATTTTATACCAGTTTCTGAACTGTTAAGCTAAAAAATATTAATTTGTTTAGTAAATATTTGATATCGTTTAGTTAAAATTTAAAAAGAAAATGTTTTTTACCGGTTGCACTGGACAGGATTTTGGCATATTTTTAATATCTTTTAGAAATCCAATAGCCCCCATTGTAAAAATGTCCACGTTTTTAAAACTTAATAAATTACACATATTCATTGTACGATTAACAAGGATATGAGTTCGTTTTTTTGATTCAATTCTTAAATCAATGTGTACATTGGCATCCTTGATTATGTGATTGATTTCGACGTGGAAATCGAATGTTAGACGATTGTACTGTCGAATTGGTATTCTTAAGTTCACATACGTCGAATTTGTCCAAATATCTGTACTTGAATCTATAATGCAGAACATTTGCTAATCGTACAATATATTGATTATTTAATTAACAAAAAAAATGTTCACTACTTCAAAATATTATACTTACTTGCCAAATAACCTTAGGCATAAATAATACTAGAATAGCACAAATAATTTCAACTCTAGTCATGATCACTTTTCAACTCAGTTAATATTAAAATTATAAAATTTTCACTTAAATATTGTTTTTTCATAAAATTTATGCCAGGAATTGTGGAAGCAGCTTTTAAAAAGAAGCAACAAATTGTGCCACCACGCATCCAAAGATTATCTTAATATCTTTGTTCGAAAACTGAGTATATTGTGACTAATATAGTAAATAGGAAATCTTAAAATCCAAAAACCATTCAAAAAACGGAAATGTGCTAGTTTTTGTGTAGGTAAAATCCGATATTCTACTGTTAATAACTCCATGATTATAATTGTACTACTGTAAAAAAGTAAAAGACTTTTTTTTTTTTTTTTTTTTTTTTTTTTTTTATTTTAAATGATATCTACAACTACTTATGCTAGTAACAAGCAGATTTTTTACGGGAATATACAAGGACATGAAGACATGTGGAGGAAAACACCCATCGATGTTACCTCAGAACAGGGTAATTTTATTTTATCATTTTAAATAATCTCTCGGCCATCGCCGTTTTAAACGTCGATGGGTGTATACTGGAAGGGTGGGAGTGAAAAGTTCCCTTCCTAAAGGATTAGGGTGGAAGGATAGGTGCGAATGGAATTTTTTATATCGGGAGATGCATAGTTCACGAACAAATGGAACATTTAGGTCACGGTGGATAACAGTGTTTCGCACATAAAAGGGGGCATTGACAATTTTACGAAGGATTCGGGATTGTAGGGATTGGATTGGAAGGGAGTTGGAATGCTTAGTCGAACCCCAAAGTTCTAGACCATATGTCCATATTGGTTTCAGAACCGTATTGTACAGTAATAGTTTACTTGGTGTTGTAAGTTTCGATTTGCTGTCTAGGAGACGTAAGAATTGTTTGTATCGTCCGTTAAGTTCACGTCTTTTAGTTTTCGTATGAAGGTTCCAGGTTAACCGTTTGTCGAATATAAGTCCAAGGTAACGTACGCTATTTTTTTGTGGAATAATACTGCCGTTTAGGGTTATGTCGGGAATTTGTTCTCGGCAGAGTGTGAAAGTTACATGAGCAGATTTTTGCTCATTTACCTTCACTCTCCACCTTTTGAACCAAGTTTCTAAGGAGTGGATGTGGTTCTGAAGGATACTAATGGCTGTGGAAGGATCTTTGTGATGTGTCAGGATGGCTGTATCGTCAGCATATGTTGCGGTTAGGATGTTGTTGTGGCAAGGAATGTCATGGGTATAAATGTTATATAGGATAGGACCTAGGATACTTCCTTGAGGGACACCGGCGGAAATTGGATAAATGTCAGAGTACTCCATATTTTCAGCTACCTGAAAATATCGGTCTGAGAGATAAGATTTAAGGATGTGGAAATAACTCGAGGGTAGGACTCGCTGCAACTTCCAAAGCAATCCAGGGTGCCATACACGGTCGAAAGCATGCGAAATGTCAAGAAACACTCCTGGGCAGTATTCCTTTCGCTCTAGCGAACACGCTATGTAGTCGACTACGCGATGACACTGCTGGATAGTGGAATGCTCAGGTCGAAATCCAAACTGATGCTGAGGAATGACACCCTCGGTTTCAAAAATGGGATAAAGGCGTTTTAGGATTAATTTTTCTAGGATTTTTGATAACATGGGAAGGAGGCTTATAGGTCTATATGAGGTGGGAAGGTTTTTGGGCTTATTGGGTTTTGGGATCATCTTAATTATGGAAAACTTCCACAGGGAAGGAAAAAATGATGTGCGGAGGATACTATTATAAATATAGGTTATAAGGACGAGGGTTTTTTTGGAAATTTGTTTCAGGATTTCTGAAGTTATTAAGTCATATCCTGGGGCTTTTCTATTGGAAAGGTGTTCTATTGTGAATTTAACTTCGGAAGGAGTGAAAAACTTAGGAGGTGGACTTATGGGCAACTGAGTTGATATTTGTCGGAATATTTGTTCGTCATGCAGAATGTCTTGGACATCTTCGTGAGGCTTAAAGATGTTTTCTAAGTGTTTGCCGAAGATGTCGGCTTTCTGTTTATCTGTTTTTGCCCAGGTTCCGTCGGTATTCCGGAGCGGGTGTGTAGCTGTTTTGTATTTGAGAATTCGTCGGGTAGCTGTCCAGAGTGACTTATTAGTTGTCAGTGATTCTGTGTATTCAGTAAATCGTTCGTTGTTATAATTAATTATTTCTTGTTTCAGTTCTCGTTGTAGTTGGTTTAGTCTTTTCTTCTCATTTGGCATTCTTGAACGTTGCCACTGGGCCCTGGCTCGACGTTTCTCGCTTATCAAGCTGCGAATTTTTTCCGGAAGATTATAGTCATGTTCTCGTATGGTTGGTTTGTTATGAGTTATGTGGGCGTTAGTGATTGAGTTCTGTATGCAAACAGTTAACTCGTTTACGGCATCGTCTATTTCTTGTACGTTCTTAAGGCTTTGTTGTAAATGCATCTGTTGGTCTAAGTTTTGTCTAAAAATGTCCCAATCAACTTTCCCATTTACAAGTTTGGCAGGATAGGATTTTAAGGAAGGAGAAGTGTCTAGTGTTAGGAGAACAGGGGAATGGTCGGAATTCAGGTCAAGGAGTGTATCTATGGAAGTATTAATGGAATGTATGGGTGTGGTTATGAAATAATCTAGAATATCGGGAAGGTTTCTGACACTGGTCGGCCAATATGTGGGCGTGGGAGGAGATAGGACCTCAAGAGTGGTATGGGAGAGGAGTTTTTGGAGAATCTTTCCTCGGGGATTCGAAACACGGCATCCCCATTTAGGGTGCTTGGCATTATAATCTCCTCCCGGTAAAAGACTTGACGTCTGTTTTTTGCACATCGATCTTCATCTGCATCCGCACAAGATCAAAATTACTCAACTATTGGACTATATAATGCACAGAATATTTGTTAATTGGATGCTTGATAGACTTTAAAATTTTTCATCGAAAATCATCTTTAGCGTCCAAGCATATTCTCACATCGAATGTAACTGTGGCCCGGAATACCCTCACGAGCCATTGACGTTATGTTGACCGCCAAGATCTTGCGATTTGACATCGTTGGACTCTTTTCTTTGGGGTGATTTTTATAGCAAAAGTATATGCAATTCATTCGAGAACATTTCTAGACCTAAGAAACAATATTCGATAAGAAATTGAGGTTGTTAATCCACTTTTATTGGAAAAATTTATCAAAAATTTCTATGTTCGGATGCAGGCCTGAAAGCTAGGTCATGATAGTCCTTTGAATGATATTATTTTCCACGCGAAATTGTAATAAATTTAACTTTTACTTTCAGTGTTAAAAAAAACAAACAAATTACCTACTTTTTATACAAATTACCTGCTCTTTATACAACATGCTTTTCATGTTGAAGGTGATTTTGTTTGGCCGCCATTTTGGTTCGGATGACATTTGTCTGTTGGCAGTTCACAGTCGTGGAGAATGGTTAAAGCTGTAATAACTAAATTATTATGGAGTATTTAAAGCTGCTACATCTTTTTGAAATTATTAAAATATTTTATTTAAATAATTATACAATTGTGAATATGCGGAGATTGCGTGACTTTTTTGGTGTTAATCATATGCCGAGCAAGTCAACTATTCAGCGTATATTAAATAATTTTGAACATTGCATACACTGGGAGATAAAGCAAAGGCTGGGTAATAACTAAGCAAACGTACACCTGAATAGATTGATGCAATACGAGGGTCATTCAACAAGTACTTAGCCTACAAAAAAAACGAAAATTTTGGAAAGGTGGCAATTTATTTTTCCACATAATCTCCTTCAAGCTCGATACACTTGGCCCAGTGATGCTCTAACTTTTTTAACCCGTCCAAAAAATACATTTTCTCGAGGGAAGCAAAATAGGCCTCCGTGGCGACGATGACCTCCTCATTCGACCCAAATCTATTCCCGGCGAGTGATTTTTTCAGGTTTGGAAACAAAAAGTAGTCACAGGGGGCCAAATTTGGAGAGTACGGTGGATGGGGCAGCAACTCGTAGCGCAATTCGACCAATTTGGCCATGGCGACGGCGGAGGTGTGAGCCGTGCGCGTTGTCGTGGTGGAACAGCACTTTTTTCTTCGCAAAGCGAGGCCGCTTTTTCTTCAATTCGACGTCAAATCGGCCCAATAAGTCAGCATAGTAGCGTCCCGTGATTGTTTTATCCTTCTTGAGGTAATCGATGTGGATCACACCTTGTGAATCCCAGAAAACGGTGGCCATCAGCTTTCCGGCCGATCGAACAGTCTTCGCCTTCTTCGGAGCATGTTCGCCGGGTGAAGTCCACTGTTTCGACTGTTCCTTGGTCTCTGGTGTGTACCAATGAATCCATGTTTCGTCGACGGTCACGAAACGACGCAAGAACTCCGCTGGATTGCGCTGAAACAGCGCCAGACACGTCGCCGATGTGGTCTCACGGTTGCGCTTGTTTTCCAGTGTGAGCAAACGCGGCACCCATCGCGCCGACAGCTTTCTCATGCCCAGTTCTTCATGAAGAATATGATGCACCGTTCCTACTGCGATGCCCACAGTCTCAGCTATCTCGTGAACCTTCAATCGACGGTCTGCCAACACGAGATCGTGGACTTTTTTAACGTTTTCCTCCGTAGCAGCCGTTTTCGGGGCACCTGGGCGTGGCTCATCAAAAACCGACGTGCGGCCACGAACAAACTCGTTGAACCAATTCTTGACGGTCGCCATCGAAGGAAAAGAGTCACCATACACAGGATCCAAACGATCTTCGATTTTGCTGCGCATTTTTCCTTCCAAAAACAAGAATCTAATCACCGAGCGATATTGTTCTTTTTCCATTTTTGTGCAACCGACCGACACGCTCGCTTTCAAAGGCTCTCAAAACAAAACTAATAAAGGAAATCGACTGAAACTTTGACAGTAGGTTACTAAAAGAACGTACTGCACGATGGTAAATCTCTTTTGTGACAGCAAGTCGATCGGGCGGTGAGGCGAAGTACTTTTGAATGACCCTCGTAAAGCAGATAGAGTGTTGTTGAATGTACGGGTCGCTCTCATCGACGCTGTGCACAAGAATTGGGACTATATCCATCAAACAAAATTTGTATTTTAACCCGTACAAAATTAAATTGACACAACAGCTTTAGGCAAATGACCATGAACGGCGGCGAGACGGGAAGGCTTGAGTTTTACAGCTCCGTTTAGATGACCACTATTTTAGGCAAAAAATCATTAATCAACTTGGCTGGCTTTGTTAATAAACAGAATAGCCACTATTGAGGTACTGAAAACTCTCAACTGATACACCAAAGACTACTATACTTTCTGAGAGTAACTATACGAGCCTTATTTCTTTTAGGATGCTGGAGGCAATGCTGTAACAATTACTGGTGACCGCTACCGGGACATGATGGAAAACTTTCTTCTACCTTAATTGGATCAATTAGGTCTACAGAGCATGTGGTTTCAAAAAAACGTTGCCATATTGCACACAACACGCGCTACTATGCAAATTTCGCGAGAAATCTTTCCTGGCCGAATGATGTCAAAACGTGATGATTGCCCCCAAGATCTCCTGACTCCAATTCTTCCGATTTCTTCGTATGAGGTTACTTGAAGAAAAAAGTATACACTAAAAACCTAACCACAACCTCGATGCTTAAGGATAACATTCAAAACAAAATAGCGGAAATAACACCAGAAGTCAACGAAAATATTATAAAATATGTGCTGAAAAGAACTTGCCTTTAAAAGTTATTAAAATATATAAACCGCACCCCGTATTTTTATTTTATTGAAAATTCTACTCAATTGATTTCTTTAAAAATTACTCACATTCATATTCGATTAAAGCAGAATAATTTCTACTAATTATTGTATTTATTTTTCAATTTTAGTTATTCATTTTATTTGAGCAAGGTTTTCTGCCAGATTTTGCGGTCACATTGTATCTTAATTTTACATCTATAATAGGTAAAAATCTGTTATTTTCCCGAACGCTTACTATTACCCTCACAATAATGAATCCACTTCCAAAAACTACAGGCAGCTTTTTAAAATCATATTTTATATCAGTTTCAGAAATGTTAAGCTAAATAATAGTAATTTTTTCGTTAATATTTGACATTTTTTAGTTAAAATTTAAAAAGAAAATGTTTTTACCGGTTGTATTGGACAGGATTTTGGTATATTTTTAATATTTTTTAAAAATCCAATAGCCGCTATTGTAAACAAGTCTAAGTTTTTAAAAGTTATTAAATTGCACACTTTCATCGTATGATTAACAAGGATATGAGTTTGTTTCTTTGCTTCAATTCTAAACTCAATTTGGATATTTGCATCCTTGATTATATGATTGATTTCGACGTGAAAATCGAATGTTAGAGGATTGTACTGTCGAATTGGTATTCTTAAGTTCACATACGTCGAATTTGTCCAAATATCTGTACTTGAATCTATAATGCAGGACAGTTGCTAATCGTATAATAGAATGAATATTTAATTAACAAAAAAAAACTTTAACTGCTTAAAAATACTATACTTACTTGCCAAATAATCTTAGGCATAAATAATACTAGAATAGCACAAATAATTTCAATTCTGTTCATGATCACTTTTCAACTCAGTTATGATAATATTAAAATTACAAAATGTCTACTTAAATATTGTATTTTAATAATTGTTATTTGTAATTATTCGCTCAGTGAATGTTCCAACCATATTTAATAATTACGATAATTGAGCAGATCAATAAGAGAACAACAAAAAATATATATTGTTTAAGTACAAATGAAAGTCATCAATTATCAATATTATAAATACTAGTAACTACTACTGGCATCATGCCTTTATCGGTTCTATTTCAGATGCGCTGCACATTAATATTACTACCAAAAATAATTAGAATTATATTTTGTACGTCACTAGAGTAAAGTGAATAATTGTTTTTTTTATGTAAATGTATTTTCACAATTTTTATGCCGAATAATATCAAAAAGTGGTGATGTCGACTGGTCACCACGATCTCTTGATTTCAATCCCTCCGATTTTTTCGTATGAGGTTACTTAAAAAAAAGGTGTGCACTAACAAAATAACCACAACCTCGATGCTTAAGGAAAACATTCGAAACAAAATTACAGGAATAACACCAGAAGTCTTGGAAATTTTTGTGACAAATGTGCCTAAAAGAGTTTGTCTTTAAAAAAAAAACATCGAACTGGAACAAAAAACGCATCCTTTATATTGTAACAAGCAAATTTTTACTGCAAATCGATTTACAATATTGTAAAGGTAACATCAATTGGCATTTTTCCAGCTAACGAGAGTTAAAAGATTCCAATAAATCTCAAGGCCACTGTCTTATTAGTTTTCGATTAGTGTTTTCAGAGAGGGTAGTCACAAAATATTCCTATACGAGTGGATTATGATGATAGTATTAACGGAAAATACACATACACAGGATTTTGTAGAGCTCCTGGTCCAACTACTTCAGTTCCAAGTCCTCTCTTCAATACTCATAATTTTCGCTTTGGTACTAATGAAAATCATAATTTTGATAACGTTTTGAATGACTGCTGCTATTCTTAAAATTTCTTTGCGACAAGAAAAACCCTTTTATTGTATAACTGATCGATCCAAAGACTCATTTTCAAATCTTCTTTTGAATTTATTGCCACCAAATTTCCCTTTTAGTTTTCTCATTGTCTATTCATACGAAATGTAAAGTCAGCCTATGTAAATTGCCTCATGGACACGATGATATAAAATGCATATAAACTCACATGTAACCATTTGAATTTTTCAAAAAGTTCTGTTTATAAAGAAAGTTTACAGAACAGATTAGATTTGCACTTTAAAAAAAAACAAGGGTTATTTTTATAAAAGAATCGATATTTCGTGTAACCTTGATATGGAAATTAATTTACAGTCATACCCCGTGTTACACTCGCACTTACGTACATCTCATTTTTGTCCCCATTTGCCCATTATACGTTCAATGTTTCACACTTAAGTACAAGTACATTTTTTTACTTACATTTTTTCTTGTTTTGTAATTTATAAAAAAAAAAAATTATGTACTAGAATAACAAATTATGAATGTACACTTGTAACAACGTGTTTTTGTATGTGTGTACATTATTTCTATGAAAACTTAAATTTTGTTATTGTATAAAAACGGAAAGTCTCCTTTTATATGAAACCTAAATTTTGTTATGACTGAATGCATGTAGAAACAAGTTAAAACAAAATCTTTGTAAAGTGGAATAAGAACAAAAACGAATCAGAGCGAATGCGCTCGAATACATATACGAATAATATAAAAACCTTTGTAAAATAGAAAAACATAAAACATATTCATAATTAATTCGACTTTAGAAGAATAAAGAATAAAATTTTCTGTTTTGATTTATGTATAGTTTTTTTCTTTGAACAATAATTCTATGAAATATTAACTTGCATACTAAGTAGAAATAAGTGTAATTTTTTTTAAAAATTCTTAAAATAAAAAATTTTCTAAAGAAAATGGCAGATAAAAAAGTAAAAAAACTCGAAATGTTCTTTCGCTGAAAGCCAAAGTTAAGATAATTAGAATGTGCGATGACGGAACTCCTCAAGCTGAAGTAGCCCGCCAACTAGGTTTGAAACGTTTTACTATAAACACTGTACTCAAGAACAAAGATAAAATTCTTTTTGAAGTGAAAAATGCTACACCAATAAATAGTGACATCATAAGAAAAGAACACGGTCTTGTTGCAGATATGGAGAAATTACTAGTTATCTGGATAGAAAATCAAACAAAACAACACCTACCCTTCAGTCAGGCAATAATTCAAAGTAAAGCGCAAAGCTTGTTTAATTACTTAAAAGTTAAAAAAGTCGCAAACGATAATTTTGTGCTAGTCGAAGATGGTTTCATCGATTCAAAAACAGATCCAACTTACACAATATTAAAGTCACCGGTGAAGCAGCAGCTACAGATGTTGAGGCTGCAAAAATATATCCAGGAAAACTCGCAAAAATTGTGAAAGAAGGAGGATATAAAAAAGACCAAATTTTTAATGTTGATGAGACAGATCTTTTTTGGAAGAAGATGCCAGCTAGAACTTTTATTTCTAAAGAAGAAAAGACTATGACAGGATATAAAGTAGCCAAAGAGAGAATTACTCTTTTATTAGGTGGTAATGCCGCAGGAACGTATAAACTTAAACCCATGCTTTTGAATCGCTATAAAAACCCTAGAGCGTTAAAGAACTATTCGAAAGATAAGTTGCCAGTCTACTGTAGATCTAACCCTAAAGCATGGGTTACTGCATATATTTTTGAGGAATGGTTTCACAAATATTTTACGTCTGAAGTTAAGGAATAATGTAGAAGCAGAAAAATACCGTATAAAATTTTATTAGTTATCGATAATCCTCCCGGTCATCTGCAAAATTTAGGCAACGATAATATTCCAGTTGAATTTTTACCTCCAAACACCACATCTATCCTTCAACCCATGGACCAGTATGTTATCGCGTCATTTAAACTGAACTATTTAAAAAAAACATTCAGTAAAATAATTGCTGCAATTGACAGTAAAGAAGGTTCAGGTAGGGAAGTTTTAAAAAAAGTTTGGGCGGAATACAATATTTTAGATTGCATAAAAACAATTCGAGACACCTGGACTGATTTTTCAGTTTCTACAATGAAAGAGGTCTGGAATAAATTATTTCCGCAGGAGACAAAAGATAGGGAAGATTGCGAAGATAATAACGCTGAAATCATTTGCAATATTATATTAGATATGGCGCAACATCTAGAGTTGGAAGTAGATTCAAATGATGTAGTTGAGCATCCTACGATGAACCTCTCAACAATGAAGATCTTTTAGAATTAAATGAACAGATGCAACCTGAAAATTTAGTATGCAATGTCGCAGAAAAATGCACTCAATCTGAAGGACTAACATCCAAAATTTTATCAGATGCTTTCCAATGTTTTCAAAATGGAATGGCTCTTTTTGAAAAATACGATCCAGATTTTGAGAGGAGTTTAAAGGTTAAAAAAGACATTATGGACGCATATTCCTGTTATTCAGAATTATACAGGAAAATTAAAAAAACATAGTAAACAAAGCTCTTTAAAAGATTTTTTTGCTACAAAAACTATATCACCTAGCTCAAAATCAAAAGAAAATCGTAATTTGGCATCCACTTTAGGAAGTCGCAAGACTTTTTCAATAAGTTTATGTACATCTCCTGACTCACCAGCAAAAAAGCGTTTAGCGGTTGATTACACCACTTATGAAGATGATACATCATTCTCTACGTCATCGAGCAATTAAATTTGAACTACAACTTTATACCAATTGAATTCTATATTTAAATATGTAGTACATATTGTTGAATTTTGAAGTTTATGTTTATTTTTTAAGTTTTGGTTAATATTTATGTATATGAATTTGTTTTTTGTTTTTTTGTTATACACGTTAAATATAGCATTAAAAAATATAAACGTATGAAATAAAAGTGTAAAACTACATACATATATTCCTCTTTTTCTTTTTATTTATATATTTATTGTTTTAGTTTGTTTCAAACATACATATTCATCAATAAAAGCAGTAGTTTCGCTTTACGTACATTTTCGTTTTACGTACACGCTCCGGTCCCAAAGTGTACGTAAGTGCGGGGTATGACTGTAATTGGTTGCTATCCAAGCTTAAATATTTTGTAAATTTTTTTTATGGGGTAAACTATTTAAAATAATTACTGCTCACCAAATTACTGTAGAAGGTAGAATTATTTGAAGCCACAATTAAAGTATTTTAGGCATACTACTTTGAGTGCTTGATATTTTTTATCCTATTCATGCATTTACTTCGCAATATGTTTTTTGTGATAATAACCACTTTTTTTAATGTATTTACAATACTAATAACGTTACTACGGAAATTTAAATTCTTAGCGTCATTTACCGATGAGTCAAGTCCACCTTGGGGGCTATTTCATAAGTCAGACTAGAAGTCAAGACTGCTTAGTACTAGACACAGTGGTAAGCGTGTCACTTAATCGGTGTACTTAAATGAACATTTTTTTTATAATACCGCATAATTAATTAAATTTGAACATTATTTTTAAAAAAATCAAACTAATTCTAAAAACCATATTTTTCGGAAAAAATAAATAATAAACAATTTTAGCCAGAACACTAACCATAAGCTAACTAGTAACAATATTACTTGACAGCTGGTAACAATTATTATTAACTAACCACAATAAGGCATACATTGTGTATTGAAATCTTTATTAATCCAAATAAAATCCGTTCGAAATACTCGAAGACAAAGTACTACAATAAATTAAAGATATTCCTACAAATTTTAAGAAAAAAATGATTCTAAAAATTATTAATTTTATGTAAATAAAAGACAAAAATTACTATTGTTCGGAAAGTAACGTAAATACGATATTTAAAAAAATGTATTGGGTTGTCCGGGAAGTAATTTCGTTTTTTTTTTATAAAAATCAAAGGCGATTTTCTTATAGTGAATTAATATTTTATTCAATTAAATATTGTCCAGTCTGACTATTTGCCATCTTTCTGGCAGTAGCATGATTCTACGCTTATAAAATTTTTGTTCTTTGCTGGCAAAAAAACTGGCCTCCTCATTTAAATTAAACGTTTTAATGTCTAAAAAATTTTGTAGAGACCGGAACAAATTATAATTGGAATGTGCTAGGTCTGGAGAGTATGGTGGGTATGGCAGTATATTACATCCAAGCTCTAAAAGTTTTTGCCGAGTGGTCAAACTTGTATGTGGTTTCGCATTATTCTCTTGGAACACAATACCTTTCCTATTGACCAATTCTGGCCTTTTTCTTTAAGTGAATCAGTTATTTTGTCCAACTAATGACAGTACACTTTAGAATTGATCGTTGTGTTGCTCGGTAGAAGCTCCAAATAAACATTTATTTTAAAATCCCACCAAACAGATAGCATAACCTTTTTTTGATGAATATTGGCTTTCGAAGTTCTATGAGCCGGTTCATCTTTTATATTCCAGGATCTTTTGCACTTATCGTTGTTGTAGACAACCCATTTTGTCTCCATTGATAATACGCTTCAAAAATGCATCATTTTCTTGGTGTTTGAGAAGCAAATCAGAAACGTCAATGCGACAGCACAAATTTTTCTTCGTAAGAAGATGAGGAACCTATATGTCGAGCTTTGAGATTAAACCTGGCCGTTTTAAATGATTATGAACGGTCGAATTCGATAAATCTAATCTCCCAGCGATCTGACGAGTTGTTATTCGCCGGTTTGCATCAATTAATGGCTTTATTGCGTCATCATCAGTTTCAACTTCATCAGCTTCAAAACGAAATTACTTTCCGAACAACCCAATATATTCAACCAGTACTCCCCACCCACTCCATCCTTTAACCAAAAAAAAATTTTCCTTTAAACATTTTAAATTTATAGAAAATCCAATAGTAATATATATTTATCGTCCGATTGTAGTTGGTCCTCCTGTTATGGGGGTTATTTCTTATAATTTTTATAGTACATTAATAATAACTAAATAATATAATTGATTACAGGAGTTGTTTTGCCTATTTGCATTGATATAAATAGTTAGGAGTGGGGAATTCATAATCTGTTCCTGTAGTAATTGTTGGAAAACGTTTCTAAAGTTTAAAAAATTTTAAAGTAAAATTAAAAAACTGTTTAAACTTCCACCAACAAGCACAGTCGTTAAATATATAATTCGGTTGGTTGTAGGTTAATTAGCTTTAACACTGATTTCGCGTAGAAAAATGTATGCAATTCTGTCACGCGACTTTGATTTTGCATTCAACCACGTACGCAAAGATAAAGTCTAATTTTACGTACGAGTAAGTTTAGATTTTATGCATCGTCCTTTACATTTTCTGATACCTTAATTACAAATGAAAAGTATATGCTGCACTGAAATTTTTATATTTTTTTTTGTTTTTCACGTCTAAAACTTTGGTGTAGCGCTGCATACAGTACAAGGTTTAGAAGCTCTTGAGTTTACAATAACACGTACTGTACTATCAAAGATCACACGTTAAAGTTTATTTCATTTTCCTGGCAGACTCCTCTAGCAATTTAATTCTGCTTATATTAAACTACTTAACAATGGAAAGGCCCACATTTTATATGATTTTTATTCACTTTCAGTGGAATATAAAATGTATAATTTTATTAAGAACAGCAAAACTTAATACGGTAAAATTGTGCATTTATTTCATACCAAATAGATTATAATTTTAAGTATAATATTATTAGAAAAGCATTCGCATACTGGTTGAATAAGAGTCATAAAATGTTTGGTTTGATTTTATTCTAGATTTTATAATAAGAATGAAATATTTTTGTATTCGGAATACTTTTTATGACCATTTCAAGTAATATTAATCTTCCATTTCCTACTATGTCAAACATTTCCAACTATGTCTGAGCCATCAAAGTTGCTATTGATTGAGCAGTCAAAATGCCCAGGAGAGAAATACTTAGAGCAACATTTTTATTCATACTGAATTGCTCTCTGCAATCAATGGCTTTGTGGATCCTTGGACCACATTTGCTACCTTTAATGGGTTTCATGTTATGTGTTTATTTTATAGCCTGATGGAAAAATTTGGACTCCAACGACCAACATTTATGACCAGACCCAATATGCCGCACTTAAAAACTGGCTTCCCAGCAATACTTTTTTCTCAACACACTGGAATCATATTCGGAAACTTAAGATTAGAACTGGTCATTTCACAACCTTCAATCCTTTATATGTCAGTATTATAGAAAGACCCTTGCAATTGATCATATCCTCAGGAACTTACCTTCGATTTTTCCTATGGCCAAATTCCATCTATGCCATTGCTATTTGGCTTTTCCGCTTTATATCTAAGTTCTTTATATATATATATACCCCTAAGTTAGCTAGGTGTTATTAACAAAATATAAACTTCAAACGTACGAACAAGCATATTTGAATAATAGTATTAATTAACGTAAAGGGTTATGGAAAGTGAACATTAATCAAAGTTCCTCCTACTAGCGTGTGCTTATGTTAACCTTCAGTATTTTAGTAAATCACGCAATTAGTGACGCTTAAGTCTCTGATGGGTATTTTTGGGAAAGGAAATGAGGATTATTCTTGAACCAGGTGATTAGTATGATTAGAGATAAAATAGTGGGTCTTTTTATAAAGAAACACAGCAACTTTATGGAAAAAAGGGCTTTGGAATCATGGGGGATAACAGTATTACGAACATAAAAGCGGAGCGTTGACAATTGTATGGAGTATTTTTGATTAGAGGAATTGGCTTTGATGGGAATTAGAAAGGTTAGAAGGACCTAAGGTTTTAAAAGGTATCGTCTTTTTAGTTCTTGTCTTTTAAGTATTGTATGTGGATTCCATGTCAAGCCTTTGTCTAAGTTCAGTCCTACGTAGTGAACTTCGATGTTTTGTGGTATTTCGCTGCCACTAAGGTGCACGGCAGAGAGTAACAGTTATGTGGGTAGATTTACGTTCATTGATTTTTATTCTCCACGTGGGGAACCGGTTCTGTAGAGTTTGAATTTAGGATTGGAGATTTTCGCTAGATGCAATACGGGGTGGGCCGGGCCGTATCATCGGTATATTTAGTAAAGAAGGCATTGGGATAGATTGGAATGTCGGATGTATAAATGTTGTAGAAAATGGGTCTAAATAAACTTCCCTGTGGAACACCAGCCAATTCTTCACATCTTTGGCGATGCTGTATTTAGAAATTATTATTTTCATTATAAAATTATATCCTTTTCAAATTTCATATTGACGCTTCGATTTATTGTGTAATTATTAAGAACAATCAAATATCCTATATGAAAAAAAATCAAAAAAAAGTTTATATTTTCCAATATTTGGATTCAAAATTTTTCAAAAATATTTAAGTAGACAAAAAATTAAATATATGTTTACTATTTTGTATTATAGTATTATAATACAAGATAATATCTGACGAAGAATATAATGTCGAGTGCACACGAGTTTGGATATTATTTTCGAATGGTGAAATGTTGTTAATAAGTGCCAATAATGTATCACACTGAGTGTCATAAATCACAACTCACTAGACTGTGGATCAATAAAATGTCATCAACAAATTCTTTTTGTAGAACACGATATTGCACCGAGTCATACTCCATGGCACAATTTCAGTAATAGCAACACATGAGGAAATTGATAAGCATATGATTGTGACTTTGGTTGGGAAAATCTTGTTCCGTCGGAAGAAGTACTTGTTGATGTGTCCCGGAATAAGTGTTCATATCCCGTTTGTATGTTCGGTAGGAGTATTTGGTTAGTACGTGCATGTCGGGTTTTGTAAGGTTTGATGGCACGCATTTCTTCCCACTGTACCGGGAGCGAATTCTCTTCACGAAATGTCATTTTATGATCCAGAATATTCAAAGATTATTTACTAACCAAATCCTATTCTATGGCATAATTCCTATTTCTAACAATGTCGGTGAATGGTCTCTGAACATATGCAAATTTTTGTTCTGTTCGTTCTCTATGATAATGCACCACTGAAATTGAGCGGATAACTTACATGGCCAAAATACATATACCCATCTAGAAATGACAACCGAAAGTCCCGCCAACAGAAGTTCATTCTGGAATACTGTCACGTCGCTAAAGCAAATTGTTTGTAATCGCAACGAGATCTTGTGTACTGTGGGAAATACAATGCATTTATTGGAGAGTGTTGGGACTAGCAGATATACGCTAAATTGTGTTTTAGACAACTTCCTAAAATGAAATCACATCCTTGTGAGTAGCTACTGAAATGTTTGTTTGCTTCCTGTTGCAATTTGATAGCTACGGTTTCAAATAATTCCTTTTATAACTTGCATGAAAGTTAGTCAATTAAAATTTAAAAAAAATGGTTAAGACTGTTTTTATAATAGACAGATTTCGAATAAGTTTAGAATTAAAATTATATTTTTATAATTATTAACGAATATTGTCGAAATAATATTGATAGGGTTACAGAAATTACAAATTTTATTTAAAATCAAATGTAACTTTAATTCCGGAAAATAATTTCAACTTTCCAGCATCTACAGATAACTTGAAAATAAGAATAGCATTTAGATTTTATCAAAAAAATTTATATGTTCATTTATATGTATTTTTTAGAAATGATATTTATGAATCTAATTTTGAAGAGAAAATTTATAATATTTCAACTTAAATTAATATTTTTAATTTGACACTTTGAAAATGGCAACAATGGGTTTACTTTTATTTTAAGTAAAATTTTACATCTTAATCAAGAGAAGAATCCAATCTTAATGACTACAAAGAGACTTTTCTAATTTTATTAAAATATAAAATGTAAAATAATTTTTGTTTGTTTGTTTTGTATCATTTCAAGGAGCATTAGCGCTGAAAAATGTATTTTCTAAGCGGCACGTCACTAAATGCTATATTTCGGTGATAAAGGATATCAGAATAACTTTAAAATAGTTAAAGTAGAAATAAAAAGTTAAATTGATTTTTTGAGAATTAGTATATGACCAGGCCTCAGTGGGATTTGAACCCACGACCCCTTGGATGATATTTTTTCGACCACTTGGAAAACTTAAATATTTTGGTTAAGTTAAAAAATATTTAAAAAAAAACTTCGATTTTATTTTCTATGATAATGTCTTTGATATATGCATTAAAATATATTCATTTGCGTTCTCACCTTTTGTCAGCAGCCATGCTATCCACAACCTATTAACTGATAAGAAGGATCTTTGATACGAAGAATGTCGAATCCAGGCACACGAAGACTAATTTTTTGTTAGTTTCTTATCAAATCATTATAGTCGATCACCAAAAAGTTGGTCTACTTAATAGTCCAGATTTTAGCGCAATTGGGTGCAATTATTGAGTTTCTCGACTGAACATATTTTTCTGTAGTTCTAACTCTAACACATAAACTTCGTTCCGATAATTTAATATTCCATTATACAATACATATTACGTTGCTAAATATTCTTATGTTTATAATCTAAAAAATATCCATCCCATATAGCATGCCTAAAAAATTTCCCAAGAACAACAAATACAAATTTTTTAACTAAATTTTAAAAGCATATAACTAAAATAACATTTTAAAATTGAATACTAGTTATGGTAGAAATAAAAGATACACGTATGTTAAAAAGTTTTTACGACTTCCGGTGTGTTGTGTTAAGTGCGCGCCAGTGCCAAAACTGGTCTACAAAATTTCGATCCGGCAATTTTGATCTAGAAGATGCACCATGTTCTGGAAGGCCAGTTGAAGCTGATGAAGACACAATAAAGGCATTAATTGATGAAACCCGGCGAATAACAACTCGTGAGATCGCTGAAAGATTAAATTTATCGAATTCAACCGTTCATGATCATTTAAAATTGCTAGGTTTAATCTCAAAGATCGACATATGGGTTCCTCATCATTTTACGGAAAAAAATGTATGCCGTCGCATTGACGTTTGCGATTTGGTTGTCAAACACCAAGAAAATGATCCATTTTAAAGCGTATTATTACTAGGGACGTGAATGGGTTATATACAACAATGTTAAGTGCAAAAGATCCTGGAGTAGAAAAGATGAACCGGCTCAAAGCGCTACGAAAGCCAATATTCATCAAAAAAAGATTATGCTAACTGTTGGGAGGGATTTCAAAGGAATTATTTATTTTGAGCTTCTACCGAGTAACACAACGATCAATTCTGAAGTGTGCAGTCATCAGTTGGGCAAATTGAATTTGCTCAATAGGAAAGCTACTTGTATAGTGTTCCAATAGGATAATGCAAAACCACATACATATTTGACCACTCGGCAAAAGCTTTTAGAACTTGGATAGGACATACTTCTATACCCACCATACTCTCCAGACCTAGCAGCTTTCGTATATCATTTGTTCCGGTCTCTACAAAATTGATTAGACTGTAAAACGTTTAATTCAAATGAGGAGGTCAAAAATCACTTCTTTCAGTTATTTGCCAGCAAAGAACAAAAATGTTATGAGCATAGAATCATGCCACTGCCAGAAAGATGGCAAAGAGTATTGATCGTGTGAGGGGATTTTAACGCCAGACACAGCTCATGGGAAGATTCTATCCATAACTCTTCCGGTATCTGTATTCAAAATTTTCTCACTAGTATCTCCACATTACAGGTAATTGCACCTTCTGGTCCTACCAGACCTAGTAGCTTATCTGTAGTCGATCTGTTTTTCGTTTCAAGTTGTTTAATTAATCCTTACTCTTCGAACATTACTTGTTCAACTCTCGACTTTTATTCAGACCATTATCCAATTCGTATGCAAATTAAAACTCAAACTCAATTCAACTTTGAATATACCGAGTTAAAATCTTTCACGTCGTATAAGAACACGAACTGGAAAGAATTTAGACACGATGTAGATTTGGCCATATCTAACGGAATGAATGTTCCTGGTTTCAAGAATATAACCAACCAAGAAATTGATTTCCATATAGAAACCTTTAGCCAAATTGTCTCGGATGCATTTCATAAACATTCAAAACAACTGTCTTATAGTAGCCATCGATTTGATTCTCTCCCCGAGGACATTAAGAAAATGTATTGGCTGAAAAGTCGTTGGGTGACGGAAATGAAACGCATTTTTCGGAGAGAACTTAACACTACATCTTCAGATTATCGTCTCTTAGAGGCACAGGTTAACTGCATATCAACTATGATATGTAATAAAGTTTACAAACATTTTAATGACCAATTTTCTGAACGACTTTCAAAAGCACGTCCAGGTCCTGATGCTTTCAAGCAGTTTAACGCAATCACCTGCCGAAAGTCTCTCAATAAAGTAACAGTCACCGATAATAACGACCGCGAAATAAAAGGAGGTCCAATTAATATATCTAAAAACTTTGCCTCGTTTTATAAAGATCCTTACAACTCTAGTTCAAGCTCACCTCTACAAACTCATGTAAACGATCAGGTCGACAGTTTTTTATCAAACTCCCCAACTCATATTACAAAATTCCCAGCTCTCTAGATATGTTTATATCCGAAAACACACTATATTCTACAATATAATAAAATCTTTTAATAATAAAAAGTCTGCTGGCATCGATAATATATCGGGAAAAATATTAGAAAAATTCTTTTACGAAAAGGTAAATGAATTTTGTAATGAAAATAAAATTATTCCCGACTTTCAATTCGGATTTCGAAAAGAGCACTCAACTTTGGATGCGCTTTTTCTACTACATAGTGAGATCACAACTGGGTTAAACCATAAAGAGTCAACAGTTGCTTGTTCCCTAGATATTACCAAAGCCTTTGACTCAGTTTGGCATAAGGGACTAGTGCACAAACTATGTTAACTTAATTTCCCTCCATAATTTACGCTGCTGCTGCACTCATTTCTTCAGGATAGACCATCTTGCGTCAGATATCAGAACACGACTTCCGAATTCTTTACAATAGGTAAAGGAGTTCCACAAGGCTCGGTATTAGGTCCCTTGCTGTATTCAATATATACTGCAGACATACCAACAGCCGCAAAACCACAAATGATATTACATGCAGACTTATCAGTCAATCTTAATAAGTCCAATTTAATCTGTTTCCGTAATCCCAGCACTCGCGGACCGAGGAAAATTGCTACAAAGAGCAAAAAGCTGCGTATTCTGATTAAAAACACAGCTATCCCAGTCTCAAATCAACTAAAATATTTAGGCATCAACTTTAACTCAATGTTCAAATTTAACCCACATGTTGAGTTAACTCTGAAAAAAGCCAAACGGGCTATTCATAACTTTCTATTCCTACTTAGATGTCGGGAGGGGCTTAGTATAAATACAAAGATACTATTCTATAAACAACTTATTCAACCAATTATTGGCTATGCATTTCCGATCTATTTTAGTTTCTCGAAAACGTATGCCAATAAAGTCCATGTATTCGAAAGGTCAATCATTAGGAAATGCCTTTCAAAATATCGTAAAATAGACGGTAAGCATTACTCCAACTCCTATATATATCAGAAAAGTAATCTTACTCCTTTTATTTCATACATGGTTGGTCTAACCAAAAACTTTCTCCAGCACTTAATAGACCATACCAATCCACTCATTCAAGAGTCAATAGAAAGGATTAAATCCCAAGCCACCAAACACAGATACTTACACAATGATTACCTCTATGCCTCACCAGTCATTATATCTGATTTTGCTAAAGATAGTAATATTATGAACGTTCAGTTTTATAATTCCTGAACTCCCCATTTCCATCGTGGTTAGCGGAAGCAACACAAAATTCCTAAAAATCCCAAACTCCTAATCTGCTGTCCCTGAATAATCCTTTCCCTAATTTTTTTAAAGTCTAGAATAAAGGTTAGTTTGTAGGCAATTAAATATATAGAATATAGTGTTTGAGAAAGCACATATAATTTTTAAGCCATAGTTGTAAGCATTCATGTACTTAGTCATTAAAAACTAATTTACTATACAAGCAAAAGATGTGCAGAGCATGTTTCAGTTCTACGTTTTAAATACAATGTAAATATGTACAAGTAATATGGAAATAATAAATGCTCTACTTAAACGAAAAAAAGGTAAAGAGTATTGGTTCAGACTGGACAATATTTAATTGAATAAAATATTAATTTACTATAAGAAAATTGTCTTTGATTTTTATAAAAAAAACGAAATTACCTTCCGAACAATAGTATTTTTTGTTTTTTATTATCATAAAATTATTAATTTTCACCTTGCATGTCCTCATCATCAACAGAGCGACAACCGCCGGTACAGTCTGGGTCTGGCAAATCAAAAAACTCCAGAGGTCCCAACCGTGCGCGGTAGTTTTACAGTATGACACTGGAAAACTTCATGTTCTGGAATAATAAATGGATCAACTGTAGGCTTTTCGGGCAGGATCTCCTCGCCCAAACGAATTAAGTAACCATCTTATTGTAGCCTATTGAGCCCATTTTTATGGACAACCAGGCCATCGCAGTGACACTCCAAGATCACGTCATTAAATATTTTCGGGTACACACTATCCTTATATAAGCGACTAACAATTCTTCCATGAATCCTCATATTGAACGCGGACAATAGTGTGCAATGCTTCCGAAGATAAAAAGAGCACTGGTGTTTCTTACACAGTAGAAGCTTCGATCCTTGACAGCAAATAAGAAAATTAATTAACTCTTCCGATACTATCTTTAATATGACTAGTGCTAATTGATCTTGTCTTCAACGGAGACACTGCCATCACCTACTTTCTTTTGTCTTCATTTATGATTAGCCCAATATTTTTTGCCCCAACCTTGATCAAGGTCTCTTGTCAAACTCTTTCTGATCGATACATAATGTCAATGTCATTGGCGTATACTTAACATGAGTCAGACCTAATGAGAATAGTACCTCTCAGAATTATTTCTGAGTTACGAACCAATTTTTGCAGCTCCAGGTTAATTATAATACACGAAAGTGC
Organism: Atherix ibis; assembly: GCA_958298945.1. NCBI lineage: Eukaryota > Metazoa > Arthropoda > Insecta > Diptera > Athericidae > Atherix > Atherix ibis. The sequence continues at coordinate 40,630,089 of OY282607.1, forward strand.
GTCTCTTTACCGGAGACTTTTGCGAATTAGGATGCTCTTACTCCTCCTTTCATACTATTCATGGTCAATTTAATCAGTAAAATCATTTTTTTTTCTCGATACTGAACCATCTATGTTGTGTAGAGTCTTACACTGACCATGCTAGCAAATATGACTTTAAAGCTCATGAGTAGATGGCCGATCTCTTGAGCATATTCTAACAGCTTTTCTTTGGACTACTACAAACAGAAGATCTGACCAGTTACTTATTTTCCTGAAGTAAAGCCTCTCTGGCATAGTTTAATAGTATTTTGGTCGAATGGGGGGCTATCGAGATTCGTCAGATAGCAGAAAATTTCTTGAAGATAATACTCAGCAACCTAATACTTCTTTTATTTGCTCTGCGTTATCTTCTTTTTTTTAAAATGGGCCTAATAATACCAAGGCATTTATTTACTATTCCATACTTGAACCATTAACTTATGAACCGTTTGTTGCAGAGTATCACCTCTGTTCTTAATCAGTTCACTGGTGATCTCCTCGACATTGGACGACTTGTGGTTCTTCAGTTGATGGAATTGGTTTTGTCGTTTCGTCGATGTTAGGTTTCGGCAGCATATCTTTTTCAGCTAGTGAGACCCACAACTATCGTTTCAGATGGTTCAAATATTCATCCATTGTTTTAATATAACATTGTGGTGTAAAATGTCTCATCCTGCTCCTATCCGGGTAAAACTTTCTTGCCTGGTGCTATATTTTTTTTGATTTTATATTCATCTGATTTTTCATTTGTCTATGAAATGTTCACAATTCATGATAATTCTGTGCATGCCCGCGATCTCTGAGAATAAATAAGGCTGGGTATACAACACACTTTTGTTCTATTGTCCACCTTCCAATCACTGTCGTACACGCCGTTCCAACTCCCTTTGCGGTTTGTGCCGAGTTCTTTTTACAGCCGTACCCATAATATAGCTTTTTATGTCTTTTTAGGCTATTTCAATACCTTCTCTGTCTCCAGAGCATATATCATTGTTTATGTTTCTAATTGCTTCCATCTACTTCAATTCCATACTTAGTTCAAATGCGTTCATCTAGTAAGGCAGTCGTGTTGAGTCGAACCTTTCGTTTACGTTTATTTATCGACGAAGATAAGAGGGTCGTTCAATCAGTCCTTAGAAAAAGATGGAAAAAAACTGTTTTTAAAAAAAAAAATTTTATTTTTCAACATAATCTCCTTTTAGCTTTATATACTTTTCCAACCGTTTTTCCAAAATTTTTATCCCGTCCAAAAAATAGGATTTCGGAAGTTCTGCAAAATACTCATCCGTTTGAGCAATGACGTCCTCGTTGGAAGTGAACCGTCGTCCACCAAGCCATTTCTTCAGATTGGGGAAAATAATATAGTCACTCGGGGTCAAATCTGGTGAATAAGCGGGATGCTGCAACAATTCCATTCTCAATTCCACCATTTTGGCCATGGAAACAGCGCAGGTGTGCACACGCGCATTGTCCTGATGCAAGAGGATTTTTGTCTTCTTCAGATGGGGGCGTTTCTCTTTGATTTCTTTGCGCAACCATTGCAATAACGACGCGTAATACGCTCCTGTTATTGTTTTTCCTTTTTCCAAGTAGTCGATAAAAATGATGCCCTGCGAATCCCAAAAGACCGTGGCCATCACCTTGCCGGCCGATGGCACAGTTTTTGTCTTCTTCGGAGCCCGTTCACCATATCGACGAAGGAATTCAGCAGGATTGCGATAAAAGAGTGCCAACATAGCCTCAGAGTCTACTACACGATTGCGCTTATTCTCCTCTGAGGGCAAACGCTGCACCCATCTTGCCGAAATTTTTTTCACAGACAATTTTTCATGCAAAATTGAAGCGACTGTACCTTGTGATATGCCCGTGGCCTCAACTAATTCGCGCACTTTAATTCGCCGATCGTTCAAAATCAGATCGTGGATTTTGTCGATGATTTCAGGAGTAGACACCTCAACTGGGCGTCCTGAACGATGTTCATCTTTTGTGGATGAACGGCCCCGTTTAAATTCATCCATTCAATTGTAAACCGTCGCAAACACAGGTGCAGATGTGCCATGAACTGCATCCAACTCGGCTTTGATTTCTTTCGGGCTTAAGCCTTTTAAATGGAGATGTTTCGCTTTTTTCCATTGTTATGCACGATGTTAACTCGCTTTTTTCCATTGTCATGCACAAATAAATGTCGTTAACTTTAATCGACGATAGAAATTGACCTACACTATGGATCGAGCTGAAATTTTGAATATTCGATAATGCTATTTACAAAAAAAAGTCAATTTCTCGGATTTTCTAAGGACTTATTGAACGACCCTCGTAGTATATGGGCCTAGATCACCGCGTCGACAAAGTATTTGGAATCGCTAAATATTTTAAATTTTCTAGGTTCGACAGATACCGCAGTTCCACGAAGACGTGTTTAATTTCTTCACCAGGTCAGTTACGTTGTTTCATTTTTTTGTTTTCTCTATTCTGCTTTTTAATTACACTTATTTTTACATAATGGAAAAACAAACCCCAAGCCTAAACCTAGAAGACAGTATTCCCACAATTTTAACTGGTGGAGGCTTTTAAGCTATCGGAAACACTTGATGAACTACTATAGCTGAAATACCGGACCAAAAATGATTCAAACGTCTTATTGTAGCTTTGTATTACTCATCTTTCGCAGAGTCCTTGGATATCGCCTCTGCATATGAAGCCATAGAAAAGTGTCAAATCAAGGCCATGTGATAACTACCGTATACTGAGTGGTAAGAATTGTCCACGTGAGTCATATTCAGGATTTTGCCTAAATACTATTAGGGAAAATGGTATTTTATGCCCTAGATCTAATTCACGCCTTTGAAACAGTCATCTCCACACACTTCAGCCTCTTCAAATAGCAGTATATTAATTGTGGACTCTAGAATGCAACGCAAACTTTTTAGCCTAACTTATTTAAAGATACAGTACTTATTTTCTTCCAGTTCCAAATAATTGAGTGTTTAACAATTTATAAAATACTTAAATGCCTACACCAGCAATGAAAATGCTTACTTAAATTTCAGATAATTATCTAAATTAATGTGATTAAAATAGGTAATAAAGTAAAATCTTATAAAGTTTTAAAAGAAAATAATATTAATAATTGTTATTTATTGATATTTAACAATTTTTTTATTAACTCATCAACATATGTGTACAACTGCCTATTTTACTATATACTTTAAAGTTTATAAAATTCTTTAGGATATCTGATAAATATTATGTTTTTTTCGTGGTAAGCATAATAACCCCTTTAATTAATTCGAAGCTTTATTTAATGTATGCACAACATATTTGTATGTTTATAATTATCTGCCCAATTATTATAAAAATAGAATTTATATTTAAAAAAGAGACCTCAGTTATGATATTATTTAAACTATTTATTTAGTTTTAATAATGTTAAAAAATTAAAATTTTTTTTTTACCATGTTCCCGGCCGATTTTGTTTAGTTGTCACTTTAATTTAATTAACATATTTCTTTTAATTATTCATTTTATTTGAACAAGGTTTTCTGCCAGATTTTGCGGTCATATTGAATCTTGTTTTTGCATCTATTATAGGTAAAAATCTGTTATTTTCTCGAATGTTTATTATTACTCTTATAATAACGAATCCAGTTCCAAAGAGTACAGGCACCTTTCTTAAGTCATATTTTATACCAGTTTCTGAAATGTTTACCTAAATAATATTAATTTTTTTTATTAATATTTGACATATTTTAGTTAAAATTTAAAAAAACATGCTTTTTACCGGTTGTAATGGACAAGATTTTGGCATATTTTTAATATCTTTTATAAATCCAATAACCACCATCGTAAACATATCCACGTTTTTAAAAGTTAATAAATTACACATATTCATTGTACGATTAACAAGTATATGAGTTTGCTTTTTTGATTCAATTCTTAAATCAATATGTACATTGGCATCCTTAATTATGTGATTGACTTCGACGTGAAAATCGAATGTTAGAGGATTGTAACGTCGAATTGGTGTTCTTAAGTTCACATACGTAGAATTTGTCCAAATATCTATATTTGAATCTATAATGCAGAATAGTTGCTAATCGTACAATATAATTAATATTTAATTACCCAAAAAAACCTTTACCGCTTCAAAATATTATACTTACTTGCCAAATAACCTTAGGCATAAATAATACTAGAATAGCACAAATAATTTCAACTCTATTCATGATCACTTTTCAACTCAGTTAATATTAAAATTATAAAATGTCTACTTAAATATTGTATTTTAATAATTGTTATTTGTAATTATTCGCTCAGTGAATGTTCCAACCATATTTAATAATTACGATAATTGAGCAGATCAACAGAGAACAACAAAAAATATATATTGTTTAAGTACAAATGAAAGTCATCAATTATCAATATTATAAATACTAGTAACTACTACTGGCATCATGCCTTTATCGGTTCTATTTCAGATGCGCTGCACATTAATATTACTACCAAAAATAATTAGAATTTTATTTTGTACGTCACTAGAGTAAAGTGAATAATTGTTTTTTTATGTAAATGTATTTTCAAAATTTTTATGCCGAATAATATCAAAAAGTGGTGATGTCGACTGGTCACCACGATCTCTTGATTTCAATCCCTCCGATTTTTTCGTATGAGGTTACTTAAAGAAAAAGGTGTGCACTAACAAAATAACCACAACCTCGATGCTTAAGGAAAACATTCGAAACAAAATTACAGGAATAACACCAGAAGTCTGCGAAATTTTTGTGACAAATGTGCTTAAAAGAGTTTGTCTTTAAAAAAAAAACATCGAACTGGAACAAAAAACGCATCCTTTATATTGTAACAAGCAAATTTTTACTACAAATCGATTTACAATATTGTAAAGGTAACATCAATTGGCATTTTTCCAGCTAACGAGAGTTACAAGATTCCAATAAATCTCAAGGCCACTGTCTTATTAGTCTTCGATTAGTGTTTTCAGAGAGGGTAGTCACAAAATATTCCTATACGAGTGGATTATGTTGATAGTATTAACGGAAAATACACATACACATGATTTTGTGGACAATAGTAAGGATTGGATGGGATAAGAATTGTACTCGTAATGTTTGTTGGAACTCCAAAGATTATTTCTATTTTTAATTTAATCGTAAATAAGGGGCTGTGTGAAATCCTCAGTACCGGACAATAAAGAATCGTGTTGCTATTATACGAATCGTGTTGCTATTATATATTGCCATGTCAGCACTGTTCTTCGAGGTGGTGAATATCGTTTTGTATTTATAATTATAATAGCCTTTGAATCAAATGACATGTCATTAGTATATACGAGGTTTATTCCAAAAGTATTGAGAATTTTGTGTTTTTTCAAAAATTATATATTTATTAATGAATATCTATTTTGTCCCCTTCAAAATAATCGCCACCAGATATTATACACTTGTGCCAATGTTTTATCCAATCCTCGAAGCACTTCAAAAAATCATTTTTTATGATCTTGTTCAGTTCCGCCCTCGATGCTGTCTTTATCTCCTCAATCTTAGCATAGCATCGACCTTTCATGGGGCTATTCAGTTTCGCAAACAAGAAAAAGTCACAGGGGGCCCGATCTAAGGAATGCGCCATTATTAGTGTGTTGTTTTTGGCACAAATCCGGGCGTTTCTGGCGGATTGCTTCACGCAACTTACGCATAACTTGTAATATTCCTTATGAAGCATCACGCCCCTGCAATCGAAGAAAACTGTAAGCAAAACCTTCACATTCGACCGAATTTGACGCTTTTTTCAGTCTTGGCTCGCGCGGAGCTCCATTGGGATGATGGAGTCTTGGTTTCCACGTCATAACCATAAACCTATGATTCTTCACCAGTTATGACTCTCTCGAGCAAATTTGGGTCGTCGCGGACAGAGTCCAACAGCTCCTTAGCAATGTTAATGCGATGCTGTTTTTGGTCGAAATTGAGCAAAAATCGAATACGAGCCAAAACACGTACAAGCAAAGCAGCTGTCAAAAATTAGCTGAACATTCAAAATGGCCGAACTTGTCGGCATAAGGGGGAGACATGAGTAACAACATAACGCCACAAAAAATCGAAAATCGAATATATGTAACCCGCAGAAATTCAATATTACTTTTTGAACATACCTCGTATATCTTATAATACGGAACCAAGTAGTTTCCTGTAAGACTACAACTATCATGAAATAAATTCCAGAGAATTCTGCACTAACTGCTAATTGGAAACGATATAAAAAAAGAGACAAATTTTAGATAAGAAAGCATATAGAATAACAGTCCACGAGAGCCTAGGATACCAGACACATGGAGAAAATTTAATAATATTCCTGGGAAATACACTCTTTTCACAAGAGACTGAACAATTTTTTTTAATTTGAGGTACAAATTCTTGAGCGATAATATTCATCGGATGTAACTGGGGTGATGATATATTATCAAATAAAACCGAGGAGATAGTCAGCTTTGAAGGTGATACCGATCAATGAGAAACCCGAGATTTGAGAGTCTAGATATATTTCCATCAGTATTGCTCCTCATTCTAACGAATTTAATTATTTCATTTGGAGTAGTTGAGTAGTCCAAAAGAGAGATAAAAAAATATATGAGACTGCAGAATGGATTACAGAGTGAGGTCCGTAATGCCATATTGGTTTCAAAAGGTATCGTTTTTTTAAGTTCTTGTCTTTTAAATATTGTATGTGGGTTCCATGTCAAGCCTTTGTCTAAGTTCAGTCATAATCCGAACTTCGGTGTTTTGTGGTAGTTCGATGCCACTAAGACGCATGGCAGAAAGTAAAAGTTTTGTGGGTAGATTTACGTTCATTGATTTTTATTCTCCACGTGGTAAACCAGTTCTGTAGGGTTGGGATTGGAGATTTCCGCTAGTTGCAATGCGGACCGGGCCGGGCGGTGTCATCGGTATATGTAGTAAAGAAAGTATTGGGACAGATTGGAATATCGGATGTATAAATGTTGTAGAAAATGGGTCTAAATAAACTTCCCTGTGGAACACTAGACAATAACCGATATATAGTGGAGAGTTCATGTGATACGTTTATTTCGAAGTGCCGTTTGGACGGATGTTCTTGTAGTTCTTTTTTGAGTGGTCCAAAAAAGAGATAAAAAAATATATGAGACTGCGGAATGGCTTACAAAGTGAGGCTATAGCCTGTCAGTTAAGCAAAACAGGAGCCGCTTCACTCTGTGTATGAGGAAACTGATATATTGTGGGATCCAATAAATTTATCCTGCTCATACTCATAATTTTCGCTTTGGTACTAATGAAAATCATAATTTTGATAATTTTTTGAATGACTGCTGCTATTCTCAAAATTACTTTGCGACAAAAAAACCCTTTTATTGTACAGCTGATCGATCCAAACACTCATTTTCAAATCTTCTTTTGAATTTATTGCCACCAAATTTCCCTTTTAGTTTTCTCATTGTCTATTCACACGAAATGTAAAGTCGGCCTATGTAAATTGCCTCATGGACACGATGATATAAAATGCATATAAACTCAGATGTAACCATTTGAATTTTTCAAAAAGTTATGTTTATAAAGAAAGTTTACAGAACAGATTAGATTTGCACTTTAAAAAAAGCAAGGGTTATTTTGATAAAAGAATCGATATTTCGTATAACCTTGATATGAAAATTAATTTAATTGGTTGCTATCCAAGCTTAAATATTTTGTAAATTTTTTTTATAGGGTAAACTATTTAAAATAATTACTGCTCACCAAATTACTGTAGAAGGTAGAATTATTTGAAGCTAGAATTAAAGAATTTTAGGCATACTTTGAGTGCTTGATAACAAATATTTTTTATCCTATTCATGCATTTACTTCGCAATATGTTTTTTGTGATAATAACCACTTTTTTCAATGTAATTACTATACTAATAACGTTACTACGGAAATTTAAATTCTTAGCGTCATTTACCGATGAGTCAAGTCCACCTTGGGGGCTATTTCATAAGTCAGACTAGAAGTCAAGACTGCTTAGTACTAGACACAGTGGTAAGCGTGTCACTTAATCAGTGTACTTAAATGAACATTTTTTTTATAATACCGCATAAATAATTAAATTTGAACATTATTTTTTAAAAAAATCAAACTAATACTAAAAACATATTTTTCGGAAAAAATAAATAATAAAAAATCTTAGCCAGAACACTAATCATTAGCTAACTAGTAACAAGATTACTTGATAGCTGGTAACAATTATTATTAACTAACCACAATAAGGCATACAAAATATAATAAAAACCGACTGAAAATGTGAAAATAAAAATTCCTCAAAATTCGGAATAATCTAAGCTTAACTTGTGTATTGAAATCTTTATTAATCCAAATAAAATCCGTTCGAAATACTCGAAGACAAAGTACTACAATAAATTAAAGATATTCCTACAAATTTTAAGACAACAATGATTCTAAAAATTATTAATTTTATGTAAATAAAAGACAAAAAATACTATTGTTCGGAAAGTAACTTTTTTTATAAAAATCAAAGACGATTTTCTTATAGTGAATTAATATTTTATTCAATTAAATATTGTCCAGTCTGACTATTTGCCATCTTTCTGGCAGTAGCATGATTCTACGCTTATAAAATTTTTGTTCTTTGGTGGTAAAAAACTGACAAAAATTTGTAGAGACCGGAACAAATTATAATTGGAATGTGCTATGTCTGGAGAGTATGGTGGGTATGGCAGTATAATACATCTTAACTCTAAAAGTTTTTGCCGAGTGGTCAAACTTGTATGTGGTTTTGCATTATTCTCTTGGAACACAATACCTTTCCTATTGACCAATTCTGGCCTTTTTCTTAAAGTGAATCAGTTATTTTGTCCAACTAATGACAGTACACTTTAGAATTGATCGTTGTGTTGCTCGGTAGAAGCTCCAAATAAACGATTATTTTAAAATCCCACCAAACAGATAGCATAACCTTTCTTTGATGAATATTGGCTTTCGAAATTCTATGAGCCGGTTCATCTTTTATATTCCAGGATCTTTTGCACTTAACATTGTTGTAGACAACCCATTTTTCGTCCCCATTGATAATACGCTTCAAAAATGCATCATTTTCTTGGTGTTTGAGAAGCAAATCACAAACGTCAATGCGACGGTACAAATTTTTCTCCGTGATGAACCTATATGTCGAGCTTTGAGATTAAGCCTGGCCGTTTAAAATGATTATGAACGGTCGAATTAGATAAATTTACTCTCCCAGCGATCTGACGAGTTGTTATTCGCCGGTTTGCATCAATTAATGGCTTTATTGCGTCATCATCAGTTTCAACTTCATCAGCTTCAAAACGAAATTACTTTCCGAACAACCCAATATATTCAACCAGTACACCCCACCCACTCCATCCTTTAACCAAAAAAAAATTTCCCTTTAAACATTTTAAATTTATAGAAATTCCAATATATTTATCGTCCGATTGTAGGTGGTCCTCCTGTTATGGGGGTTATTTCTTATAATTTTTATAGTACATTAATAATAACTAAATAATATAATTGATTACAGGAGTTGTTTTGCCTATTTGCATTGATATAAATAGTTAGGAGTGGGAAATTCATAATCTGTTCCTGTAGTAATTGTTGGAAAACGTTTCTAAAGTTTAAAAAATTTTAAAGTAAAATTAAAAAACTGTTTAAACTTCCACCAACAAGCACAGTCGTTAAATATATAATTCGGTTGGTTGTAGGTTAATTAGCTTTAACACTGATTTCGCGTAGAAAAATGTATGCAATTCTGTCACGCGACTTTGATTTTGCATTCAACCACGTACGCAAAGTTAAAGTCTAATTTTACGTACGAGTAAGTTTAGATTTTATGCATCGTCCTTTACATTTTCTGATACCTTAATTACAAATGAAAAGTATATGTTGCACTGAAATTTTTATATTTTTTTTTGTTTTTCACGTCTAAAACTTTGGTGTAGCGCTGCATATAGTACAAGGTTTCGAAGCTTTTGAGTTTACAATAACACGTACTGTACTATCAAAGATCACACGTTAAAGTTTATTTCATTTTCCTGGCAGACTCCTCTAGCAATTTAATTCTGCTTATATTAAACTACTTAACAATGGAAAGGCCCACATTTTATATGATTTTTATTCACTTTCAGTGGAATATAAAATGTATAATTTTATTAAGAAGAGTAAAACTAAATAGTGTAGAATTGTGTATTTGTTTCATACCAAATAGATTATAATTTTAAGTATAATATTATTAGAAAAGCATTCGGATACTGGTTGAATAAGAGTCATAAAATGTTTGGTTTGATTTTATTCTAGATTTTATAATAAGAATGAAATATTTTTGTATTCGGAATACTTTTTATGACCATTTCAAGTAATATTAATCTTCCATTTGCTACGATGTCAAACATTTCCAACTATGTCTGAGCCATCAAAGTTGCTATTTATTGAGCAGTCAAAATGCCCAGGAGAGAAAAACTTATACCAACATTTTTATTCATACTGAATTGCTCTCTGCAATCAATGGCTTTGTGGATCCTTGGACCACATTTGCTACCTTTAATGGGTTTCATGTTATGTGTTTATTTTATAGCCTGATGGAAAAATTTGGACTCCAACGACCAACATTTATGACCAGACCCGATATGCCGCACTTAAAAACTGGCTTCCCAGCAATACTTTTTTCTCAACACACTGGAATCATATTCGGAAACTTAAGATTAGAACTGGTCATTTCACAACCTTCAATCCTTTATATGTCAGTATTATAGAAAGACCCTTGCAATTGATCATATCCTCAGGAACTTACCTTCGATTTTTCCTATGGCCAAATTCCATCTATGCCATTGCTATTTGGCTTTTCCGCTTTATATCTAAGTTCTTTATATATATATATACCCCTAAGTTAGCTAGGTGTTATTAACAAAATATAAACTTCAAACGTACGAACAAGCATATTTGAATAATAGTATTAATTAACGTAAAGGGTTATGGAAAGTGAACATTAATCAAAGTTCCTCCTACTAGCGTGTGCTTATGTTAACCTTCAGTATTTTAGTAAATCACGTAATTAGTGACGCTTAAGTCTCTGATGGGTATTTTTGGGAAAGGAAATGAGGATTATTCTTGAACCAGGTGATTAGTATGATTAGAGATAAAATAGTGGGTCTTTTTATAAAGAAACACAGCAACTTTATGGAAAAAAGGGCTTTGGAATCATGGGGGATAACAGTATTACGAACATAAAAGCGGAGCGTCGACAATTTTATGGAGTATTTTTAATTAGAGGAATTGGCTTTGATGGGAATTAGAAAGGTTAGAAGGACCTAAGGTTTTAAAAGGTATCGTCTTTTTAGTTCTTGTCTTTTAAGTCTTATATGTGGGTTCCATGTCAAGCCTTTGTCTAAGTTCAGTCCTACGTAGTGAACTTCGATGTTTTGTGGTATTTCGCTGCCACTAAGGATTTATGTTCATTGATTTTTATTCTCCACGTGGTGAACCGGTTCTGCAGGGTTTGAATTTGGGATTGGAGATTTTCGCTAGATGCAATACGGGGTGGGCATATTTAGTAAAGAAGGCATTGGGATAGATTGGAATGTCGGATGTATAAATGTTGTAGAAAATGGGTCTAAATAAACTTCCCTGTGGAACACCAGCCAATTCTTTACATCTTTGGCGATGCTATATTTAGAAATTATTATTTTCATTATAAAATTATATCCTTTTCAAATTTCATATTGACGCTTCGATTTATTGTGTAATTATTAAGAACAATCAAATATCCTATATGAAAAAAAATCAAAAAAAAATTTATATTTTTTAATATTTGGATTCAAAATTTTTCAAAAATATTTAAGTAAAGAGAAAATTAAATATATGTTTACTATTTTGTATTATAGTATTATAATACAAGATAATATCTGACGAAGAATATAATGTCGAGTGCACACGAGTTTGGATATTATTGTCGAATGGTGAAATGTTGTTAATAAGTGCCAATAATGTATCACACTGAGGGTCATAAATCACAACTTACTAGACTGTGGATCAATAAAATGTCAGCAAGAAATTCTTTTTGTAGAACACGATATTGAACCGAGTTATACTCCATGGCACAATTTCAGTAATAGCAACACATGAGGAGATTGATAAGCATATGATAGTGACTTTGGTTGGGAAAATCTTGTTCCGTCGGAAGAAGTACTTGTTGATGTGTCCCGGAATAAGTGTTCATATCCCGTTTGTATGTTCGGTAGGAGTATTTGGTTAGTACGCGCATGTCGGGTTTTGTAAGGTTTGATGGCATGCATTTCTTCCCACTGTACCGGGAGCGAATTCTCTTCACGAAATGTCATCTTATGATCCAGAATATTCAAAGATTATTTACTAACCAAATCCTATTCTATGGCATAATTCCTATTTCTAACAATGTCGGTGAATGGTCTCTGAACATATGCAAATTTTTGTTCTGTTCGTTCTCTATGATAATGCACCACTGAAATTGAGCGGATAACTTACATGGCCAAAATACATATACCCATCTAGAAATGACAACCGAAAGTCCCGCCAACAGAAGTTCATTCTGGAATACTGTCACGTCGTTAAAGCAAATTGTTTGTAATCGCAACGAGATCTTGTGTACTGTGGAAAATACAATGCCAAGTCGTACAAGCTTTGAACGCGCATTTTTGTGCAGTTTGATCACAATCGAAAATTGTGCAATTTGCAATTTCACACAAACTGACATGGAAATTTTGCATTCATTGGAGAGTGTTGGGACTAGCAGATATACGCTAAATTGTGTTTTAGACAACTTCCTAAAATGAAATCATATCCTTGTGAGTAGCTACTGAAATGTGTGTTTGCTTCCTGTTGCAATTTGATAGCTACGGTTTTAAATAATTCCTTTTATAACTTGCAGGAAAGTTAGTCAATTTAAAATTAAAAAAAAAAATGGTTAAGACTGTTCTTATAATAGACAGATTTTGAATAAGTTTAGAATTAAAATTATATTTTTATAATTATTAACGAATATTGTCGAAATGATATGGATAGGGTTACAGAAATTAACTTTAATTCCGGAAAATAATTTCAACTTTCCAGCATCTACAGATAACTTGAAAATAAGAATAGCATTTAGATTTTATCAAAAAAATTTATATGTTCATTTATATGTATTTTTTAGAAATGATATTTATGAATCTAATTTTGAAGAGAACATTTATAATATTTCAACTTGGCAGGATTGAAAAGGCAAACATGTTTTTATTTTTATTTTAAGTAAAATTTTACATTTTAATCAAGAGGAGAATCCAATTTAAATGACGCCAATAGACTTTTCTAATTTGATTAAAATATAAAATGTAATATCATTTTTGTTTGTTTGTTTGGTATCATTTAAGTAACTATAGTATTGAGAAAGGTATTTTCTAACCGGCACGTCACTAAATGGCATATTGGCGATAAAGGATATCGGGATATGAAAATTAATCTTGATATTAAAAGTTAAAGAGATTTTTTGGGAATTAGTATACGACCATGGCTCAGTGGAATTTGAACCCATGGTATTTTTTCGACCACTTGCAAAACTTAAATATTTTGGTTAACTTAAAAAATATTTAAAAAAGAACTTCTTTTTTATTTTCGATGATAATATCTTTGATATATGCATTAAAATATATTCATTAGCGTTCTCACCTTTTGTCAGCAGCCATGCTACCCACAACCTATTAACTGATAAGAAGGATCTTTGATAAGAAGTATGTCGTTAGTTTCTTATAAAATCATTGGTCGATCACCGAAAAGCGAGTCTACTTAATAATCCAGACTTTAGCGGAATTGCGTGCAGTTATTGAGTTTCTGAACTAAACATATTTTTCCGCAATTCTTTTCCAAGGTATTCAAAGCTATCTTCTGACTCCAACAAATAAACTTCGATCTGACAATTTGATATTCGTTAAAACACAATTTGATAAAAAATTTCCCAAATGGCATATCTAAAAAATCCCATAAAAATAACAAACACAAATTTAAAAAAATCCATAATTAAAATAACATTTTTATATTGAATACTACAATAGTTAAAAAAAATTGTTTGTTAGAAATAAAAGATAAGTTAAAACATTTTTACAACTTTACATTTATTTATTTTTAAAAGTACTAAAAAATAAATTCAAATTGTGTTACTTGATATTAAATATAAAGATGAACCACTATCAACTTTTTTGATTCCAAAGTTTCGTACAATATATATTATTTCAACTCTTTCCAAAAGAGTTTTGAATACTAATCATTTTGTTTCCTTCAAGTTTTTAATTAATAAAAAACAAAACTTAAAATTTTAATCTTTTCTAAAAATATAATTATAAACTATTACTTTTATTTTCGATTGTTAACAGCAGATTGTTTTGAACAATTTTTCGATTATTCTATCTTCATCAAAATATTCAATTAAATTTTTATTTAAAAAAAAAAATATTTCAAGCTGCAAATACCAACTTATGTAGTAGAATAATTTTCTTAAATAAATGTGTTTGATTGTAAATTTTAAACTAACAATTTTAAAAATTTACCGAAAATGTTAAGTTTAATCCAAGTAAGACTATGGCAACAAAAAACAAAATAATTTTAAAACTTATCAAAAAGTATAATAAGCCATCATATCAAAATCATCATCAAGCGTAAATACACCTTCCATAGAAGTAGAAAATTAATTAAGAATTTTAAGGTAATTTCTGGAATCGTTGCAACTGATTTCCGAACTTAGATATCTGTTAATATACATCATAATTTTCACGGTTTTCTAAATATGAAAAGAAACTTTTCAGAACATGAACAAGATCAAAGGATGTGGAAAATCTGAATTTGAAATTGTGATTTCCGTTTATAAAAGCAGCTTATTAACGAAACTTGTCAAATTATCGTAACTCGTAATAGACGATTCGAAATTTCACAAAAGATGCATTTCAATTCATAATCTGTATGTAAATTGCTAAGTCGTCTTCAGCGCATAGTCCTTTCTACCAAGAATAAATATTTGTTTAATGTAAGAACTAATTTAGAAATAAATCAATTCATCACTAGGCATATTAATAGTAACTCTGAATATACTATTAATATTAAATTTTTAATGAGAGTTAGTAATAAATTGAGAAATTAAAGTTGCCAAAGTTTAATATTGTACATCATTGCAATTTCTAAATAATTAGTGTTTCTTTTTTTTCATTTTTTTTTATCCGCAACTACAATTGTATTGTAATAAGCAGATTTATAAATTATTTTAATTTACAATCTTTTTGCATCATGAAGTGGAAGTAAACACTCATCGGCGTTTTTCCAACTAAATGAATTTAGATTCCTCTAGAAAATCTCGAGGACAATTCTCTCACAAGTGGATTATGATGTTACGATAAACGGGATTGAAATTTTTGGTTGCGGGTTCCATGTTAATCCCTTGTCGAGGTAAAGTCCCAAATAACCTACTTTATCATATTGTGGAATCATGTTTCTATCAATGTATAAAGTGGTTGGTTTTCCTTCACAAAGACTGAAAGTAATGTGAGCAGTTTTCTGTTCATTTACCCTCACTCCCCATTTCTTAAACCAGGATTGAAGGTTGTGGATATGGGATTGTAAATTGTTGGAAGCTATGTCAGGATGTGTATGGGTAGCAAGTATGGCCGCATCATCTGCATAAGCAGCAATGATAGTATTCGGATCAGATGGGATGTTATGTGTAAAAATATTATATAAAATGGGACCAAGAATACTGCCATGTGGGACTCTGGCTAGGATAGGATTCTGAGTTAATTACAGCTTGCAAATGATGTTGGGAGAGAATTTATTATAAGGTAGTATGTTGAAGGAAGAAAGCTCTTGGGTTTTCAGAGGAGTACAAGATGCCACACACGATCAAAAGCTTGGGAGATATCTAAAAATTCTCCTGGGCAATACTGTTTCCTCTCAAGAAAGGATGCAATATGATTAACAACGCGATGGCATTTTTAGATTGTGGATTGTTGAGATCGGAAGTTAATGGGTATCAGGAATAATATTTTCATTAACTAGGAATGGAAAAAGTCATCTTAATAGGAGTTTTTTCTGATAGGTCTATAGGAAGAAAGAGAAATGAAGGGTTTATTTGGGTCAGGAATCATTTTAATATGTTGTGCACGGGAAACCATTAATTAAAATTAAAGTTTTTGGGAAATTTGCTTCATGATAGAAGCTCATATTATATCATAACCAGTTTTTTTATTATTAGAAAGCCGCAGAATAGTAGATTTAATTTCCAAAGGTCTTAAAATTTTTGAGAAAAAGACTCATACGGTCTGCGAATATTTGTTTATCGATAATTTTGTTAGTATCCGATTTGTCTAGTATTTCTTAGCGAAAAATAGTATGTTTTGAATAAATTTACCTTTACAAATAGTTAAGATAAATTTAGTTAATTTTAATTTGAAAATAATAGTAATTTTGTAATTTTTTATTTTAATTTTAATGATATCTACAACTAATTACAACTAATAATAAGCAGATTTTTTGGAATGTATATACAAGAACGTGAAGACATGTAAAGGAAAACACCTATCCCATATGAAAATTATACTTTTTCGGGTAAAAATCAATTATTCTATTATGACGAGTTATAAAGATGGCGGTAACAATTATTGTTTGTACTCCCACTCACTGAAACACATCATTTTTAATGAGAGTTACATTGTCCTGGAAGATATTCAAAGTCCATCGAATGATCCTATTTTCGCTCTTTAAGAGGGTTATGTTTGTATTTTAGGTAATAAGGGGCCCCCTTATCAGCTTCTAATTTGCTGCAACTTGTAACTAAATGGCAAATAATATTTGAACCCACTTGTAGACATAGAGACTAGTAAATTGCAAAGATTTCTATTTCAACCCTGTTCGACAATTGCTCAACCTAGATGCCTGTATCTTGCACATATACGAGGGTCGTTCAATAAGTCCTTAGAAAAAGATGGAAAAAAACTGTTGTTTAAAAAAAACATAATCTCTTTTTAGCTCTATACACTTTTCCAACCGTTTTTCCAAAATTTTTATCCCGTCCAAAAAATAGGATTTCTGAAGTTCTATCCGTTAGAGCAATGACGCCCTCATTGCAAGTAAAGCGTCGTCCGCCAAGCCATTTCTTCAGATTGGGGGAAAAAAAATAGTCACTCGGGGCCAAATCTGGTGAATAAGCGGGATGCTGCAACAATTCCATTCCCAATTCCACAATTTTTGCCATGGAAACAGCGCAGGTATGCACACGCGCATTGTCCTGATGCAAGAGGATTTTTTCTTCTTCAGATGGGGGCGTTTCTCTTTGATTTCCTCGCTCAACCGTTGCAATAACGACGCATAATACGCTACTGTTATTGTTTTTCCTTCTTCCAAGTAGTCGATAAAAGTGATGCCCTGCGAATCCCAAAAGACCGTGGCCATCACCTTGCCGGCCGATGGCACAGTTTTTGCCTTCTTCGCAGCCCGTTCACCCTTGAAAATCCACTGTGATGACTGCCTCTTCGTTTCTGGAGTGTGGTAGTGTATCCAGGTTTCGTCCACAGTGACATATCGACGAAGGAATTCGGTAGGATTGCGATGAAAGAGTGGCAACATAGCCTCAGAGTCCACTACACGATTGCACTTATTCTCCTCTCAGAGCAAACGCGGCACCCATTTTGCCGAAATTTTCACAGACAATTTTTCATGCAAAATTGAAGCGACTGTACCTTGTGATATGCCCGTGGCCTCAACTAATTCGCCGATCGTTCAAAATTAGATCCTGGATTTTGTCGATGATTTCAGGAGTAGACACCTCAACTGGGCGTCCTGAACGATGTTCATCTTTTGTGGATGAACGGCCTCGTTTAAATTCATGCACCCAATTGTAAACCGTCGCAAACACAGGTGCAGATGTGCCATGAACTGCATCCAACTCGGCTCTGATTTCTTTCGGGCTTAAGCCTTTCAAATGGAGATGTTTGATGACAGCCCTAAACTCGCTTTTTTCCATTGTTATGCACAAATAAATGTCGTTAACTTTAATCGACGATAGAAATTGACCAACGCTATGGATCGAGCTGAAATCCAGCTTTCCTGTCGATAATGCTACTTACAAAAAAAAATCTTTACCGACACTACGAGCGCAATTTCTCGGATTTTCTAAAGACCCTCGTAGGTCGCTATTTTTCTCATTTTATTGCAATGCTACTGCGGGCATTTTGCTGAACCACTATTACTTAAACAGTACAGAGACAGATAATAAATAGCCAAGATCCCTTATACACTTTTCGGATAAATAATATTTCTTTTTTAATTATTTTTTTTAATCATCAACGTATGCGACAACCGCGAGTCTAGTCTTAGTCTATTGAGTTTAAGAAGTCTAGACGTCCTGACTTTGCGCAGCGCTTTTCCAGTTAGACCCATCCAAAATATTTTTAGTGTCTTAACTAACGACACTGCTCCACTGAAAGCAACGCCTACCTCGTCTTTTAGTACCAAAAAAGGATTTCCTGTAGAATTTTCGGGATAGGTCTTCCTCATCCATACGGATTAAGTAGCTAGGATACCGTAGCATATTGCCCTTAATTTTATCTACAACCGGGCAATCTTATCGTCAAATAGGCTCGGGGGTCGTCCATCTTCATGTCCGGAGAAAACAATTCTTTGCAAAATCCCACTCTCAAGCGCGGACAAGTGCTTTCAATTGATTTTGCTAAGAATTCAAGTCTCCGAAGGTAAAAGGACGACCAGCGAGAGATATGTCTTGTGCAGCAGTAGCTTCCGTGTTATGGTTAGAATTTTCGACATATTCATTTATACTAACTGAAATAGGTTTCGTTGGCTACTAGGGGCCGTGCTAAGATTTCTTCCTCCATATTGTTATCGACTTTGATCCTTGACCCCAAAGTGAAAATAAATCTTCTATCTGCATGCGACTAGTACTAATTACTTTTATCTTCAACACTACCGCAGCAACCATGTACTTTGTTTTGCTTTCACTTATGCGCAACTCAAGATTATTTTTCGCCGGCTCAATATTGTGAAGGTCTCTCGTAAAGCTCTTTTTATTCATCGGATAATGTCGATGTCGTTAGCATATGCTAAAAACTGGGCAGGATTATTGAGGATAGTACCCTAGTTCCTAACCCTAAATCACAGATTACTTCTTTTAGCACCAGATTAAAGAAAACACACGAAGGTAAGTATCCTTACTGGAGACCATTGTGTATGTCAAATAGCTCTAAAACGGATTAGTGTGCTCTTACATTTTCTCTCACAGGATTTGTGGTTATCCTCATCGAGATTAGTTTTATCAGCAACTGGTAACGTTCGAGGATTTCTTCGTTAAATAGACTCCAGAATATTCCATCATCATGTAAGCGGCCAAAAATTCTTCGAAGCATTCTCATCTCGAACGCAGATTAGTGATAGCAATGGTTCCTGCTGAGGACTTCCAGCAACCTTGCGCGGATATTTTTCTCCTTTTCCCCAAATAGAAAATTTATTCAACTTTTCCGAAGCTATAATCTTCTTTCTGTATCTGACTAGTACTAATTGGTTTTGCCCAAGATTTTTTGCCTCCGGCTTTCTTTCTGATTGACACATAACGTCGATATCATCAGCAAACCCTCAATTATGGATTACTTTTTTAGCGCCAGATTAAAGGAAATGCACGAAGGTAAGTATTCTTGCCGGAGACCATTGTGGATGTTAAATGGCTTTGAAAGCGATTCGTCTACTTTTATAATTTCTATCACAGGATTCATGGTCATCCTCATCAGTCTCATCAATATTTCTGATATTCTGAACTCTCTCATAGATGTGTAGAGCTTTAGCATAGCTATTATGAGCAGATAGTAGATCTGTTGACCATATTCCAATAGTTCTTCCATCGACTGCCACAGCTGATTTCCCTGGAGTAAAGTCTCTCTGGTAGGACCAATAATTTTTTGGGTAAATGGGGCTATCCTGATTAATAAGTATGGGACAGATTATGCCAATATGTCAGTCATCGGCCATTGACTAATTAATTGATTAACCGTTTAGTGTAGTTTCTCGCTTCCGAACGACTTGAGGTTCGTAATTAAACGAATCGCTTTCCCCGTTGCGCCAATACTTGGTTTTCTTCGGATGGCGGAACCTCCAACTTGTCTTCTGACTGTTCCATCTTCAACTAGTAGGGCAGTCGTATTGAGTCGAACGTTTCGTAATGACTAATTTCATTTGTCACTGCTAACTGTATGGTTTCCAATCCGTTATTATTGGTATGCTCATGCAATCCTTGGATACCGAAGTAAATGCCAAAATACCTTAGTATGAATCTTGCATCATACTTGAAACAAGCGTCGGAGGCACCTTTTACCTTTTTGAAAAAAAGCCTTTTTCCCAATCGGCAGACTTCTCCGTACCGTCAATAATATTTCTTTTCCCCAATAATAACAGGCTTTATTGTCTGTCTGACTAAGAAACTTATTCTAAGCACGTACAATATTGAATGGCATCTGTAATATACTATATATTACAGTTACTATTCTCCAAAATACCATTCTCTGTCTACGGTATTTTTTATAGTGCTATTATATTAGTCTGGTTCTTTGAAAGAGTACAGCCTAATTTAATTAGCAATTGATAATGTAAGATGGGGGGAAAATTCTTAATATTATAAATAGAAAAAAATATATTTTCTATTCGTTATGATTTCTAGCGGTATTCATTTTATATAATTTTTAATTATAATATTGGTAGAGTATCATTATTTTGAAAATTAATTAAAATATTATTAATTTAACAGTCTTCAAAGAATCATTCACTTTGGTTGATAAAGTTATAAATACTGAAAATTGGAAGAGTGAAATTAACTTTTTCACGGGTATACCATATTCGTGTATGAAAACATAAATTTTGATTGGATTTTTTAATTAATTTCACTCTATTTAAATTTTAACTGCTTTGTTGCATGAGTGGATTTTTTTAATATTTGGGTTAGTGGTCACTTTTGTTGTTGGCAGTTTGCTTTGAATGATTAAAAAATTAATAGTTTAGAAAATATAGTAAAACATATTAAATATTTTGTTACAATGACAAACTTTGAACAATTTCTATTACAAAATCAATTTTTTTTTATAGTTTGTCAATTTGCAAAGTTTTGACAAATAAATTGATTACATTGTAATTATTTGCAGAGAATTGTTAATGAAATAAAAATGTCCAAACTGGAATTCCGACATACGTTAACATGTGTGCTTGCGGTGGACATTCACCGTAATTGGAATATTTTCAGTTTACTCTTCTAAATTCCAATAATGGTTTTCATAGATGCATCAACTCATATGAATGAGGACGATTTATTCATTTTTCAATCTTATTATATCCTGCATTGTGCTTGTTAATAGACTCCGAAATAACAGGATTCAATTTTATTTATCAAAGCGCAACTTGCATGTGCATACATTATTTTGGTAGCAATGAAAATGATAAAGCTAAAACTCCCAGTAAACTAGTTTTCTAAATTCAATTACTGAAAACTTTCAACGTTATATAGCGTAGAAGTAAAAAACATCAACAACTTTTAAAAATCAACATTAAACCAGTGACAGGAAAATTCAATAAAATTACACCGGATTTCTCTGGTCGGTAGACTCTATCTCTGGCGGACTCGATCCTTATTAAAGAATGGTCGAAAACATGTCGTGTACCATATGTCGAAGTATTGCATAAAAAAAATTTAAAACCCTATGTTATCCTGCTTCATATAATTATATTTTAAAACAAATTATTTCCACCACCTAACAATAAAAATCATCATCATCCCTTTTCATTATGATTTTTGATATGGTAGGAAATCTCAGCTTATAAGCTATAGCTAGGAACCGAGTTGAGGGTCTTTACATTCCCCATCATGTATAGTACGACAAACACAAATTCATCTATTATGTTTATCAATAACCATTTTACAATATATTAGCTATCAGTCTGTAGGCTCTCGATCATTTTTGGTTCGTTAAATAATCCGATGGCTCTCTACTGTTCTATGCTCAATAAAATCTAATATTTGCTACGCTTGTTAATCAAATGGGACTTTAATTTATTGGCATAATCAGATGGGACTTAGTTTTTGATGCCATTCCTGTGGTGTTCATACTATTCCATATATCCTGAACGAATGCCACTTAATGTCGAATTTCTTTTTGAATTGAACTCCCTAGAACGATAGAAAGAATAGTTGAAATTAGTTGAATCTAATTTCAACTATTCTTCCTATCTAATTTTTTCAATGAATCTTTCAGGCTCCATAAAATTCTTCAACTTCTAACTGCTGCCTCCAACTATCGATTAGTCAGTTTCACAAAGGAAGCTGGCAGTTCCAATCTACACAAAATTAAAAATATCAAAATGATTTCGTAGCTGCGACGCTACCTTTAAAAATTCGTTATGGAATGTGGGTATTTTTGTACAAATGGAATGGGGGTATTTTTTACAAACGATCATCTACGAGTATAGTGATTGATTCACTGAGTACGTCACCAAAATCATACCACATCTAACCGATTCCAAATATTGGTCAGTATGGAGATTCAGGCAGAAGATGATAGCACGAATAATTATGAGACTGGTCATAAAATTTGTTATATAAGGTGTAGTAAAAGGAAATCCATTATTTTTGCATTAAATTGAAGGTTTTATTTAGCATAGATAGAATGATATAATTTAGGTCAAATATGCACCGTTTTGTTCGATAACTTGTTGCCATTTTGGAGCTAATATCATAATGCCTCTCTCATAGAAACCATCGTCCCTATTGGCAAAAAACTGGGACAGTTGATTTTCACAATCTTTTCTTGAGGCGAATTTTTCACCTGCAAAATCAATCGGCATAGACAGGAAGAGGTGTTAATCACTTGGTGCCAGGTCCGGACTATAAGGTGGATGCATAAGAACATCCCAACCAAGGTCCCGGAACTTCTGGCGAGTCACTATCGATGTCACTGGCGTTGTCCTAATGGAACACAATTTCTCTCCTATTTCTGGGCGATTGCTTCTTTCAGACGGTTCAATTGTTGACAGTATAGATCCGAATTAAGAGTTCGGCCGTAGGGGAGCAGCTCATAATAGATGATTCCCTGCCAGTCCCACCAAACACACAGCAAAACCTTCCTGGCTGTCAATCCTGGCTTGACCACCGTTTGCGCCGGGTGATCGCGATTTGACCACGACCGTTGTCGCTTGACGTTGTCGTAAGTGACCCACTTTTCATCACCAGTAACCATCTGCTTCAGAAATGGATCGATATTGTTGCGATTCAGCAGCGATTCGCAGATGGAAATTCGGTCCATGAGGTTTTTTTGCGATAACTCGTGTGGCACCCATACATCGGGCTTCTTTTTGTATCCAGCCTTATTTAAGTAGTTTTAAACGGTTTTTTGTGCAATGTTTAGCTCCTGGGCAATCGAAATAGTGTTTACGAGATGGTCGAACTCGACGATTTCCATTATTTTATCGACATTTTTGACAATTGGCCTTCCAGAGCGTGGTGCATCTTTGACATCAAAATTACCGGAACGGAATCGACGAAACCAAAATTGCGCATAATTAACTGTTTACAGTATCAGGACCATACCCACTGTTCACATTTTAAGCTGCCTGGCTTGCGTTTTCGCCTTTTCGAAGAAAAACTGTAAAATATGGCGTATTTTCTCTTTGTTGGTGTCCATCTTTGACGCGTGCTAAAAAAATACTGAGTCAAGTAATCACAAAACTGTATGAAAAACTTTTTTAGTACAAAATTTTATCTTTCTAACGCTATCTAGTGCAACCCGAGAGATACAGACTCCTAAAGCCATCTATTGGCAAAATAATGGATTACTTTTTACTACAATTTATATAACAAATTTTGATGAGACTGGTCGTGATATTACCGAAAGAATTGGGAAAGACTCATTTATTTCCAAAGCTTAAATGAAAGGCCTTGCAATTCAAGCCAGAGTTGAGACGACCTATAGATGAAATTAAAGCAAAGGAGGAAAAAGCTTAGAAACTTTTTATTAGGAATTTACACCTCGCAACCCCCATACAAGATATAAAAAAAGAATTAAAGATGCTAGCCCATGAGGTAATTAATATATCTTATCTTAAATAAAAAGACCAGCCACTAATAACAATGTTTTCTTCGAGGTTCACTGTCTTCTGCACTAGAAAATTAAAGTTGAAGAACACTATCCCATCAAACAAGTCCAAATACTACTAACACCCTTTATAAATATGTTAATGTCGGTTGTGTCCAATCGAGCGTCAAATGATCTAAAAGAAATGTCCACCACAAATTCCCTCTACATCCTATCATGGAATGCCAATAAGTTGAACTCTCATTGACAGAAACTACACATACTACTCCACAATAAACGTATTGACGTAACACTTATAACAGAGATGCACTTCATCTCAAGATCGTCCTTTACTATACCAGACTACGATACATATAGAATAGACCATCCTGATAATACTGCTCATGGTGGAACAGTTATCCATCAAATATTAGATCTATTTTACCTCCGAATCCAATTTTACCTCCGAATTCCATAGTAAATGTAGCATTTGTAAACTATACATATCCTCTCAATAAAGTCATCACTGCTTCCAAATTTTCATCCTTCTTCCAGTCACTTGCAGTATCATTCCTCGTGGGTGATAACTATAATGCTAAGCACAATCAATGGAGTAGCCGCGTTAATAATCCTTGAGGAGTGACTTTCTAAGACGCTCTATATTATACAAACTATTAAGTAATTTCGCCTCCAGCTCCAACTTACTGGCCAACATCTTCTTCTAAACGACTTGATATCCTTGACTACATTATTGCGACATCATTCCACCGCTCTTGCTGGTACAGCCATTCTTGTCTGAAAATTCTTAAAACCATTTTCTCACTCTGACTTTTCTTGTGAATCCTTACAATAAGTAGTTTTTATACTACTTATTGTAAGGATTCACAAGAAAAGTCTAATTTTTCTTATTAAAACGATGGTTAGTATTCGTATACTGTCCTCCAAAAAAATCATAACTGCCTCTAATTTTTCATCCATTTTTCAGTAATTCAATGCATTATTCCTAACGGCTGCATATTATAATGTTGAACACCCTCAATAGGGCTGCCGTGTTAGTTATGCTCGGCAAAAGATAATGCAAGATTTACTATGCTGTATAAAATATAAAATAATTTCCTCCTAACTCCAACAATTAGCTCAACGTCTCCTTCTAAACAACCTGACATCATTGCCTACTTTATAACCTCTCACTCTATAGATCCTTATTCATATATAGATACTCTAAAAGACCCAAATTCCGCCCATAGTACTGTTCACCTTACTTTTAAAATAAATCATTTTATCAAAAATCCTTCTCTCAGACTTAAAACCAAGCTTAAAAACAGAAAACAACATTGACTTAGCAGTACAGGACCTTACTACCATAAATATATGCAAAATTCAGTAACTAAAGCTCACGTTAAATAGCATAATGGTAATGTTTCAGAATGCGTAGACATAAAAACGAACTAAACCATCTACAACGGGAACTTTTAACAAAAATATAAAAATATCAAACTGAACGTTACGAACCGTATACGAGGAATATTAAAGACAATAATTCATTATGGACAACAACAAAACGAATTCTATCATATAAAAGTGCATCTCACCCATTGCGACAAAATGACGGTACCTGGGCAAAATCGGATATACAAAAGCTTGAGGTATTTGCGAAGGACTTGGTGAATACTTTCTCTCCTCGCAAGGATATAGAAGATAAGACGTACTAACAGAAAATTTTAGACAAACTCACAATTCAACTTTCTGCTAGTCCTAGTCGCAAAGGACACACAGAAAATTTATGACGAACTCACAATACCCCATTCGTAATTACAAATCGAATCTATCAGCTTTCCAGTAAATAGCCCCTGCTTATGATTTAATAACAGCTCCTATCCTGAAAACTCTCGCGTTTATCACCTACATATTTAATAGAATTCTTTGTATTACCTTTTTTTCGCTTACTTTCGAAATTTTCAATTATTAAAATAATTACCAAACCTAAAAATCTAGTAAATTTTCCATCCTCATAAAGACCTATCAGCTTGTCGCCAATCCTTAGAAAAATCTTTGAAAAACTCCTCTTAAAATACCTTTACCCTATCATTGAAGTTGCTAACATTATCCCCGGTCACCAATTTCGATCAGACACTCCACAACCTAACAATGCCATCGTATGGTTGATTAAATTGCCTCCTCTCTTGAGCAAAAAAGAGTACTATTCAGGCTCATTGCTATATATATCGTATGCGTCTGATCGAGTATGGCATCCTGGACTGCCCCAGTCTTCTTTATTTTAAAGTCATACCTATTCCAACGTCATTTCGAAGTAACAGTTAGTACTGACCATTCCAAAATATCCCCTATCACAGTTAGTGTTCCTTAAGGCAGTATTTTTTATCCAATCCTATACACTATTTCTACCTTTGATATCCCAACTAATCCCAAAACTATAACGGCTCCGTTTTCTGATAACACTGCTATTCTTGCATCCCATTCCAATGTCAAAATCGCTTCCAGAAACCTACAACCCCATATCAAAAATCTCCAAGGCTGGTTTCTAAAGTGGAGAGTAAATTTAAATAAGCAGAAGAGTATATATATTACCTTCAACCTCTGCAAAGATCCCCACCCTCCATCCCAATATACGAGAGTCGTTCAATAAGTCCTTAGAAAAGGATAGAAAAACACTGTTTTTTAAAATGTCCTTTTAGCTCTATCCAACCGTTTTTCCAAAATTTTTATCCCGTTAAAAAAATAGGATTTCGGAAGTTCTGCAAAATACTCATCCGTTTGAGCAATGACGGCCTCGTTGGAAGTGAACCGTCGTCCGCCAAGCCATTTCTTCAGATTGGGGAAAAGAAAATAGTCACTCGGGACCAAATCTGGTGAATAAGCGGGATGCTGTAACAATTCCATTCTCAATTCTACAATTTTGGCCATGGAAACAGCGCAGGTGTGCACACGCGCATTGTCCTGATGCAAGAGGATTTTTGTCTTCTTCAGATGGGGGCGTTTCTCTTTGATTTCCTCGCTCAACCGTTGCAATAAAGACATGTAATACGCTCCTGTTATTGTTTTTCCTTTTTCCAAGTAGTCGATAAAAATGATGCCCTGCGAATCCCAAAAGACCGTGGCCATCATCTCGCCGGCCGATGGCACAGTTTTTGCCTTCTTCAGAGTCCGTTCACCCTTGAAAATCCACTGTGATGACTGTCTCTTCGTTTCTGGAGTGTAGTAGTGTATCCAGGTTTCGTCCACAGTGACATATCGACGAAGGAATTTGGCAGGATTACGATGAAAGAGTGCCAACATAGCCTCAGAGTCCACTACACGATTGCGCTTATTCTCCTCTGAGAGCAAACGCGGCACCCATCTTGCCGAAATTTTTTTCACAGACAATTTTTCATTCGCGCACTTTAATTTGCCGATCGTTCAAAATCAGATCGTGGATTTTGTGGATGATTTCAGGAGTAGACACCTCAACTGGGCGTCCTGAACGATGTTCATCTTTTGTGGATGAACGGCCTCGTTTAAATTCATGCACCCAATTGTAAACCGTCGCAAACACAGGTGCAGATGTGCCATGAACTGCATCCAACTCGGCTTTGATTTCTTTCGGGCTTAAGCCTTTGAAAGGGAGATGTTTGATGACAGCCCTAAACTCGCTTTTTTCCATTGTTGTGCACAAATAAATGTCGTTAACTTTAATCGACGATAGAAATTGACCTACACTATGGATGGAGCTGAAAATTTGACAGCTTTCCTGTCGAAAAGGCTACTTACAAAAAAAAATCATTACCAACACTACGAGCGCAATTTCTTGGATTTTCTAAGGACTTATTGAACGACCCTCGTATTTTAATGGCGATATTATTCTACCAAAAGACAAATAACGCTACTTGGGACTAAACGTAGACAAACTTAACAGACGTTACCGACCACTTCTTAGACTACTGGATAGCCGATCGAAACTGACACTAAATTTACGACACAATTTTAAAACCAATCTGGACTTACGGTATTGACTTATGGTGTTCTACCAAGGCTTCCAATTCCTATCGCATCCAATCCGTTCAACAGAAAATCCTCCGAAAAATCATTGATGCCCCCCGTTCTATGTTCGTGACAAAGTTATTTACCGTGACTTAAATGTTCCCTTCGTTCATGATTCGTGCGTCTCCCGTACTAAAAAGTTACATTCTCGACTATCCTACTCCTTTAATCCACAGCTCTTAATCGTCGCCTTTCCTATTTAAACTAGCCGGCGTTTTAAAAGAAAATGGCCACGAGATTTCTTAAAATGTGAAAATCTCGTTAGGTAGAGAAACTCCGATGGGTGTTTACTGGCACATGTTCCTGTCATTATAGTGTCTTTATCATAAAATCTGCTCGTTACAATATTTATGGAGTTGTTAATAGCGCTAAAAAAAGAAAAAAAAGCTCCCCATAGCCTGCATCGAGATCGTTCTTGGGAATACCACACTCAAGGAAACTGTGATTCGCGCGCGTGAATTACTCGTATTGCCTTTTAAAATTTTCACCTGCCTTCACAAAAAATATACATATTCTTAGGAGTTTTGCACTGTTTTACGAAATTATTCAATTCATAGAATAAAAATTTACAAAGTAAATTCATTTCTAACCTTTAAACTGCCATAAGTCTTCTATAAATGAAATGTTAAATCTCTTTTCAACACTTTTAAATATACCAAAGATACCATGAGTATTAAACAGTTTTAAGATTTTTCGGTAATTTGAGATTTTCTATACAAAAAAAAATTGAGACCATTTTTGATTGGAGCATTTTAGTCATTTTAGACTTTTGCTTATTAAAAATTTTTGGATTAACTAAATGTAGTGTGAAATTCTAAAATGCCCTTTTGATGGCTAAATTTCTGCTATTTTAGCTTCTGAGAATATTTGAAAAATTTTGATATATATTTTAATTTTTCCCAAAATAAAAACGACAAGTCAACCGCACCTCCGCAATTCTTTTTTACTATTAAAAAATCAATTCTGCTTCGAATAAAAATTTCGTAATTATAGCCAAATGTAGCGAAAATTTAAATTGATTTGATTAATAAAACGACTGAAACAATTTTTTTATCAACAATGCAGTGAATAATTGGTTTCAGGAATATTCCGGAATGCTTATAAGCTATTTAATTTTTTAAAACTGATTTCAAAGAATGTGAATTGGATGGAAAATATTATAATATTTATATTTTTGAAGCTTCATTTAACTACCATAGAATAAATACTTATCTGAAGTGGAAATTTTTTTTCCAAAACTACTCGCTAGAGAGAAATTTTGATAAAAACGAATTTTTTTGCTTTACTTTTTTAAATGAATAAACCATGAAATAGTGTACGTAGCAGAATTTCCATTAACTTGTCTTATATCGAAATTATTAGTGGTACTATTTAGTGTTTGGTTAACATTTCTGTTTTGATTATTTTGTAGTAATTCTTTTTCTCAATGTTCGTTACGGAGGGAATTCAGCTTTGAATTTTCACTCCACCGAACTGCAAAATAAGATTAACATTGAATTTATTGGTTATCCATTGACGACCCCAAAAGAGTTGTTTCCATGTGAAAATTGCTACTAGTATAAAACAAAATTTTATTGGTTTTTCTCTTCGTTGATTTTCAACTAACTTCACAGTTGTTTATTCGCCAGTTCATCGAATCCCCATCAAAAAGGTTCTCTTTCTGAATGGATGCACTCAAATATGAACTGAGAATATTGTCGATATTTTTCTTCTATTTGACTTTTACATATATGTTACTCCATATATACTCTGATATAAATTTCAGTGGCTAGTAGCTACATAAATACCAAATTGGAAAAAAATTGATTATCCTAAAGGCATAAAGATATGTACTTAACTCGTACTCGGACGTTCATCGAAATACTAAATAAATCACGACTTTGATAATGTCTGGCTATCGTACTAGAACCGACTACTCGTAAGTGCTTATTACGAGCATATTGGGAAAAATATACAATAACAACAACAAAACCACTCCTACAAGGTATGAAACATAAGAAATTTTTGTATTCGATTTTTAACATTTTATACCAATCATCCCAAGAGAAACTGTTCCGTAATTGATCCCAATTGTATATACTCGTATTTATTTCTTCATCCTGACAATTGACTGCCGTTTACCAAGCACATAAAATGTTAATTAATAGAGTACATCAACAGCAAATAATAAACTTTCATTCGTTTTGGTAATTTAATTATGCTAACGTAGACAATATTCTGCCGACATGTTATTTAGCTACTTAATTAAGTGACTAGACTGTATATTTATACGGACAGAATATTTACGATGAAATTGTATTATTTCCAATTGTGCTGAAATTGTATATCAATAGCGTAGTAGAAAGTGTATGAAAGATTTTCATCATATACCATAACTAAAATTTCATATGAAAATATTGAATAAAATTTTCATATGAACCAAGTTTTTACCTTCCAAAAATTAGAAACAACCTCTTAATTTACAATATTATAGCATTCGTATTAAAAAAAAGGATCCCCATCCTATCTGTATTTATATCAAGACTTCAAGTATAGAACAAAATCATTCACTGAGCTCTAAAATTTAAATAAAATATTTTATTTATTTTGAAAAAGACCTCGTTCTCAACAATATACGAACTATTGGGTTGGCAGCTAAGTGATTGCCGATATTGAATATGAAAGAAAATTCAAATTTTTTACTTAAAAATATAACTTAAGTATTGTCCGTTTTTGTCGATGACCCTTTGCCATCTTGCAGGCAGTGTCATAAATCCGTGTCTGTAAAACTTATTACTTTTGCTAGCAAAAAACTGAGTTAAATGTGATTTTACAGCATCAGCGTCATTAAAAATTTTACCATTTAAGGAGTTCTGTATGGAACGAATCTGAAGGCGCTAGGTCAGGACTACACGAGGTCTGTTCAAAAAGTATCGCGAATTTTGTGTTTTTTTTTCAAAAATTATTTATTTATTCATGAATATCTATTTTGTCCCCTTCAAAGTATTCCCCACCAGATATTATACACTTGTGCCAACGTTTTTTCCAATCCTCGAAGCACTTCAAAAAATCATTTTTTGTGATCATGTTCACCTTCTGTTTCGATGCCGTCTTCATCTTCTCAATCATTGCGTAGCGTCATCCTTTCATGGGGCTCTTCAGTTTCGAGAACAAGAAACTGTTACAGGGGGCCAGATCTGAGGAATACGGTGACTGCGGCATTATTAGTGTGTTGTTCTTGGCCAAAAATGGTAAAAGCCAATTTTTGTTCTTCCACAAATTCGGGCGTTTCTGGCGGATTGCTTCGCGTAACTTGCGCATAACTTGCAGGTAATATTTCTTATTGAAGAAAACTGTAAGTAAAACCTTCACATTCTACCGAACTTGGTGCCCTTTTTTCGGTCTTGGCTCGTGCGGTAGCTTCCATTGGGATTATTGAGTTTTGATTTCCACGTTATAAGCATAATCCCATAATTGGTCACCAGTTATGACCCTTTGGAGCAAAATTGATCAAAAATCGAAGACGAGCCAAAACACGTGCAAGCAAAGCAGCTGTCAAAAATTAACTGAACATTCAAAATGGCCATACTTGTCGACATAAGTGAGAGACATGAGTACCAACATAACGCCACAAAAAATCTAAAATCGAATAAACGTAACCCGCGATACTTTTTGAACAGACCTCGTTTGGTGGATGTGACAACACACCCCAACCTAATTCCAATAATTTTTGGCGAGTGACCAAAGATGTGTGCTTTGCATAGTCATGCTGAAAAACAACACCCTTACGATTTGCCAATTCTGGCCGCTTGGAATGTTTAGTCGAACCCAAAGTTTGAGCTCGTGTGTCCATATCGGATTCAATACTGTAATGTGTAGTACCAATTTACTTTTATTGTCAGTTTTGACGTACTGTCCAGGAGTCGTAGTATATTTTCGTGTGACGACTCCAGGCTAACGATTTGTTGATTATAAGTTCAAGGTACTGCTCACTCGTTTTTTGTGGAATATTACTGCTATTAAGGGTTGTAATAGGATTGTGTTCGCGCCAAAGTGTAAAAGTAACATGAGCTAATTTTTGTTCATTCACTCTTACTATCCACCTTTTGGACAAGATTTCTACGATTTGATGAGGTTTTATATAATAGTGGTGGGTGTTTCATTGCTATGCACAAATAAATGTCGTTAACTTTAATCGACGATAGAAATTGACCTACGCTATGGATCGAGCTGAAATTCGTCAATAATGGTACTTACAAAAAAAAAATCTTTACCGACACTAAGAGTGCAATTTCTCGGATTTTCTAAGGATTTATTGAACGACCCTCGTATGCTATCTTACCCAAAAATAAACGAACTTTATATTTAAATCATACAACATGAAGCGCGATCTATTAAAAATTTGCAGCATTCAAACGCACCTAAATTCATGTAAATCGGATGTGAAAGTTACAGCCATTTCAATAAAAGAAAAAGTGTGCTAATTTTACAAAACAAAAATGGAACAAAGAGCAAAGATAAAAATTTGTGTTAAACTTGAAAAAAAAATCGCTGAGACATACAAATTGATGGAAAAAGTCGTACTCAAGTTTATACGTGGTTTACACGATTTAAAAATGGCCGTGAGGATTTAAAAGACGACCTAAAGCCAGGTCTTCCAGAAGCTAGTAATCGTATTGAATTGATAGAAAAAGTCCGTGAAATCATTGGTATCGATGCAAATTTTACTACGAGAATGTTGGCTGAGGAATTAAATACGAGTAAAAACACTATTTGGAGAATTTTAACTAAAGATTTTGGTAAAAGAAAGGTCTGTGCATGGCCAAGACATTTGTTGAAACTGCTGAAAACGATCCAGACTTTCTTGATTCGATCATAACTGGTGATGAGTCATGGTGCTTTAAATATGACCCTGAAACTAAGCGTCAATCTGCTGAATGGAAGTACAAAGGCGAGCCAAAACCAAAAATTAGAAACAACTTCTCAATTTACAATATTATAGCATTCGTATTAAAAAACAAGGATCCCCATCCTATCTGTATTTATATCAAGACTTCAAGTATAGAACAAAATCATTCATTGAGTTCTAAAATTTAAATAAGCGTCAATCTGCTGAATGGAAGTACAAAGGCGAGCCAAAACCAAAAAAATTGCGTTTTCAGAAGTTTCGAATCAAGACAATGTTGATTACTTTTTATTATTTCAAGGCTATTGTCCACAAGAAATTTGTTCCAGAAGGTCGATCTGTTAATGGAGAATACTATTTAGGCGTTTAAGATCGTTTGTGGAAAAGAGTTGGTCGTGTTAGACCTGAATATCCAGCAAGAGAATAGTTGTTTTTATTGCACGATAATGCACCAACTCACAAGACCAAAAAAGTGAACGAATTTTTGATGAAAAAACGGATTTCTCTCATCAACCACCCTCCGTATTCGCCTGATCTATCACCATGTGACTATTTTCTATTTCCAAAATTGAAAACCAAGATGAAAGAAGCATTTTATGATGATATCCCAGCCATTCAAGCAGCCGTAACCGAGGTGATGAAGAACATTCCCATAAATGACATAAAAAAATCGATGCATGCGCTGGTTGATTATTCCAAACGTTGTATTGAGTCTAATGGAACCTATTTTAAATAAATAATAACTTTCAAAGATAATATAATATGTATTTTATTCTATATCCAAAAAGTTCGGTTATTTTTGGGATATTTTTGGGTGTATTAAAGTGGTGAAAAGTGAAGTTCTGCTTTTGTAGTTTTGGAGTAACGCAAGTTTAACTTACAAAAGGTTGCAACGGGATCATAGGGAATACTTCTTTTCAAAATAATATGTTTTTCGGTGGCATGAAGCATTTCTGGATAGCCTTACCTTACTCAATCAAATCGGCAGAATAAGAGTACATTGTGTCAGATAAGACACTGCAGATACTTGATTGCTCCACCAAGGGCAACGCCCCATATCACACGGCCATATTTATTAACGGGTTTTAATTGTAAAAAGGGATTGCTGTGGTTCCTCAATTGGAAAAAAAAAACTTTACAAAACCAAAGCTTTCCATCCCTGCGTTGAACAACGTCATCGCCAACAACGTCTTCGGCAATATATAAGGTGTAGTAAAAGGAAATCCATTATTTTTGCATTAAATTGAAGGTTTTATTTAGCATAGATAGAATGATAAGATTTAGGTCAAATATGCACCGTTTTGTTTGATAACTTGTTGCCATTTTGGAGGTAATTTCATAATACCTCTCTCATAGAAACCCTCGTCCCTATTGGCAAAAAATTGGGACAGTCGTTGACAGTATAGGTCCGAATTAAGAGTTCAGCCGTAGGGGAGCAGCTCATAGTAGATGATTCCCTGCCAGTCCCACCAAACACACAGCAAAACCTTCCTGGCTGTCAATCCTGGCTTGACAACCGTTTGCGCCGGGTGACCGCGATTTGACCACGACCGTTGTCGCTTGACGTTGTCGTAAGTGACCCACTTTTCATCACCAGTAACCATCCGCTTCAGAAATGGATCGATATTGAAGCGATTCAGCAGCGATTCGCAGATAGAAATTCGGTCCATA
This sequence comes from Atherix ibis, assembly GCA_958298945.1. Taxonomy (NCBI): domain Eukaryota; kingdom Metazoa; phylum Arthropoda; class Insecta; order Diptera; family Athericidae; genus Atherix; species Atherix ibis. The sequence continues at coordinate 40,664,861 of OY282607.1, forward strand.
AGGTTTTTTTGCGATAACTCGTGTGGCACCCATACATCGAGCTTCTTTTTGTATCCAGCCTTATTTAAGTAGTTCCAAACGGTTTTTTGTGCAATGTTTAGCTTCTGGGCAATCGAAACAGTGCTTACGTGACGGTCGGACTCGACGATTTCCATTATTTTATCGACATTTTCGACAATTGGCCTTCCAGAGCGTGGTGCATTTTTGACATCAAAATTACCGGAACGGAATCGACAAAACCAAAATTGCGCGTGATTGACTGTTACAGTATCAGGACCATAAACACTATTCACATTTTCAGCTGCCTGGCTTGCGTTTTCGCCTTTATCGAAGAAAAACTGTAAAATATGGCGTATTTTCTCTTTGTTGGTGTCCACATTTGACGCGTGCTTACAAAACACTGAGTCAAGTAATCACAAATTGTATAAAAAGCGTTTTTAGTACGAAATCTTATCTTTCTAACGCCATCTAGTGCAACCCGATCGCACTTTTAAAACGGGAGATACAGACTCCTGAAGCCATCTATTGGCAAAATAATGGATTACTTTTTACTACAACTTATATATCTGTCCACGGGAACTGCTTTGAAGGGGATTGAGATTGATGTATTAAAATAAAATGAATACTCGTATGTTTTGCCAAAAAAAATTTAATATCTTTAATTTCCTGCCATGCATAGTATCTTTCTCATGAGATTCCGTCTATTGTGAAGAGATCTTAAATCGCAATACCCTTTCAAGTTATCTTTTAGTAAACAAAGTGACAAGGTTAGCCCGTTCTCAATTAACAAGTAATCGTTTCCATCAAAACCACACAATTACAGGTCCTCTTAATCAAAACCTCTTTAGTGATAACCAAATTTGAAGAAAAAAAATAATCACCTTTAAATAAGCTAAACTAGGTGAATTTGATCTTTTATATAGAAATTTGCATCTTTTACGATAAATGAGGTCCAAAGATCTCCGAATCGGTGCGTAGTCGATTGCAGAACCAAAATAAGCGCCGATGGTAACTTAAATATAAGAGTTTGAAGATATAGATTTCCGACAAAATTATTTTTACTATGAATTTTAATTCAAAATTTTATCTTGCAAATCACCTTTAATTAGAGATGCAAGCACAACACCTGGTCATGTCAGTTTGTTACCATCCCAAAGTTTAAATAACGTTTTTTAAGTAGAAATTTTGTCAACACTTATTCTTTGAACAAAGATAATAAATCTTTAATAAATACTTAAGTCTTTGATTAACTCTTGAGTTCATAAAAAAAAAAATTAATTATCTAAAGAAGATAAGACAACACATAAATGAATCACAATTGTTGAATAGTGGAATTATTTTATGATGAATTTTTTTGATAATGAACACGATTGGACTCATGCTCTTGTAATTAATATTAAATCTGCATTAAGACTTAAAATATTAATTGCGTGAATTTCATTTATCAAATACATAAAGTACAATATGAAATATTTACTTTTCTGATAAATACAAAGAGTGGAGATTCTTTAGAAAAATATAATTTACTTCCGAAAGAAGTTTTTCGGGGAATCACTCAACAACACTATCGAAATGGTGAGCACTTGATTGTCGACTAATTGTTGGAAATCCCGTAGACGTACTTTTGAGAAAATTCTTCAATATATTTTTTTTATCTTCTCGATAGCTCTACATATTATATTTAAAATAATAGTGTACAACTCATATTATCAGTTTTATCCATAGAAAAACATTATCGTTAATAAAGGAACTCACTTGTTTGAAAGTATTAGGATAATTGCAGGTAGAAGCGAGTTGCTAACCATAGAACTGTGAAATATACTATGAAGCGGGTTGCCAATTTAAATTTGTTTTGTTTTCTGAATATATTTTAGGTGTTTGGAACCTTGGGGTGAAGCATCGCTGATAGTGTAGGCGATATATTTTTTGTTGGAGCAGGCCACACGGACTCAGTCAAGTTCAATAAAGGACTTTTTTTTATTTTTTTTTATTTAGATATTTACAACTACAACATAGTAATTAGCAAATTTTTGCAATAGTATTAATTAACTTGATAGGTTGTGGGGAGTAAACATCCAATGAAGTTCCTCCTGCTAGCGTGTGTTTCTGTTAGGCCTCAGTATTTAAGTAAATCACGCGACCAGTGACGCTTAAGTCTTCGATGGGTATTTCTAGGGAAGGAAATGGAGGATAGTTCTTGAACAAGAGGATCATTATGATTGAGGACACGGGAACGGAACTTTTTATAACGAGATACAGCCACGCCAAAAACAAATGGGACTTTAAGATCACGATGAATAACAGTATTGCGTACATAAAAGGGGGCATCGACAATTGTACAGAGTATTTTTGATTGAAGGGATTGGATTCGACGGGAATTAGAAGGCTTAGTAGATCCCCAGAGTTCTAGTCCGTATGTCCATATGGGTTTCAGTAAGGTATTGTATAACAGTACTTTGCTGTCTATAGTAAGTTTGGAACGTTTGTCTAGAAGTCGAAGTAGTTTTAGGTATCGTCTTTTAAGTTCTTGTCTTTTAAGTCTTGTATGTGGGTTCCATGTCAAGCGTTTGTCTAAGTACAGTCCTAGATACCGAGCTTCGGTGTGTTGAGGTATGGCACTGCCATTAAGGTATATTGGAGGGCATGTCTCACGACGGAGAGTAAAAGTTACTTGGATAGATTTACGTTCATTGACTTTTATTCTCCACTTAGTAAACCAGTTCTGGAGGGTTTGGATTTCAATAAAGGACTAAATTAAAACATTTCGACGTTGCTTTCAATAATTTTCAATGACACCAGTTTACATGGAGTGGAGCTGCAGAAAAGCAATACCCCCTGTTACGAATCAGACGAAATAAATTGATATCCTTTAAAGCCCAAGTTCCATGCATACCTAATTAATACTAAAAATGAGCTAAAAAAATTTTACAACAAAAAGAAAACATCATAAGTAGTATAACTTGGCACACGCCATCTAGTCATGATGATCGCGGCTGCTATCAAAGGAAATTTTTAAATAAATATGCAAACTTAAGCACAAACAAAATATTTTGATTATTATTATATGGTCTCTGAGGCAAAAAGCTCCGACTTCATATTGCGTGTGTGTTGTCATTGTCAGCTTACCAAATGAAACTGGTTGATAAAAAGTTGGACGTAGCAATTAGAAACAGTTAAATTTTATGTTGTTTATTATTGTAGTTTACTTCCAGAAATTTAAAGACAGAGCCCGGAAAAGAAGTGGTAAAGTCTAGAAGCTCCACAACTCCACAATGCAAGGAAACTGATCAGAAAGAAATTCGGTTAAGGGTCAGTAACATTAAATATGGGGAATGGTGAGTTGAATGCCACACGAATGGTATGTACGAGTAGGACGAGATTGGTTATAGAAGAAGCAATTATGAGTAAGTGCGATTGAGATTATCTCTTACCAGCTGAGATAAGACCGCTTTACTAAATAAAGGAAACTTTGCAGAATTCGGACTAGGCATACCGCATTTCGGTCCTTTATTAGTTTCCTGCCATTGTAGAGTTATGGACCTCCTAGATTCTCCTACTTCATTTCTGTATCCTCTATTCAGTTTGCCAAAAGTTACTAATACGAAATTAATAAATTTCCCTTTGGAAAAGTTAATTTTCTAATATACCGAAAAATAAACGATAAAATTCTTATATAAAATATATATAAGGAGATAAAATTCTTTGAAAAATTTATTTTTTAATTTAATTTATATATAATACGTTTGTTCGTCTAGAATTTTTTTTCTTTATTAGAAAATAACTGCAAAATGCTTAATAATCTAGAAAGTAATTTCGTTGTTTCCCAAGAGAGGACTTAATTGTATTTTTTCACAACCAACTTAACACTTAAGTCGCATAATCATATATATTTTGACAGCTGACATAGCAAGGCTTGCTTGTGAAAAAATTCGTTTGATTCTGCAAAGTATTCTTTGCTTGATACCCCTTTAAATATGGAAAGTAAAAAACTGCATTTTCGGCATATTTTACTTTTTTACTATAGAAAAGATAAAAATGCTGTTCAAGGAAGAAAGAAATCATCCGATATGTACGGAGAAGATGTGTTAAGTGAGCGCCATTGCCAAACCTGGTTTGCATAATTTCGATCCGGTAATTTTTAGTCTCAAAGATGCACCACCTTCTGGAAGGGCAGTTGAAGCTGATGAAGACACAATTAAGGCATTAAATTGATGCAAACTCGTGAGATCAATGAGACATTAAATTTATCGAATATGACCGTTCATGATAATTTAAAACGGCTAGGTTTTATCTTAAAGCTCAACATATGGGTTCCTCATCTTCTTACGGAGAAAAATTTAAACCGTCGCATTGACGTTTATGATTTGCTTCTGAAACGCCAAGAAAATGATCCATTTTGAAGCGTATCATCAATGGGGACGAGAAATGGGTTGTCTACAATAATATTAAGTGCAAAATATCTTGGAGTAGAGAAGATGAACTTTCAAAGCACTTCGAAAGCCAATATTCATCAAAAAAAGCTTAATTTTGAGCTTCTATTGAGCAACACAATGATCAATTCTGAAGTGTTCTATCATCAGTTGAACAAATTAATTTGATTCACTTAAAGAAAAAAGGCCAGAATTGGTTAATAGGAAAGGTATATAACCACATACAAGTTTATGTCAGAGCTTGGATGGGATATACTACCACACCCACCATACTTTCTAGACTCAGCTCCTTCCGGTCTCTACAAAAATTTTAGACGATAAAACGTTTAATTTAAATGAGGAGGTCAAAAATTTTATGAGCGTGGAATCATGCTACTGTCAGAAAGATGGTAAAGGGTATTGTATCAGACTAGACAATATTTAATTGAATAAAATATTAATTCACTGTAAGAAAATCGTCTTTCATTTTTATAAAAAAAAAAAACGAAATTACTTCCCGGACAACCCAATACATTTTTTTTAAATATCGTATTTACTGTTTAATTACAATAAGTTTAAAAAATTATAAATTCAAATCACAATCAAAACTACAAATTTTTTATAAGATCTACTTATATTATTGAAGCAAATTAATTTAAGCTCTTAATTTTAAAATGAGTATAAATTATATCTAGTCTAAGAAAAGTAATTTACAAAAAGCAAAATATTACGCAACAGAAATAATCTATTATACGTATGTTATCTAAAGTACATCTACAATTAAAGTTGATCTAAATATAAGTATCTAGAAATGGTTGATTTCCAATTGTGAACGAAAATATTCATTTTATCTAGTATTGGAAACTTAAAAAGATATCAGATTTTTGATGTACACATGTATGATTAAGTGTTAACATTCAACATGTCAACATGGAATTAAATTGGAGCAAAAATTAATCATCGTTGAAGATGTTTAAACTGTCTGACAATTTTGTTGTCGATAATGCATTACGAATAAAAATAGGAAACAAATTAGTAATTAATTAAAATAATACGATATGAATATCGAACAGAATATTAATCATTCATTTAAGTTGAATGGTTATATCAGTAAAATTACCTGATAAGATAATAAAATGACAAAATAATATCTTCAACGAGTACTTGTAAAGGTATAAAAGTACGGAATTTTGCGAAATTTTATTCATTGTCAGCTACGTTTTTTAAGTAAAATAGTCAACAAATAACAACAACAAAAAAAGGTAAATATTAAAAATAAATAGAAAAAATGAATTTTGTAGAAAAAAGTGTGAATATTGTTTATTTTGTTATTTAGATGAAATATTTCGCAGTTATTGCTTTAGCGGCTTTTGCTCTATTAGCTGTTGGCATAGAAGCACAAAGCAACAATTTCCAATGGGGAACTCCCTCAACGAGAGATCAGCTCCTACACCGTGAAATTGTTCAAAAAAAATCAAAAATCCTTCAAATCGTTACCAGTGATTTCATCTTCCCTTTAAAGGTAATGCGAACTCTATTTTAGATTGTTTTTTTTTTTTTTTGAAACAATCTAAAATTATTTTTTTAGGGTCAAATGAATAACCGCAACATAACCGCTATTCGTGCCACTGATCAATACGTCAATGGTAAAGGAGGATATGCTTCCCTCTTGGAAGGTGGTGTTGGCTATAAGAACGTAAAAGTTCATCTTAAATCACAACGCGGACATGGTTTCAACTTCATTTTGGAGATTTATGGATATTGAAATTAATTTTTTAATAAATAAAACCGCATAACTATTAAAGAAATAACTTTAATTTTGTGAGTTTTATTATTCTGACTTCTCTGAATTTATTTGGTTTTACTTATTGTGCATTTGAATAAAGTTCGTATTAAAAAGTTTGGTGATCAAAATGAAATTTTTTAGATGAAAACCAATTTTATTTTTAAGTATTCGTACAGAAAATGCAAAATTGAAAATTGTGTAGATCAATGCGCTTGAGATTATCCTTTTAAAAAAGCCAGTTCTCAAATATGCTTCTTAAAGTCTTTATAATTAACTTAATAATAAGGGGAGGTGGGGGTATCTTATTTGGTGGTAACTTTACATGTTAGTTTTGTATTGAGGTTGTTCTATACAGAATATCTGAATATAAGATATTTAAATCCACACCGTCGCTCTACTTTTTCTTCTTTTTTCTCTAAAAAGATTACTCTTCTTATGTATTTAGTGAAAATCTATTGCTTTAAAAAAAATACCTTTACAAACACCTTTACAATCCTGATACAAGATTTAATTGAATTTGACATGGTTAGGCATTTTAATATTATAGCATACGGGCTTATACTAAAATCTTATTTTTCTGATCGACTGTTTCAGGTATAAAAAGTACTGAAATAGAAGATATTTTTCCCACTTCGGACGGAGCTCCTCAATTCCATCAAAAAATGGAGAAAGAAAGTGAAAAGGGAAAAATGTGCTCATGTTACTTTTACTCTCTGACATGAAGTATATACTTTTATGTTAATGAATCTATACGGGAATAATTAAAGTATGATATCTTGGTCTGTACTTGGATAAACGACCTATATTGAAGACTAAAATGGCAACCTCTTAACCGACAATTTCTTAAGTTATTAGACTAATGGTACTTTACCACAAAGTCCTTATTTATACAATTCTACCGACTTGAACTTCTATAATAATAACAGTTCGGCTGAAAAGTTTATAAGATAACACAGTAAAAATATTTTTTTTGCAAAATTCAATTTTATTATTCAACTGAATTGCCTTCGAGGGCGAAACAGCGATTATAGCGATCTTCCAACTTTTCGATACCATTTTTATAGTTCTTTTTCGGTTTTGCCTCAAAATAGGCCTTAGTTTCGGCAGTCACTTCATCATCGGTCTTAAATTTCTTGCCAGCGAGCATTCTCTTGAGGTCTGCAAACAGGAAAAAGTCGCTGGGAGCCAGATCTGGAGAATACGGTGGATGGGGAAGCAATTCGTAGCCCAATTCATTGAGTTTGACCATCGTTTTAATCGACTTGTGACACGGTGCATTGTCTTGGTGAAACAACACTTTTTTCTTCTTCAAATGAGGCCGTTTCTTAGCGATTTCTTTCTTCAAACGATCCAATAACGCTATAAAATAGTCGCTGTTGATCGTCTGTCCCTTCTGGAGATAGTCAATGAATATTATACCATGCGCATCCCAAAATACAGACGCCATCACCTTGCCAGCCGACTGTTGCGTCTTTCCACGCTTTGGATTCGGTTCGTCACTCGCTCTCCACTCTGCCGACTGCCGATTGGACTCTGGAGTGTAGTGACGGAGCCTTGTTTCATCCATTGTCACATATCGACGCAAAAATTCGGGTTTATTGCGCTTGAACAGCTCCAAACACTGCTCAGAATCATCAACACATTGTTTTTTTTGGTCCACAGTGAGCTCACGCGGCACCCACTTTGCACACAGCTTTCGCATGCCCAAATATTCATGCACGCTATGTCCAACACGCTCTTTCGATATCTTCAGAGTCTCAGCTATCTCGCTCAACTTCACTTTACGGTCATTTAAAATTATTTTGTGGATTTTTTTGATGTTTTCTGCCGTAACCACCTCTTTTGGGCGTCCACTGCGTTCTGCATCAACTGTGCTCGTACGACCAGTTCGAAACTGACGAAACCAATATTTCACAGTTGAAATAGCTGGAGCAGAGTCCGGATAACGTTTGTCAAACCATGCTTTGGTTTCCACTGTATTATTTTTCATCAAAAAGCAATGCTTTATCAATACACGAAATTCGTCTTTATCCATTTTTTTTCAATAACAAAAGTTGCTTCACTCAAAATGCTATATCTCACGAACCAATCGACCGATTGCTGTCAAATTTTGACAGGAATCATTTGAAGGATGATGCTTTGTGATAATTACATAAAGCGCCATCTAGACGTCAACCTTATAAACTTTTCAGCCGAACTGTTACTAAAGACTAATCCACAACTTCTCTATTAATAGTAACTCACCGACTCCACAAAATCACATTACCAGATAATTTGTTAATTACATAATTAAAATTACAAAAAAATGGCCTTACATGGAGAAGCAAAGCTTACTCAGTTACACATTATGCTTTAACTCATCTACACGTTATGCTTTATACGTGTATTATCACTTGTGTAGTTGCAGATATACCCCAGAAAATACAGGGTAGTTTTTATGTTCCAGGCCAAAGTTTTTTCTTATAAACCTTTAAACAAAATACAATTTTATAATTTATGTTCCATTTGTTCATTATGTGCTTCTACACATAAGCATTATGAATGAAATATGTTACAGGTCAAATTTTCTCCTTGAGCCGAGACCTTTAAGGCATATTTTTCACAATATTTTCGCAGACTTCTAGCGTTATTTTCGAAATTTCGTTTCGAATGTTGTTTTTAAGCATGTTAATTTGTTGGTTAGTCGGTTTGTTGGTTTGTTTGTTTGTTGGTAAAAGCTGTCAGAGCTTGGACGGGATATACTACCACACCCACCATACTTTCCAGACTGAGCACCTTCAGATTATCATTTGTTCCGGTCTCTACAAAAATTTGAGACGGTATAACGTTTCATTCAAATGAGGAGGTTTGTGGGTTTGTTGGTTTGTTGGTTTGTTGGCCTGTTCGTTTATTGGTTTGTTGGTTTGTTGGTTTGTGGGGTTGGTGGTTTGTTGGTTTGTTGGTTTGTTGGTTTGTTGGATTGTTGGTTTGTTGGTTTGTTGGTTTGTTGGTTTGTTGGTTTGTTGGTTTGTGGGGTTGGTGGTTTGTTGGTTTGTGGGGTTGGTGGTTTGTTGGTTTGTTGGTTTGTTGGTTTGTTGGATTGTTGATTTGTTGGTTTGTTGGTTTGTTGGTTTGTTGGTTTGTTGGTTTGTTGGTTTGTGGGGTTGGTGGTTTGTTGGTTCATAATTTATATTCCAGACTTCTAGCGTTATTTTCGAAATTTCGTTTGGAATGTTGTTCTTAAGCATCAAGGGTGTAGTTAGTTTGTTAGTGCACACCTTCTTCTTTAAGCAACCTCATACGAAAAAATCGGGAGGGTTCATACATTTATATAAAAAAAACAATTATTCACTTTACCGCAGTAATGTATAAAATATAATTTCAATTAATTTTGATAGTCATACTTAATATCCAGCGCATTTGAAAATAGAACCGATAAAGGCATGATGCCAGTAGTACTTAGTAATATTCAAAATTTTGGTAATTATTGACTTTCATTTGCACTTAAACAATATATATATTTTTTGTTGTTTCTCTTATTGATCTTCTCAATTACCGCAATTATAAAATATGATTGGAGCAAATACAAAATAGGATTTAAGTTATTGTGTATTCACTGAGCGAATAATTGCAAATGACAATCATTAAAATACAATATTTAAGTAGAAATTTTATAATTTTAATATTAACTGAGTTGAAAAGTGACCATGAATAGAGTTGAAATTATTTGTGCTATTCTAGTATTATTTATGCCTAAGATTATTTGGCAAGTAAGTATAATATTTCGAAGCAGTTAAAGTTTTTTCTGTTAATTAAATATTTATTCTATTGTACGATTAGGAACTCTTCTGCATTATAGATTCAAATATAGATATTTGGACAAATTCGACGTATGTGAACTTAACAATGCCAATTCGACAGTACAATCCTCTAACATTCGATTTCCACGTCGAAATCAATCACATAATCAAGGATGCCAATGTACATATTGATTTAAGAATTGAATCAAGAAAACAAACTCATGTCCTTGTTAATCGTACGATGAATATGTGCAATTTATTAACTTTTAAAGACGTGGACATTTTTACAATGGCGGCTGTTGGATTTCTAAAAGATATTAAAAATATGCCAAAATCATGTCCATTACAACCGGTAAAAATATTTTCATTTTATATTTTAACTAAAAAATATCAAATATTTACTAAACACATTACTATATTCTAGCTAAAAATTTTAAAAACTGGTATTATATACGATTTTAAAAAGCTACCTATACTCTTTGGAACTGGATTCGTTATTATGAGAACCATATTAAGCGTTCGTGAAAATAACAGATTTTTACCTATTATAGATATAAAATCAAGATTAAATATGACCGCAAAATCTGGCAGAAAACGTTGCTCAAATAAAATGAATAATAAAAATTGAAAAATAAATAGAATAATTAGTAGAAATAATTATTCTATACTCGAATATGAATGTGAGTAATTTTTAAAGAAATCAATTGAAAAGAATTTTCAATAAAATCAAAATACGGGGTGCGGTTTATATATTTTAATAACTTTTAAAGGCAAGCTCTTTTCAGCACATTTTTTATAATATTTTCGTTAACTTCTGGTGTTATTTCCGCTATTTTGTTTTGAATATTGTCCTTAAGCATCGAGGTTATGGTTAGTTTTTTTAGTGTATACTTTTTTCTTCAAGTAACCTCATACGAAGAAATCGGAAGAATTCAAATCAGGGGATCGTGGGGGCCATTCGATATCACCACGTTTTGACATTATTCGGTCAGGAAAGATTTCTCTCAAAATTTGAATAGCAGCGTGAGTTATATGTAATATGCACCTCGTTTTGTAACCACATGATCTGTAGCAACCACATTATCTGTAGACCTAATTGATCCAATTCAGGTAGAAGAAAATTTTCCAACATGTCCCGATTACGGTCAAAGAAATATGGCCCAATGATGACGCTGCACCAAATGCTGCATTATACAGTAACTCTACGAGGGTGTATCAGTTGAGGGTTTTCAGTGCCCCAATAGTGGTTATTCTCTTTATTAACAAAGTCAGACAAGTCAAAGTTTGTTTCGTCGCTGTTAATGTTATTTTTGTTAAAAATGCTGGTCGTCTATACCGAACTGTGAAACTCGAGCACTCCGGTCTCGCCGTCGTTCATGGTCATTTGCCTGCAGCTGTTGTATCAATTGATTTTTATACAGATTAAAAAGCAAATCTTTTTTGAAAATTTTTAATAAATATGATCAAGATATTCCCAATTCTTGTACACGGTGTCGATGATAGATACTCGAGCATTCAGCAACATTCTCTCTGCCTCATTGCATCAATCTTTTCAGGTGTACGTTGGCTCAATTGTTACTCAGTCTTTGCTTTATCTCCCAGTGTATGCATTTTTCAAAATTCTTCACTACACGCTGAATCGTTGACTTCTACGCAAATAATTAACACCAAAAAAGTCCGCATAATCATAATCAAATAATTAACACCAAAAAAGTCCGCATGATTATGGGATTTTATCCGCATAATTATTATTGAATAATTATTTAAATAAAATATTTCAATAATTGCAACACTTTATTATAGCGTAAGATACTTTATCATAATTTGTTATCAATAACTCTACGACTGTGAAATGACAATAGACAAATATCATCCAATCCAAAATGCCGGCCAAACAAAATCAACCTGCAGCATGAAAAGCACCCTGTATAAAGAGTGGGTAATTTGCTTTTTTTTTAATACTGAAAATTAAAGTAAAATTTATTACAATTTTGCGTAGAAACAATATCATTCAATTGACTATCATTATTAAATTTTCAGGCCTGCATCTGAACGTAGAAAATTTTTATGAATTTTTCCAATAAAACTGGATCAACGACCGATTCTTACCGAATGTTGTTTATTACATCTTGAAATGTTCTTGAATGAATTGCATATACTTTTACTATTTAATAACCCCAAAGAAAATAGTCCGACAATGTCAAATCGCAAGATCTTGGCGGTCAACATAACGTCAACGGTTCGTAAGATTATTCGATCACCATATTTAGTGACCCATATTTTGTAGTTCAAAGCACCGTCTTAGTGAAATCTAAGCCCATTTGAATAATATTTCGGTTACAAATAGTTCGTTAACATATCACAATATAGTTCACAATTCACTGCAAAGGCCTCTTTCCGATAAGTTCCGGAAAAGAACGGTCCAGTGATTGCACGAGCCACAAACAATGCCTTTTTTAAAATGAGGTTTTCCGCGCCACTGTTTCATTTGATGTGAGAATATGCTTAGACGCTAAATTTGATTTTTAATTTTAAAATTTTAAGGTCTCTCAAGCATCCAATTAACAAATGTTCTGCGCATTACATAGTCCAATAGTTAAGTAATTTGTACATTGTACGAATGTAGATGAAGGTCGATGTGCAAAATTTTAAAAGCGCTTTATAATTTTGCAAATTTCGGCCTGAAAAGGCCAATTTAATATACAAAATTTGGCAAAACGCCATTAATTAAAATGTGTATTATTAAAATCCGATATTCTGCTGTTAATAACTCCATGATTATAATTGTACTACTTTATACTTGACATCTGGCCTACCCTATACTAAAAAGTAGCAAATTTCTGTGTTTTTGGTGGTTTTTGGATTTTAAGAGTTACTATCTACTAAATTACTAAAAATATACTCAATTTTCAAAATAAGATAATCTTCGGATGAGTTTTCGCACGATTTTTCGTAGTTTTTTAACTAAAAAATGTTATCTTTTGTTGCCTTTTAAATCAGTTTTCACAATTTATGGCATAAATATTGTGAAAATACACTAACATAAAAAAAACAATTATTCACTTTACTATAGTAATGTACAAAATGTAATTCCAATTATTTTTGATAGTAATATTAATGTCCAGCGTAGTTAGTAGTATTTATAATTTTGGTAATTGTTGACTTTCATTTGCACTTAAACAATATATATTTTTTGTTGTTTCTCTTATTGATCTGCTCAATTATCGTAATTATTAAATATGGTTGGAATAAATACAAAATAGGATTTAAATTATTGTATATTCATTGAGTGTATAATTGGAAATGATAATCATTAAAATATAATATTTAAGTAGAAATATTATAATTTTAATATTAACTTAGTTGAAAAGTGACCATGAATAGAGTTGAAATTATTTGTGCTATTCTAGTATTATTTATGCCTAAGGTTATTTGGCAAGTAAGTATAATATTTTGAAGTAGTGAACATTTTTTCTGTTAATTAAATATTCATTCTATTGTACGATTAGCAAATGTTCTGCATTGTAGATTCAAATATGGATATTTGGACTAATTCGACGTATGTGAACTTAAGAATACCAATTCGACGGTACAATCCTCTAACAATAGATATTCACGCCGAAATCAATCACATAATCAAGGATGCCAAAATACATATTGATTTAAGAATTGAAGCAAAAAAACAAACCCATGTCCTTATCAATCGTACAATGAGTGTGTGCAATTTATTAGCTTTTAAAGATGTGGATATGTTTACGATGGTGGTTATTGGATTCATAAAAGATATTAAAAGTATACCAAAATCCTGTCCATTACAACCGGTGAAAAAAATTTTCTTTTAAAATTTTAACTAAATATCAACTAAAAAAATTACTATATTTTAGCTAAAAATTTCAGAAACTGGTATTAAATATGATGTTAGAAAGGTGCCTGTACTCGTTGGAACTGGATTCGTTATTATGAGAGCAATAGTAAACGTTCGCGAAAATAACAGATTTTCACCTATTTTGGATTTGACAACAAGATTAAATATGACCGCAAAATCTGGTAAAAAACCTTGCTCAAATAAAATGAATAATTAAAATTGAAAAATAAATAGAATAATTAGTAGAAATAATTCTGATATAATCGAATATGAATATGAGAAATTTTTAAAGAAATCAATTGAGTAGAGTTTTCAATAAAATAAAAATATTTTCGTTTTCTGCAAGTGTCTATTAATTATTTTCAACTGGTTTTAGAATTAAAGAAATATGATACATGGAAAACTGTAAAAATCATATCCAAAAAATTATGCTGACTTAACTTGCTAATTTTCTAAAAAAAATCCTTGAGTGGTGTTTTTTCATCAACAAGATTTGACAAAAATATTTTAATTTTTCGTCCAAATTAGAACCTTTACAAATCGAATAATTTTAGTAGTTCTTAAATTAATCTTGAAGTCATCAATTTTTTATGCAAATTATTAAAACGACTCATATAAGTTGTAGAAAAAAGAAATCCATTATTTTTGCATTAAATTGAAGGTTTTATTTAGCATAGATAGAATAATAAGATTTAGGTCAAATATGCACCGTTTTGTTCGATAGCTTGTTGCCATTTTGGAGGTAATTTCATAATGCCTCTCTCATAGAAACCCTCGTCCCTATTGGCAAAAAACTGGGACAGTCGATTTTCAGAATCTTCTCTTGAGGCGAATTTTTCACCTTCAAAATCATTCGTCATAGACAGGAAGAGGTGGTAATCACTTGGTGCCAGGTCTGGACTATAAGGTTGGTGCATAAGAACATCCCAACCAAGGTCCCGGAACTTCTGGCGAGTCACTATCGATGTTTGCGGCCTGGCGTTGTCCTGATGGAACACAATTCCTCTCCTATTGGCCAAAGCTGGCCGCTTCTGGGCGATTGCTTCTTTCAGACGGTCCAATTGTTGACAGTATAGATCCGAATTAAGGGTTCGGCCGTAGGGGAGCAGCTCATAGTAGATGATTCCCTGCCAGAACATTTAAGTGGTTCCAAACGATTTTTTGTGCAATGTTTAGCTCCTGGGCAATCGAAACAGTGTTTACGAGACGGTCGGACTCGACGATTTCCATTATTTTATCGACATTTTCGACAATTGGCCTTCCAGAGCGTGGTGCATCTTTGACATCAAAATTACCGGAACGGAATCGACGAAACCAAAATTGCGCATCACAGTATAAGGACCATACCCACTGTTCACATTTTCAGCTACCTGGCTTGCGTTTTCGTTTTTATCGAAGAAAACTGTAAAATATGGCGTATTTTCTCTTTGTTGGTGTCCATCTTTGACGATTTCTAAAATAAATACTGAGTCAAGTAATCACACAACTGTATGAGAACCTTTTTTAATACAAAATTTTATCTTTCTAACGCCATCTAGTGCAATCCAATCGCTCTTTTAAAACGGGAGATACAGACTCCTAAAGCCATCTATTGGCAAAATATTGGATTACTTTTTACTACAATTTATATAAAAGTACTTTCCGATAATATTTAATTTAATGAACTAAATTTGGCTTTAAAGCAGAGATAGTACAAAAATGTCAGTACCTTAAACTTAGATAAGGTAAAGAAAAATGCAATAAAAACCAAAATTTTCGTAATATAGAAGTATTAGAGTTTATTGAAGCAAATCAATATCGCGAAAAAAATTAAAAATACATCCTTTTTATAATAATATATACCAATTAATAAAATTCAAAACTGATCGGATGCTCAATACCAAAATACAGATATAAAAACATCTTTAAGCTGGCGGAGTGGGAAGTTGTCTTAACAATACTGAAAATTCTTAAATTATATTTTTTAGGCAGAATCTTCATGATTCGACAAGTGGGATTTTTTGTTCTTTTGCATGACGGAAAACTGCATTTCGTAAGGATCCTTCTATTCTACTCTACTCTTCAACAAATGCATCAAGCACTATCCAAATGTTAACATTTCCTATATGCGGATAAATATTTTGTACTAGTTGCTGGGACAAATCTCCAAGTAACACTAAACCATGTCAGTAGCACTATTGGCAAATTATAGGTTTGGAGGGAGTACAACCGCATAATTATTACTATTATGTGTCCACGTCTGCAGGAAAAGTAATTGTAGTACAAGTGTTTCATCGCTTAGCCTACCTTCCCTCAACCTTGTAGGTATATCCTTTACCCAAGGAGGAAATAGTTTTTAGAGCTATAAGTGTAAAGTTTCAGTACCTGAAAAAATTCTCTGTTTCTTCACTCTTTATATCAAACTAGCTAGTGGAGCACAACGGACTTCTCCAGTCTTATAATCTTTATAGAAACTTTCTCCAAAAAACCCATTTTCCTTAAAAATATAAAAAAACTATTTTGACTAGAACCAGCTCAAAAAAAATCATCCCCTTTTTTCTAATTGCAACAAAATTTTAAACAGATCCTTTTACTATCACACTACTTTTTCGATAAATTTACAGAGTAAGTACGAACTCATCTAACTACAGGAAACTTTTTTAAGAATTTCTATCGTTCTTTTTAATCAATCCAATCTTTTTGGATAGCCAAGCCCTTCTTCGAAGCTATTTGCGGCCCATTTAGTCCTATGCTCAAGAAAATTCGATAGAGCCTGTTTATCAATATGAGTGTCGATTTATGTAGGATACCGGATCATGTAGGAATTATCCGGCATTCGGTGTTCACAGCCATCTGTTATCTGTCTTGTCTACTAGCAGAATGTGAAATAACATCCTCAGTTATGCAGAAATAGTATAGAATGCAGACTGGACTAATAGTGAGACCTCTTTGGTGAACTACTAACAATCTAGTTAACTCAACATCCTTGCCAAAATGCAGGGTACAAAAACTGCTACAAATTTAGATAGACCTTCGTTCCTAACTTTCATTTTGGAAAAAAAACACGCTATATTTTCCATTTCTTTGAGGTTCTGGTAACTATTCCAAAGGTGTGGTTGTCGGCAAACAGAAAATTTTCTTCTAATAGAATTCTTTTAATTGTTTAACAATTTCATTTTAGAGTCGATTTTTAACCTAATCAAGCATACAAACATTTTTAAAAAAAAGTATACAAAAGGTAACTGATCTAGCCTAATGAAAACAGACTATTTTCGATAAGGGGACAGGTAACTCCAACCTAAAAAGTTGCTAAAGTAACATCATAGTCGTGGTACTATAAGGTGGTCTCTGACTCATGTTCAAGTGACCTTAATTCAAGAAAACAAACAAACACATTCAATAATTAATTACGGATCTCATTATTAAGGTTTATCAATCCGCTGCAGTCCAATTTCTATTACAGTAAAATCCTACAATAGTAAATAGAGGACACTGAAATTTAACATCAATTTTGTTTAAATTTTGTATACTAAATTAGTAAAACCAATTAAAATGTCACTAATTACTTATAATCAGAAAAAATTACCTCAATTATTAAATATGCTTGGAACAAATACAAAATCGAATTTAAATTATTGTATATTCATTGAGCGAATAATTACAAATCATAATCATTAACATATAATATTTAAGTGAAAATTTTATGATTTTAATATTAACTGAGTTGAAAAGTGATCATGAATAGAGTTGAAATTATTTGTGCTATTCTAGTATTATTTATGCCTAAGATTATTTGGCAAGTAAGTATAATATTTTGAAGCAGCAAAAGTATTTTTTGTTAACTAAATATTCATTATATTGTACGATTAGCAACTCTTCTGCATTATAGATTCAAATATGGATATTTGGACAAATTCGACGTATATGAATTTAAAAGTACCAATTCGACAGTACAATCCTCTTATATTAGATATTCACGTCGAAATCAATCATATAATAAAGGATGCCAAAATACATATTGATTTAAGAATTGAAGCAAAGAAACAAACTCATATCCTTGTTAATCGTACAATGAATGTGTGCGATTTATTAACTTTGAAAAACTTGGACATGTTTACAATGGTGGTTGTTGGATTCATGAAAGATATTAAAAGTATACCGAAATCCTGTCCATTACAACCGGTAAAAAACTTTTTATTTTTAAATTTTAACTAAAAAATATCCAAAAAATTACTTTTTTTTAGCTAAATATTTCAGAAACTGGTGTAAAATATGATTTAACAAAGTTGCCTGTACTCTTTGCAACTGGATTCGTTTTTATGAGAACCATAGTAAACGTTCGTGATAATAACAAATTTTTCCCTATTTTGGATGTGAAAACAATATTTAATATGACCGCAAAATCTGGCAGAAAACCTTGCTCAAATAAAATGAATAATAAAAATCCGCTACAATCCAATTAATTGTTTATCAACCTTGAAATAGGCTATAAATATTAGTAAGTCATTACAGTAAAATCCTACAAAACCGATGATAATAAATAGATCAATGAAATTTTGCATCAATTTTGTTTAAATTTTGTATACCAACTAGTAAAACCAATTCAAATGTCACTAATTACTTATAATCAGTAAAAATTATTTCGCTTGAAAATTCTCATCAAAACATCATAGCTGTTGGTACACAAGATACTCGCCTCGCCATTACGAGCTCTTGTTCGTATTCAAGCGGAGGATCCTTCAAAGAATTGTTGGTCCTCTACATGAGACTGGTTAATTTCGGAGCCTATTTATTGACGAGATCCTGGAACGTTAACGCGCCCCTCGGGTTGAAGATAAAATTAAGCTCAATCGGCTAGGGTGGGCTGGACACTTAATCCATATGCATGTGGAAGGTTCTACCCGGAAAGTCTCCAGTGACTTCATTTATGCGTCAAGAAGACGCTTTAGGACCTGCCTTCGGTGAAGGGACGGCATAGGCCAGGACGCCAAAAATATGCTAAGAGTGTCAAACTGTAAGGCCACAGCAAACTTGATTATGATTTGTACTTAAACAATATGTATTTTTTGTTGTTTCTCTTATTGATCTGCTTAATTACCGCAATTATTAAATATGGTTGGAACAAATACAAAATCAGATTAAAAATATTGCGTATTCACTGAGCGAATAATTGCAAATGACAATCATTAAAATACAATATTTAAGTAGAAATTTTCCTAATTTTAATATTAACTAAATTGAAAAGTGATCATGAATAGAGTTGAAATTATTTGTGCTATTCTAGTATTATTTATGCCTAAGGTTATTTGGCAAGTAAGTATAATATTTTGAAGCAGCAAAAGTATTTTTGATAACTAAATATTCATTATATTGTACGATTAGCAACTCTTCTGCATTATAGATTCAAATATAGATATTTGGACAAATGCGACGTATGTGAACTTAAGAGTACCAATTCGACGTTACAATCCTCTAACAATAGATATTCACATCGAAATCAATCACATAATCAATGATGCCAATGTACATATTGATTTAAGAATTGAATCAAAAAAACAAACTCATGTCCTTATCAATCGTACAATGAATGTGTGCAATATAATAAGTTTTAAAAACTTGGACATTTTTACAATGGCGGCTTTTGGATTTCTAAAAGATATTAAAAATATGCCAAAATCATGTCCATTACAACCGGTGAAAAACTTTTTCTTTTTAAATTTTAACTAAAAAATGGTCAAATATTTACTAAAAAAATTACTATATTTTAGCTAAAAATTTCAGAAACTGGCATAAAATATGATGTTAAAAAGATACCTGTACTCTTTGGAAGTGGATTCGGTATTCTGAGAGCAATAGTAAACGTTCGAGAAAATAACAGATTTTTACCTATTATAGATGCAAAAATAAGATTCAATATGACCGCAAAATCTGGCAGAAAACCTTGTCCAAATAAAATGAATAATTAAAATTGAAAAATAAATAGAATAATTAGTAGAAATTATTCTGCTTTAATCAAATATGAAAATGAGAAATTTTTAAAGAAATCACTTGAGTAGAGTTTTCAATAAAATAAAAATACGGCGTGCATTTTATGTTCCAGTTTGAAGTTTTTTATTTTAATAACATTTTTTATACCATTTTCGCAGGCCTTTGGTATTATTTCCGCAATTTCGTTTCGAATGTTGCACTTAAGCATCGAGGTTATACTTGGTTTGCTAGTTTATACCTTTTCTTCAAGTACCTGCATACGAATCGGGAGCGTTCAAATCAGGGGATCGTGGGTACTAGTCGACATCACCACTTTTGATATTATTCGGCCGGGAAGAAATTCTCTCAAAATTTGCATTGTAGCACAAGCTATGTGTGATGTAGCACCACATGTTCTGTAGTTCTAATTGTTCCAATTTGGGTTTTCTAACATGTCCCGATAGCGGTCACCAATAACTGTTACAGCATCCCCAAAGAAATATGGCACAGTGATGCCTTTATGAGGGTGTAGAGTGATCTTCGGTGCATCAGTTAAGGATTTTCAGTGCCCCATTAGCGGCTATTCTGTTTATTGACAAAGCCAGTCAATTCGAATAATGATTTTTTACCAAAAATTATGGTCGTCTATACCGAGCTGTAAAACTCGGTCACTCCGACGCCGTTCATGATAATTTGCCTGCAGCTGTTATGCCAATTAAAATTAATAATTAAAATTAAAAGTAAATTTTAAAGAAATAAATTGGGTAGAGTTTTCAATAAAATACAAATATTTTCTTTTTTTAACAATTAAGTTCAGTTTACATTTTACTTTTTTAGAATTTATTCTAAAAAGTCGGTTTTAAAATACTATTTTCGTCTTTTACTTAATTTCCTATATTACATAGTATCTGCTAAATAATTGAACAGATTCTAATGTGATCCCTTGACACTATCGATTGTATTTAATTTGAAGCAGCTTATTTCAAAAGCTAATATTCATATTTAAATTTCTATTAAATTAAAGGTAAAGCTTTCGAATATTTCTGAAAAAATCTCGTACCGTGGCAAAATTATGTTCCATTCAACGGGTATGCCATGAAAAATTATAGCAATTTATCTTTGCTACATTTTGAGATAATTTTCTATATTTTTGTGAAGTTTTTTAGCGATGTAACGAGCAGCTAAAAATTATTATCGATTTTATAAAATAATTTGTGTAAATAATTTTAGTACTCTATTAATAATATAAAGAGGTTTTTTGTAAATAGTTCATAATCATTTTCTTCATAAAAGTATCTTGTTGTAGTATAAAAAATCATTTTGAAATGGTATTTTAATGAAAATCTTGCCAGTGGGTTTTTTCGAAGAATCTTAAGAAGTTATTCAATTTGTCTTTAACACTTAGGCTTATAAAAATGAGGAGCTTAATAGATATTTTGTGTGTATTATAAAAAAGTTCATGCTCAAAGGTTTAAATATTTAAAAAAGGTTCTACAAATTTGGTAAAAATCTCCTTCATCGTGAACAGGAGTTGTTCTGGTTTGAATTTGGTCCTAGTATATTATTAATGATTTTAGTCTTAAATTACATTTAGCTGTAAAACTCTAAGGAGAAATATGATTGGCATATTTTTGCAGACTCTATAAAAGTAATTTAAAAATTGAATTAACCACGAAATTCTGAACTCAGAAATACTCGTTGGCTATTCGAGGTCTGTTCATATGAATCCTAGGGCATACGAATCTATTGATAGACATGAAAAGTTTTCTGCGATGTTCTTCTAATATAAAAAAAAATGTTTTTCTATATTATTAAGAATTGTTTCTTACATATGTATAGGAGTATACGGATCTGTTCAAAAAGTATCTCGAATTTTGAATTTCCGCGGGTTACGTATATTCGATTTTCGATTTTTGTGGCGTTATGTTGGTATTCATGTCTCTCACTTATATCGACAATTTCGGCCATTTTGAATGTTCAGTTAATTTTTGACAGCTGCTTTGCTCGTCTTCGGTTTTTGCTGAATTTCGACCAAAAACAGCATCGCATTAATATTGCTAAGGAGTTGTTGGACTCTATCCGCGACAACCTAAATTTCCTCCAGAGAGTCATAACTGATGACGAATCATCGGTTTATAGGTATGACGTCGTAACCAAAGCTCAATCATCCCAATAAAAGCTGCCGCACAAGCCAAGACCGAAAAAAACGCGCCTAATTCGGTCGAATGTGAAGGTTTTGCTTACAGTTTTCTGCGATTGCACGGGCTTGGTGCATCATAAGGAATATTACCTGCAAGTTATGTGTAAGTTGTGCGAAGCAATCCGCCAGAAACGCCCAGATTTGTGGAAGAACAAAAATGGCGTCTGCCATTTTTGGCCAAAAACAACACATTAATAATGCCACAGCCACCGTATTCCCCAGATCTCACCCCCTGTAACTTTTTCTTGTTCCCGAAACTGAAGAGCCCCATGAAAGGACTACGCTACCCTATAATTGAGGAGGAGCTGAACAAGATCACAAAATGATCTTGTTCAGCTCATCCTCAATTTTTGAAATGCTTCGAGGATTGGAAAAAACGTTGGCACAACTGTATAATATCTGATGGGGGTTACTTTTAAGGAGACAAAATAGATATTCATGAATAAATAAATAATTTTTGAAAAAACACTAAATTCGCGAGACATTGTATTTAAGAAGATTCTTGGCTCTATTATTTTTAAATATTATTTGAAGTATTTTAATTGAACGATTGTTTAGTTTAATCTCATACTTTTTTTTTTCTTGTGGTGTAAGTGAAATTTAATAATACGAGTATTATAAAATAAGAGCTAACAACACCATCCAATAAATCGGCAAATACCGAAATGGACTCCGTTGCGCTCAGAAAGTCGACTGGAAGAGCTACTTGGGCATCAGTAAAATGACTCTTGTCGCAAACAATATCGAATAAAAAAAAACCAATAATAGAGGCAGCAATAAACAAGCCTTAATGCAGCAACAGATTTGCTGCTTTACTACTACCGAAATTAATGGAAACAAATTATGATATGGGAGCGGAGAAACAGAGAACTTGACCCATTTACGTTAAAAATGTAATGAATTTTTATAGTCTGGGTCGTGCCATAGTAAAGTATAATTAAGTTCTTAGATGAAACAAAATCCGAATTTCACACATATCAGCCAAAAAAATTAAAACCCCGTGTAGTGACTCAGCAATAACATCGTACGACGCCACTGCAAGAAACAAAAAAATGAGTTGAAAGTGGTTGGTTTTCAAGTACGAAATATAAACAATGTTAAGAACAATGAAATTTTTAATACTGAAAAATTGCTCTATACTCGAATTAAAGTGGATCAGCCATATCCTCAAAAAGGTATAGTTCAATACCACAGGTGCCAAGAATTTGGGACACACCAAAGCATATAGAAGGCAGACGCCAAAATGTGTCAAATGTGCAGGTCAACATTTGATGTCTACATGTGTCGAAGATAAAACATGTGCAGCTAAGTATGTCCACTGTGGATGCTCATTCAGCTAGCTATAAGGTTTGTGTTGTTTATAAAATAAAATAAAACCAGATTGAATACCAGAAATATTACCTTCAAGCTACGTAATCCCGAGCCAGTAGCATCAGGTCAACTACAACAATATCAACAACACCAACAGTAGCAGCAGCAAATGCAACAGCTACAGCAGCCACAATAGCAATAACAATAAAAACAAAATTTGAGTAATGTTTGTTTTTCTTCTCCATCCTTATCATCACACGGCCTCACAATCCTGCTTTTCCCAAATAACTAACAAAGTTAACCAAGGAATAAATAAAGTTCTGACACCCCTTCTGAATGCCTTAGTGGCCATTGTTACCAAATTAATATCCAGTATTCCAAAATAAATGTCGTTTTGTACTGTAAAATCAACAAGAACTAGCTTTGTTTGAACAAGAACTGGACATACTTCTACACGACAGAGACGCACTTTACTTCAAGATCTTACTTTTCTATACATATCCTCCATGTAGCATTTGTATAGTGTTCTCCCCATAAAGTCATCTCTACTTCGAAATGTTCATCCTTCTTCCAGTCTTTTGAAGCATCATTCATTCACGGGTGGTGATTTTAATGTTAGGCACCCTCAATGGGGTTGCCGCCTTAGTAATCCTCGAAGAATGATATTTCAAAAGACACTTTCCTCTTTCTCCTTCTAAATGACTTAATATCCTCGACTCCTTCATAGCCAGTCCCAACACAGCTGCTAATGCTCACAAAGGCACTCTTACATACTTAAATTCTGACCATAGTCCTGTTCTACTGACTTTTGACACAAATCCTATTTTAAAATTTTCCTAACTAAATGCTGGAAAGAATAAAACTGGAAAAAAAAATTAAAAAAAAAAACGAACAAAGAGGAAAAATGCTGTATTGAAGAGAGGAAGCAATAGCCAGCCACGTAAACGGGTGGTGTTGATCAATAATAGCCATTCCCGTCGCCAACCCTTGGCGCATATGTCTAGGTGTGGAAAGTACCCATATTCGGATGACGACTTACCCAACCCGATAACTAGAAACAGATGACGACTTACTTGTACTTCAACCCGATAACTAGAAACAGTCGTACAGACGAAGACATTTTTGATAAATTTTCTTATGAGTTAATGCAAGTGGAATTGCTGAAAGAATGAAACAAGATTTGAAAACATAAAATATTAAATTTTAAAACTTGCTCTGTTGGCACCTAACATCATTAGCGAAGTTTAATTTCCACACATTGTCTGATCATAGTAAGGCCAGCCTACACAAATAAACTTCCCAGAATTCGAACCTATAATTTTCTATTCGGAAACCAACCTCGTCCTTCATACCATTCCTGTGACGATCAAAATATTATATCTCATATCCTATATGAATGCGACTTAACCCTTAACCCAGCATTTATTTTTGAATAGAACTCCTTCTATTGTGATTCTGATGGACCCGAACATTCCTCTTCCTAGCCCCATTTTTTAAATCAAATCCTCCCAAAAAAACATTGGTTTTTATAACTTCTGAACACCAATTTCCCGCTACTTGGGCTATTTTCTATCAATAAGAGATTCCCAAACACATCACCCTACAGACTTCCCATCGTTAGAAAAAATTTTGAAACTCCTTTATTTCATTTATGAAAATTTCAAAATTATTCCTGATCACAAATTTGTGAAGTATCATCACGTAGTTGATCACATTTCGTTTGGCCTTGAGCGACATGAATGCTGTGAAGTTGTTTTTTTTTGACACTAACTTAATTTTATTTAACATTCAAGACGGAATATTCCAAAATATTAAAGTTGATAGCTTACGACTATTACCTGTTTTCGTCGATGGGCAACGCGTTTGCTGAGTAGCACTTCGATTCTTACAAAGACGTCCGAAAATGGCCCAAGGAGTGGTTTGCCTCGAAAGAGAAGGAATTTTTTTGGCTTGGTATCCACAAATTGCCTGAGAGATGGAAAAAATGTGTAGCTAGCAAGGGCAAGTACTTTGAAGAAATTTGTTTTTGCTTTCTATGAAAAAATCTTGTGTTTTTTTGACTGAAAAACAGCGGACTTAAGCTTATATACCTGGTACATTAAATCTCATTTTATAGATATGCGGTTGTAAATAACTGTAGGCTACTCCTATATTTGGATATAAGAATGGAATCGCTTAATGATAGAAAATAGTCAATGCAACGGGAAAAACCAATATTTTTTGTGGGGGGATTTGATTTAAATAAGAGATTTTTAATTGGATAACTGGTAGATTACATTTTGAATTTGGGGTTGCGTAAAATTTATACTTATTTAAGTGAAATTGTTAGTTCGTTATTATTTTTGTGTATCTTGTGTTTCACGTTATTGTGTTTCGTTAGGGTATTCACCAAGTAGAGGTACGTTAGCTTTTTCATCAGGTACTATCATTTTGTGGGTGCAGGTGAGATGTCCTATCGTACGATAGTTGTCACTCAATTGCTGTCCATAAATAAACCATTTTTATATTGCATGTATCGTTTGTTATAGTATTTATTAATTTCAAAGGTAACATCATTGAAATAAGTTATATTTTTGTTTATAAATCGTCATTCTGAATTTTTTTTCTACTTATTGATGTTCGTATATTCGTTGGTAACTATTTTCTGTTTAAATGTAAGGTCTCTGCAAATAAAAGCGTTTGCAATATGATACTTTCTTTAAAAAATATACATATATATGAAGACACAATAATTCTTACATTTTTTGGTAATTTTTCAAAAAAAAATATATGAATTTGCACATGTTAATTTTGAAGAACAAAAATATGCTTAAAAAATTTCAAAAATTCTAAATCCTTAAAAAAAAATACGTTTGTGATATCATATTTTCTTTAAAAGACGAATATTATACATAATTTATATTTAAAAACATATTATTCCTTAAATACCGTGACAATTTAGGATATCTAGTGATAAGGAGATGCATTTCAGCTGTAAGATTCCTAAATGATGGATTCTTATTGATTTTTTTTTAAATGGCAGACTTTAAGACAGAATTAATAAGAACCCATTATAAATTTATATATTTTCTTATAAAAAAAAATAAAGTTAAATTGCGTGTAAAGAGCATAACCACTTGGCAATGAAGGCTCTGAATTGGTCATACCGCACTTACTTATGATTTTCGTTACGAGAATTAACCTCGTCCTGCATGCCATTTCTGCAGCATTCACCTGCACTTTCACATATATTAAATAAATATAATTGAATCCATAATTACATTCTAAGTGGACTCTCTTGAAAATATTTTTTTCCAACCTCATCTCTTTTATATTTCTAAGCATCTAAATATACTTTAAAAAATTTAACAATCCCTTACTAGTCCCTCTAAATAATAACGGCCTAACCTACGCAAAACTTTGTCATTAAATGACCGCCTACTGGTCAGAGATCAAGCAAAGTACACACATTGTGATAAATAACAACAAAAATATAATAATTCTATATTTATTAAAATTATATAAACGTTTGTATCATCAAAGAATCGCTGAACTAATTTACTCTGATAATAAATCAAAATTGAAATTAAAATAATACAACAACAAAAAAATGAGCTAATAGCGGATGTGATTCAAGCGTAATTCCGAATTTGCATAGTAAAATATTGGAATAAAATTTTAATTATTGTAATTTTAAAATAATATGGAATAAATTTTACATAAATTTATTAATAATTATTAGAATAAACAAGATAATTATAAAATCTAAAGTCAATTTTTTCACAAATTGTAAAATAACAAAAATATTGGTAATTACCAAATTACCTCAACTTGGTAATTATTTGTTTGCATATCAAATAAGGTTTTTGGTAGTATGTGTAATTAAATACGGTTTTCATAGTATTGATAATTTAATTGGTCGCCGGGTATAGGGTTCCTTTTTTAATATGATTTTATTGATAGAGTACGTATATGTAAGGACTGTTTTTGATAAAATAATTTAATAATTTATTGAAAATAAATACCAATTTTTTTTTAAATTACCGATAATTTTTTGTTCATTATTGATATTTTGTTTATTTTGTGTATTATTTTTGCACTTTTATCCTACCTTATGTTTGTTTTAAAGGAAATTGTATATATTAACAGTAAATTTAGAAGGACTAGAAAAAAATTAGCAGCAAAAATCTTCAAAACTAGACAAAAAACTGAATACAACTCTATCTGAATTTATTTGTTGTGATCTACGTTTTATGTTCCAGGTCAAAGTTTTTAACTTAATAACTTTTAAATAAAGTATAATTTTTTAATTTATATTTTTAATTAATTAATTATATGGTCTTTAGCATTCTATATGGACAATGATACGAGGGTCATTCAACAAGTACTTAGCCTCACGGCCCGATGTAACTGCTTTCATAAAAAAAATTTTTCATCGTGCAGTACGTTTTTTTAGTAACCTACTGTCAAAGTTTCAGTCGATTACCTTCATTAGTTTTGTTTTGAGAGCCTTTGAAAGCGAGCGTATCGGTCGGTTGCACAAAAATGGAAAAAGAACAATATCGTTTGGTGATTAGATTCTTGTTTTTGGATCGTTTGGATGCTGTGTATGGTGACTCAAAGATCGTTTGGATGCTGTGTATGGTGACTCTTCTCCTTCGATGGCGACCGTCAAGAATTGGTTCAACGAGTTTGTTCGTGGCCGCACGTCGGTTTTTGTGGAGCCACGCCCAGGTGCCCCGAAAATGGCTGCTACGGAGGAAAACGTTAAAAAAGTCCACGATCTCGTGTTGGCAGACCGTCGATTGAAGGTTCACGAGATAGCTGAGACTGTGGGCATCGCAGTAGGAACGGTGCATCATATTCTACACGAAGAACTGGGCATGAGAAAGCTGTCAGCGCGATGGGTGCCGCGTTTGCTCACACCGGAACACAAGCGCAACCGTGAGACCACATCGGCGACGTGTCTGGCGCTGTTTCAGCGCAATCAAGCGGAGTTCTTGCGTCGTTTCGTGACCGTCGACGAAACATGGATTCACTGGTACACACCAGAGACCAAGGAACAGTCGAAACAGTGGACTTCACCCGGCGAACGTGCTCCGAAGAAGGCGAAGACTGTTCGATCGGCCGGAAAGGTGATGCCCACCGTTTTCTGGGATTCACAAGGTGTGATCCACATTGATTACCTCGAGAAGGGTAAAACAATCACGGGGCGCTACTATGCTGACTTATTGGGCCGATTTGACGTCGAATTAAAGAAAAAGCGGCCCCGCTTTCCGAAGAAAAAAGTGCTGTTCCACCACGACAACGCGCCGGCTCATACCTCCGCCGTCGCCATGGCGAAATTGGTCGAATTGCGCTACGACTTGCTGCCCCATCCACATACTCTCCAAATTTGGCCCCCTGTGACTACTTTTTGTTTCCAAACCTGAAAAAATCACTCGCCGGGAATAGTTTTGGGTCGAATGAGGAGGTCATCGTCGCCACGGAGGCCTATTTTGCTTCCCTCGAGAAAATGTATTTTCTGGACGGTTTAAAAAAGTTAGAGCATCGCTGAGCCAAGTGTATCGAGCTTGAAGGAGATTTTGTGGAAATTTACCTTTCCAAAATTTTCGTTTTTCTTTTGTAGGCTAAGTACTTGTTGAATGACCCTCGTATTAGTCAAATGCCCCCTTTGGTCGCGGTACAAAAGCAACCTCTTTTGAACACATTTTTCATAACATTTTCGCTGATTTCAGGTGTGTTAATTCAGCATTTACATTTTGAATGTTATCCTTAAACATCGAGTTTTAGTTGGTTTGTTAGTGTACACCTGTTCCTTTAAGTTCTCCTATACAAAGAAATCTGTAGTGTTTAAATTAGTGGATCGTGGGTGCCAGTCGAAATCAACACCATTTTGACGTTATAAGGTCGGAAATTTTTTTTCGAGCTGTGTGTGATGTGGCTCCATTTTATTGGAACCGCATGTTTCGTAGGCCTAATTGATCCAATTTAGAACTTTTTGAAAAATTCACATGGTCGGATGTGTGTTTATGTGCATTTTTTATCATCACATACATGAGGCAATTTACAAAGGCTGACTTTACATTTCATGTGAATAGACGATGAGTAAACTTAAAAGGAAATTTTGGTGGCAATAAATTCAAAAGAAGATTTGAAAATGAGTCTTTGGATCGATCAGTTACACAATAAAAGGGTTTTTTTTTGTCGCAAAATTATTTTGGGAATATCAGCAGTCAGTTCAATTATGAGCTGAATGACATCAGTATCAAAACGAAAATTATGGGTATGAGCAGAATAAATTTATTGGAGCCCACAATATATCAGTTTCCTCTCCTCATGCACAGAGTGATACGACTCATGTTTCGCTTCACATACAGGCTAGCTATAGCCTTACTGTACAAGCAATTCCGCAGTCCCATATATTTTTGATCTCTCTTTTTGACCACCCAACTACTTAAGATGAAATAATTAAATTCGCTAGAATGAGGAGCATTACTGAAGAGCCTATAACTTGTCGATGTATCCCTAGAAGAAAGTTTTCCAACATGTCCCAATAGCGGTCACCAGTAACTGTTACAGCATTGCCTCTAGCATCCTCAAACAAATGTGGCCCAATCATGCTGCCGGTCCAAATACCGCAGAATAAAGTTATTCTACGAGGGTATCGTGGTCTTTGGTATATCAGTTGAGGGTTTTCAGTGCCCCAATAGCGGCTATTTTGTTTATGGACAAAGTTAGCCAAGTGCTGCTGCTGTTCCTGTTGCTGTCCCTGTTCCTGTTGGGGTTGTTCTTCCTGTTACTGTTGCTGTAGCTGTTGCTGTTGCTGTTGCTGTCGCTGTTGCTGTTGCTGTTACTATTGGTGTTGCTGTTGCTGTTGTTGTTGCTGTTGCTGTGCTTCGTCGCTTATAAAGAAGTTTTGCCTAAAATAGTTTGTCTCTGCCGAGCTGTAAGACTAGAGCACTCCAGTCTTGCCGCCGTTTATGGTCATATCCCTGAAGTCAATTGAATTTTATACAGGTGAAAAAGTAAATCTTTTTTAAGAAGCACCCCAGTCTTGCCACCGTTTATGGTCATCTCCCTGTTGTGTCAATTGAATTTTATACAGCTTAAAAAGTAAAGCTTTTTTAAGATTTTTTAACAAACATAATGGAGATATTCCAAATTCTTCCACACGGCGTCAATAAGAGGTACCCGGACAATCAGTAATACTCTGTCTGCCTCATTACATGAATCTTTTCAGGTGTACATTGGCCCAGTCTTTGCTTTATTGTATGCATTTTTCAAAATGATTGATTACATGCTGACTGGTCGACTCACTTGGCATATAATTAACACCCAAAAAGTCGGATAATTTTCTTCACATATTAACAACAGAATAATTATTTAAATAAAATGTTTGAACAATTATTTAAATAAAATATTACCGCAACAATAGCACTCATAATAAATTTTTATTGACCACTCTCTACGAATGTCAAATGCCAACAGACAAATGTCATCCAAACCAAAATGGCGGCCAAACAAAACCCAATTGGGACATACAAATCACCCTGTACAACTATTCTTAAGTACCAAGCAGATTTTTTAAACTTGATCAACAGTTGAAAGGATCTTTACATCATAATATTTACTATAAGTTAAATTCCTTAAACTTAGAAATCTCATGGCCATTGCCATCTCATGGCCATTCAAGATTATAATTCTCTAAGAAGAAGATTTTTATAGAATGGCAGCCGACTATGTAATTGTATGTAACGAATAACAGATAATTTACGAACGGAAGAAACATTAAAATCATGAGGATTTAAACTCTTACGCACGGAATAGGTATCATCGATAATTGTTCGAAAGACTGTCGGTTGGAGAGATCTGATTTGATGGGAATTGGAGTGTCTGATTGACCCCCAGACTTCTATTTTGTATACCCATAGTAGTCTAATTACTGTGTTCTTTATCAGTGAATTTTTGGTTGACTATCAGTTTTGACCGTTTATCTTAAAGAAATGTTTTTGTCTGTAGATAGGTGTTCTATATCAAAGGTGTATTAATATGTATGGGAAAGGATGGCAAGGGGATAGTTCCCGATGAAGAATAAAAGTAACACTCTTTTGTTCGTTTATCTTTATTGTTCACTTTCTGAACCATCTTTGAAGGGAAATCAGTTTTAATAGCAATAAAAAAATTGTTCTTAGAAGGAATATCCAGGATATTATTATTATATAGAAGAGATCAATGAATACTACCCTGAAGGATACCAGCAACTATAGCGAATATGTCAGATGGATGAATTATAAATTAAGAAGATTGCCTCTTCCACACCTAAAATTCTTCTAAGGCTAACTATGGTTTACACGATCCAATAAACCATATGTGTGTTTCTGTTTGTAGTTGTAAGGAATTTGGTCTTACTACTACTAAAAGCTCTTTGAAGAAAATTTTGTTTTCTCTCCATAACCTGTAGCTTATTTTTCCCATATGTGTAGTGGTACTACAGTTCCTTAAGTATATTTTTTATATTTTACGAATAATAAAGATTAGTGTATATTTTCCTATACTTGCTAAGATTGCTTCCCAGCATTTGTTGGTATACTCCTTAGAGCATTTGTTGTTAAAAGTTGTATGCTTCGAGTTAAAGCTCAAATTCTAATTAAATCATATTTTATGAAAATTCCTTTAAAATGTTTATTTAAATGATTGTAAGAAATTTTAAAATTACTCCTTGTAGTATAAAAATTAATAAAAAAGTAATAATTTATGACCGAAAGTTCCAATTATCTTCAAATGAAATTTTATAGTACAAATTTCTATAAATAGTTCTACGTTAAAGCTCTATAATTACAAATGTGTCTCAATTAAATTGGATTTAATGTTTTACGGTTTATAAATGAATCCTTTTCATTCTTTTTACAATCAAGTTTCGCTGTAAAAAGCATTCTGCATATTCCTTAATAATGTTAAATGTTAAATTTACAATTTATTGGCATATTCAAGCTCTTCTAATTGCAGTTTTCCCCATTTTTCTCTAAGGATTTAATATAAACAATAATATGGAAGTCAAAGTTTAATTGCATCGAACAATGTTATTTATCTAATGATTAAAACTCACAGTATATATTATATCTTACAATACCAAGCAAGTGTCGGACGGGAGATAATTTTAAATAAGAAAACGATTAAAAGTCTATAAAGTTTATCTGGTAAATATTTTGTTCATATTTTTAAAAGTAAAGTTGACACTTTATAAAGTGTCCCTATAAAAAAATAGTATTTAATGGGAACAACTTTATCTCTAGTGATACTAGTCTAAGGATAAATTACGAAACTTTCAAATCAACCTGTAAAACATTATAGGTTTTTTAATAAAATTTCCAAAAACAATCACAACAAACAATCGAACAAATATTAAATCAATTTTGAAAGTAGAACAGGGGGAAGGGGAAAAAAATCAATAATACCAATGATACTTGGGGAGCAATCTGAAGAGAATTGACAGGCAACATGTGCCAATTTACGATTGTTGTTTATATAAACTGATGTCAAATATTTGATTTCAATAGAAAGATACGAAAGAGAATATACTTGAACGTCATTGTGAATGTCATTTTCGAAAATAAATAAGAAATTTTGTATAAAATACGGCTGAGGTTTCGAAATCTTTACTTTGTTAGTTTTACATTTCAAGATTTCGGATTTATAAATTTTCTAAGTAATTATACAATTTTAAAGCAATACTTTTCTTAATAGAAAATACTTTTAAAAAAATGAGTGATATTTTATTTAATTTTTTTTTTTTTTACAGAAATGAAATTAATTTGGAGTATTTTTGTGTTACTATTATTTGGAAATTTTGTTTTGTGTGAAGATGAAGTTCCGCCGCCTACTGACCAGGCTGCAGAAGTGACGATAGAACAGCCTTCAGAAATATCTCCGCCTGAACAAACAGCCGAAGTATCTCCAGTGGAACAATCACCAGAAGCTCCAATAACAGAAGAATCTTCGGAAGCACCGTCAGTTGAAAATTCATCCCAATCAGTTCCGGAAACATCTTCAGAAGCTCCAATAGAAGAACAGTCTTCAGAAGCATCAATACCAGAACAATCTTCGGAAAATCCTACACCAGAAGAGTCATCGGAAGCACCTGCAGTAGAACAATCTTCAGAAACGCCTCCACAAGAACCATCCCCAGAAGTACCACAACCCCAAGAAACGCCTACAGAAGAAACTCCACAAATTATATCAACAATCCCGCATGATAAGCCGACAGTTGCAACTGAAGACACCCTTCCAGATGTGCCTACAGAGGAAACTGTCGATATAATTCCAGAAAAGGTACCCAAACCAGTTTCAGCGAAAGTGGTTGACGAAGAGCCATTAGTTCATCCAAAATGGCCTCAGCTAAGTATTCTTAAAATGCCGATCGAAGGACCAAATGATGATATTCTAACACCAACAGAATTGGGAATGGATTTTGAGGAGCCCGTGTTAGATGATAGCGAATTCGAAATAGACGACCCAGAAGATAGTCAGCAAATTTCGATGGAGAACAATATGGATGACATTGTTAACGATTCTACAATTGATGAAAAAGATTATCAACCTTTCGAAGATGTTCAAGAAAATGAGCTTAATAATTTTGAAGAAGATGGAGAATATCAACTTCCAGAAGAATTTATTCCAGATTTGGAAAAACTTCCAATATTTCATATGAACTTAAGGCCGCGAAAGCCAGTCCGATATCAATTTTAGTGGCATCGAAAAATTTCGATTTTTGAAAATTTTACAATTAAAACTTTATAATTTTATGATTACAAATAAAATGAATTTTTATTTTTTAATGAATAATTCAATTTTTTTTTACATATTTTCTATGACATTGTTTTTTATTTAATATGAAATAATTGATTTTAGTTGCGTGTTTTTTCTTTTGAAGTTTTGGAAAATAATCTTACAACTTTGAACGTTGTTTAATCTAATAAATTTAAAAAAAACGGTCACAATTTTTCTTTGAATTAAATGGAACGAAGCCAAAAAACATGCTGCCTACCTGAAGACCTAAATTTTATATAAAAATTCTTATAATGGCTAGGAAATTTCTAAGTTTTATTTTCCAGATTCGACTATTCCCAGAAAACTTTTTCCCAAAAATCTAATTTCTTCTTAATATTATAAATTGCAGTAATATTAAATATGGTTTTAGAATATAAATTAGCTTTAGACATTTTAATTTCATAATGAAAATATTTATCAAATAATTGAAGATAAATGATAAAAATTTAATCAAATTGCAAAAAATAAGATTTTAACATTAAATTTTATTATTTTTGTATAAAAAAAAATTGCTTGCAAATTAAATATTCTTAAATATATTTTTGTTTATTTACTTTATTTTAAATAAACTATTTAAAATTTATAGATTTTTTTTGCTTTTTATATCTTTAAAGTGATCAGAACTTTTAAAATCCTTTCAACTTTCCATCCAATTTCTAATCTTACTTCAAGCAAAAATCTAACACTAAATCGATTTAATGAATACTAATGCGTAAAAGAAGTTATTTTTTTTATAAAATTGATTCAAATATAATTTAAAAGAATAATAAAATAATTAAAAAAATAAAAACCATAAAGATTCTTAATAAAACAGGCCACTTGGATAAAAATCTGAACCCACTTTTTGAGCATAACATTTTCAATATATATTGACACTCAAAATGGTGTTAAATTTTAAATAGTAAATAATCGAGCATAGAAAATAGTTTCCTATAGTTAAAAAAGTAAAAATTATTAATTAAGAAAAAAATTATGTTTAAAAATAATAATGATTGGATGAGTAATAAAATTTAATAAAAACGCACATCAGCAAATAACGCACACAATAAAGAATTTGGTTTTGTTTTTTAAATACAATAATTTTTCGAAGTGACTGTATGAATTTTCTTTTATTTACAATAACTGTCCAAACAGATATGTCAAATAATGTCAAATTTACATGAGATCATATTTAAAATGGAATAAGTACCTCACTTCAATAACACAATGATGGAATATTCTAGTAACTTGAATTAAATGACTCAAAATTATTGATCAGCTTCAACACACTCAAAAGTATATTGTACATACCATAGTAACAATGTATATACAATATTTTTTAAGAATAAACTCATATACATTGCCTTTAAGTTAATAAAAAACAATTACTTCTTAGAATATGTCTACAAAAAATATCACTAAGTATTCGTTAGTCATTTAAAATGTAAGTCGATATTTGAACAGTTGTTGGGAAAAACAATAATTTTTTTTTTTAAAGCTGACATTATAAAATTGATAATTTTTTCGAAACAGTGAACATTTTCCCGAAACATTTCCTACTGAACTCATATAAAAGTGCTTTAAATTTTTAAATTTTGAAGTGTGAAATAATTCAATTTTTCATTAATTATATAAAAGGTAAAAAGTTTCAAAAGTTAATTACTTTAAAAGTTTATTGTGGCAATATTTTTGAATAGAAATTTTACAACATTATTTTCAATCGTAGATGGGCCGAATTACAGTGATTTTTTTTGTGATATCGTTCATTGCTCTAACAAATGCCTATACCAGACTATATGAATATGGTTCACCGACTCCAAACCAAGTTCTCTTAGGGAGCCATAATATAAAAAAGTCTGCTGGTTTTCTGTTCAAAACATCTGGAACGTACAAATTTCCTCAATATGTAAGTTTATAGGAAAACTTTCCATCTTATGTTAAATGTGGACAAGTTTCAATTTAAGAAAGTTAAAATAAAAAAACACATAATATTTTATTTACATTTTAGGGTGTCTATAATATGCCAATTTCTTATATAAGAATTACTAGTCAAGCACGTAAAAGCAAAGCTAAGATCAGTAGATATGGAATTGGACAAAATAAAGTTGAATTAAAACTGAAAGCAAAACGAGGACGCAACTTAAATTTTCTAGTGGAGATATATGGTACTCCGATTAATAATCCCCAATATAATTACTATCATCCTCCACCGGCTCCTGTATTCCCACCGGCAAAATATTATAATCCAGCTCCATACTATAATACAACCGGATATGGTTGGAATGCTTATAATAATATGGGTTAAGAATTTTCGTTTTAACTAATACAATATTGTATATATATATATTTTGAACAAGGAAATATATTTATTTAGAAAATAATAGTTATTTTTGCTACTAAATCAGTTTAAGTAAAATATGTAAATGGATTTTAATAAAGAATTAAGTAAATTCTCAAATAATGTGTACTTACATGATAATTTATTGTTTAAAAAATGTTTAGATTACTAACATTTGTTCATCGAAACAAAAACAAGGATTTCTAGTATTTTACCTATTTCCAAAATTTTTTTGCAAGTTAGTTTGGAAACAATGTCCTTTCACTTAAACGCTTTTTATGCGCGAACATTTTTGCAGGAATTCAACAAAAATATTTGATAATTATTTAAATAACACAAAAAAAGAATGCGAGAATATATAAAATTATTCCTGATTTTGGATATATAAAATTAAAAAAAGGTGAATTTAAATAAATAAAAAAAAGGAATTCAAAAAAATATAAAATTATTTGCTTACATGTTTTTGTGTGTATATGCGCTGGGACCCTTTTTATAGTATCACGATCATGATGCGTGGTCGTTATCAGTTATCAAAACGGAAGCTGGTCTGATATTAGTAGGCTAGAGCGGTTAGATTTTGTTAAATTTTTTGAAGTATGCTAGTATGTTTGATCAGGTTAAAAATTGACCTTAGAAATGAAATTCTTGGATCGAGGAGCTCAACAAAGCGAAAAACTGCTAAATAAATATAGAATATTAAGCAAAACGGTATAGATTTAGGCAGATAAGAGGGGTATGGATTCCGGAACTACCTTTTTTACAAATGTTCTAATTTGTATCCGTTTTAAGACCATTTTAAGTTTTTGTTTTTGCTTAGCTGATAATCGGTCCACTGTAGCTGTTCTACTGCTTATTTTCGAACAGTTTAGTGACTATTATGTCCATTTTGGGTTGTTGTCTTTGACAAATGCAGGTGCTTATCAATGATAGGTTTTCCTTTCGAGAGCTAGGATTGGTATTTTCATGTTTTTGATGGCTGATGGTTTTCTTAAGTGTTTTTCAACAATGTTTTGTTAAGAAAAGTATAACGAAATAAGGAAATTAAAGTAGAACTGAAAATAAAGTGGTTTTTTTTTAAGAATTACCGTAGAAACATGACTCAGTGTGATTTGAACCCAGCATGCTGATTTTAGAATTAGCGAAACTAATCGAAGGTAATCGAAGGATCATCCAAAAATATGGTTATTATGGTAGAGTGGCACGTAAAAAAACCATGCATAAATAAAGCCAAGCAAAAAAGGCTATAAGCTTGCAAAGAAGTATGTATAAATAAAGATAAAAATATTTAAAGTAATGTCATAAATATAAATATTTTGAAAAATGGCATAAACAATATACGGAATTGAATAAAAAAAAATATTTTTAGCTAGTTTGGTGGTGATTTGGGGCTATTTCTCGAAAGATATTATTGGAAATATGGTTTTTTATAGAATTAATTATAAATAAAACTATATACCCGAAATTGCTAAAGCATAATTTTATGGAATTTGCTGCTAAAATAGAAATTCTAAACAACTTTTAGTTCTATAAAAATAACGATCCCAAACACACTGCCTAACATGTTCAACTGTGGTTATTGTGTTAAATTGTGGTTACTGTTCAAAAGTTATAAATACACCCGATATATTTCTGACATTTACCCAATTAGAAGTTTTTAGAGCATTTTAGATAGAAAACTAAGGCAAAAGATATTTTCTTCAAAGCTGCTTTATTAGAAGAAAAAAATGGAATAAAATTGAAACAGCTGTAAAAAAAATTTAATTAAATCAATGCCCGAAAGATTAAAAAATATTAAAAAAATAGTATAGGAATATAACGAAAAATTAAACAATCAAAAATCATTAAAAGGAACTAGTTTCAAACTGACCCATACACTCTTCTGATAATTTTATAGTAATTTTATATTTTATTCATTGTCTTCTCTGTTATTTAAATAAACTGTTGAACTATTGCGGTTTAATATATTAGTAAAAAATATTTATAATTGGTTTTGATAAAAATAATTTTTTTTTGTAGCTGTACTTACATATAAAAGTAATTCTAAAGTGGTGTCTTTTGGGACTCACTGTAATGAAAAAAATGCTCCAACCAAAATGTTCATATGAATTAATATAATTATAAAATTTTATTTTGTGCTACAACTTTTTAAAATATTTTTTTTGCATCTAGCTATACACATCTATGAAATCTTTTACCATTATTCCTCTTTAACTTAAAGGAAGCCAATTAAAGAACGGGTAAAAAACTTATTTTTATACGGTAATATAATTAAAAAAATGTCATCTTCTGATCTTAATATTTTTGCTGGTATTATATATATGTAGGATAGTAAGTTAATATTAACTTACTATCCTACATATATATAATACCAGCAAAAATATTAAGAAAGCCATTCGACTTTCATCTGCCTCAGATGAACACCAGGTTTTCATTTTTTCTGCACTAGTTGATGTCCTCACAGGACCTTCCTGTTCGCCCACCTTTTCCACCTCGTATCTGTCATGATCCTTGATTTTTACTACCTTATATGGCCCAAAATATTTTTGCTTAATTTTGAGTGTACTGCCGAATTGGGTTCTTTCAATCGCCACCAATTCATTTATTTTGAAACGAACCGCTTTTTTCTTGTTTTTGTTGTATTGCAAAGAATTTTCGTTTTGTATTTCTTGAATTTGTTCTTTGGATTTATCTCGCATTTCATCCCGTTCATCCATATAGAGTTTTATGTTCTCATCGTCTAAAATGTCTTTCATATTCATTTCGTTCATGATCTTCATTTTGACACCAAACATTAATTGACCCGGTGACATTTTAATGACGCGTTGATATGTACTGTTTATGAACTGTTGTACGCATTTTACATTTTGGTACCATTTATCTGGATTTTTCAATGACAGCTTCGTTAATAAATTAATTATAATTCTGTGGACCCGTTCAACCTGCCCATTTCCGCGGGGTGTCCCTGTCGTTATGTGATGTAACACAATATCATTATCTGCACAAAAACATTTGAAATTTTCTGCAATAAATGCTCCTCCTTTGTCCGTTATTATCCTTTTAGGATAACCGAAGATGCTTGTTAAAATTTCCATTTTCTGCACGGCTTCAGCGCAATTTAGTGTTTTAGTTGGAAATGTCCACGTAAACTTTGTGAACCCATCTACAATTGTCAAAATATATTTATAATTTTTACCCGTTGACGTCATTGGTCCAAGATGGTCAAGATGCCATGTGTCCAATGGAGCATCACCCTTTGGTATTGGGTTCAACCATCCTTCTCCCCTTTTATTTTTTTTTTTAGCTAGCAAACATTTCACGCAACTGTTGACGCATCGTTCGATGCGTTTTTGTACATCATATATGAAAAAATCATTTTTAATTACCTCCCACATTTTTTTGTAGTGAAAGTGTCCGTTTTCGTGCACTTCTTTTATAATGCCATCTATCATTATTTCTGGTACTACTATTAATGTTGCCCCTTTCACGACTTTACATAAAATTCTATTTTCCATTATGTAATTTTTATACGGTGTCATTTTTAAAATTTCAATGATTGCGTTTAATTGGTCGTCCTCGGCTTGTGATTTTTGAATTCGACTGGTTATGTTGTCATTTTGTTGATGACGTTCATCCCAATTATAAGATCAGGACACATCACATTATCTTCGACAATGTGTACTTCAGATTTTTCGAACGTGTCATCATCTATTGTGATATTAACATTTGTGATACCTCTTGTGTTCAATTCCGCCCCAATTCCAGAAATTGAAATTGACTTTTCTATTTTGTGGTGATTTGGTTTAATTTTTCTCAGAATGTTGTTCTTCATTATGGTCACATCAGCGCCAGTGTCAATTAATGCAACTAATTTGACGTTGTTTATCGAGATGTTATGGTACATTTCATTTTTCTTTATTAGGTTCATATTTGGTTTCATACCCTCACTTTTTTTGTTATGACAGTTGTTGCTTTTGTGATCATATTCATTGCAACCAAAACATTTCGGCCCCTTTGATGGATTTGGACAATTTTTTGACTCATGTCCCGCCTCACCACAGTTGAAACATTTCGAACTGTTTTTAATTTTCGTCTCTTTAGGTTTCTCATTCGAACCATCATTTTTTGTGTTCTTAATTGTCGATTTTAGGTTTTGCTTCATTTCGAGTTTGTTTTAGATATTCGTAATCTATGCACTTTAATTTTAATTGTT
Source organism: Atherix ibis (assembly GCA_958298945.1). Taxonomy (NCBI): domain Eukaryota; kingdom Metazoa; phylum Arthropoda; class Insecta; order Diptera; family Athericidae; genus Atherix; species Atherix ibis. The sequence goes on from OY282607.1 coordinate 40,705,493, forward strand.
TGGCAGTTCTCGCACCATACAAAACAATTTTGTCTGGCGTATCGTCGCTGATGCCCGCGACGATATATTGTACTTGACTATGGCCGATTCCTCCATATTAACTTGACGTGCAATAGAGTGCATTTCATAGAAATATTGCATGCACGTTTTGTTGGCCCTCTTAATTCGCTTTTGCAACTGCATGTGGACGTCGTTTCTGTCTATTTTGGTCGAGAACTCCTCAACCAGTGCTTTTTTTAATTTTTTCCACGATATTAATTTTCTTTGTTCTCGTACAAACTCCAATGCAGACCCACCAATCAATCTTTTCGCATAAATGCACAACTGAACGTCATCCCACATAGCCACTTCATTAAAATCTTCGCAATCGTCAATCCATCTTTCTATTATTTTGTTGTCGCCTGTGAAAGTTTGGACTGCATTTTCCAGGTCACAAAATTTAATGAAGTTTCGGCTGTGGTTTTTACCTTTGTTTACATTATTTTTTTTTTCTTGCTGCGCCTTCATCTGAACTGTCATCCACGCTCGCGCTGTCATCTGAGTCGGCTGAATCTGCAAAACTTTCATAGGGTGTTTCATTTTCGCGCATTTGCTTTTCTTTTGCAGATTCAGACATTTGCGTTGCCTTTGCAGATTTTAGTTGCTGCTTCCGTTTATCTGCTGTTTCCGTCGATGTTGATTCACCCGCGTTTTTACCCATATATTTTTTGCTAATGGCGCCTTTTTTAATCGTTTGCGATTTCTCGTTTACCCTCATCATGGGTGAGATTTTTGCGTCGTCGCGATTATGTCCTCGTGCGTCTTCGGCTTTATTGTCGTCGTTTTCATCTTCGTCGTCATTATCGTCTTCATTTAATGCATTTTCAGTACGTCTTGGACATTCTTTATTTTCAATGGTTAAATATTTAACCAATCGTTCCCTTAGCTCTTTTTCATCACCTCTCGTTGACTTACACATGGTTTCGAGCTTTTCTTTGACTTCCTCCGGCGTTAACATACTTACATCGTCTTTTCCACTTGTCATTATTGCGTTAGACTATGGCTTTTGGTTGAGCCCCCATGTAGGATAGTAAGTTAATATTAGTTCAAATAATACACCCAATTTCTTTTTTTCTTCTTTCTTTATTTTACTTTATTTTTAATGGCACGTATTTTCGCTACGCCTGCAGCCCAAGAAGTGAACCAAAACTCCCCCTTTTTCACCTCAATCCTAATTCACCACCCATGACGTTTCTCCTTCTGCCCACCATCCTGTGCTGCCACCTGCCTGCCAATACTTTTCCTAATTCACCTTTCACCATTCCTACATATATACTAGCAATAAATACAGTAATATTATATTATTTAACGTGACTTATCCGTCGTTAAATATAAAACCACGAGTAGCCTACCACTATAAGGATTGAGTTACGCTCAATCAACGCACTACCATTACTGAGAGTTTACAGTCAGGAATAGTTACAAGCTGTTTCCTCCAATTGTTAGTGGCGAAGACTATCTAAACCTCTACTGTTATAAGCAGTGACAGCGCCCGAGATAATTACTAGTATCTGCCACTAGCGATCCGTGGACCGTACCCGCGATATGGGTATTAACCATAACAACTACGTTGCTGCCTAAAGCGCCTCAACCTTGTCGGGCATAGTATGTTTTAAAACCATGGGTCACTCCGACTCCCGTCTTTCACCCAGTTGTAGCCACACAGCAAATCTATTAAAGCTTACATACCGTTCTCTTATACCTAACACTCCACTCACATCCCACTCTTATCATTCACTACGATTCCACATGCACCTAGGTCACGCAAATCCCCATACAGACCACACTCAATGAGAAGGTGCTTGGCACTCTCCTCCGCCTACAAGGAGATTTTTCTGGAAGAACGGTCAACCAATGAGCAGCCTGTAGTGACTTGAATTTATAAGGTTACTTACTGTAGATCTCTCACGTTAGTGAGAGCTACCATATATTACGAGTACTATCTATCACAGCAGATAGGGTAACTAGCTTGTAACTGGTTACTGACAGTTATCATGATTCTACCTGTATTGAATGTAGCTGCTTCAGAGCTGGGAGCAAATAAAAGCACAAGATATAACAATTTGATTGTAATGTGAACAATTTCTTAGATTATAGAAGAACTAAGTAGGCCTCTACACAAAAATTCAGTCCAATTTTTTTTCGGGAACACATTTTTAAGCAAAATAACCTTTCACGAAGTACTTCGTATTCTAACATAGAAACTTCCTATTTGCTACCATGAAGAATAAAACTATTTATGAAAATGACTTATTTTGTTTAAAATTTAATAAAACCGCACTTAAACTTTCACTTCGCGATAATTACCGTAAACAAAACTAAGCAAGCAATTCGGTAAGCTACCGCTTAATGGAGAATGGTTTTTTTTTAAATTATCCGAAAGTCTGCAAAAAAGAGCCCTTTGATATGTGATTGATATGGTTATCATGGTGCAAAAGCCAATTTTTGTTCTTCCACAAATCCGGGTGTTTCTGGCGGATTGCTTCACGCAACTTATGCATAACTTGCAGGTAATATTCCTTATTGACCGTTCTACCCTGTGGCAAGAAGTTATGATGTACCACGCCCCTGCAATCGAAGAAAACTGTAATCACATTCGACCGAACTTGGTGCGCTTTTTTCGGTCTTGGCTCGTGCGAAAGCTTCCATTGGGATGATTGAGCTTTGGTTTCCACGTCATAATCGTAAACCCATGATTCGTCACCAGTTATGACTCTCTGGAGCAAAATTGGGTCGTCGCGAACAGAGGCCAACAGCTCCTTAGCAATGTTAATACGATGCTGTTTTTGGTCGAAATTGAGCAAAAATCGAAGACTAGCCAAAACACGTGTAAGCAAAGTAGCTGTCAAAAATTAACTGAACATTTATTGGTTTCCAATAAAGCGCTATCACCATAGGCATTCATAGGCATTCGATGCGAGTCGACTTCTTCAAATTGAACCAGAAAAGCAGAGCTTCCCACATATGATCTTTTTCTGGTACTAAACTAGACATTATTACCAAATGAAAATGTATGTCGTTTTACGAAATTGCTGACAATGTGCACTGATTAATGTTGACAGATGTCAAACTCATAAAAAAAAGTATGGCGTGCCTATGGTAGCTTAATACGCTCACTTACGCCATCTATGACCAAACAGCGGATTTAAGCTTATAACCCAGGTATTGATGTACAGAAATTTCTGTAAGACAATAGGTCAAAACTGTTAGAAATCTGTTCGTATTGCATTAAAACAGTTAAAAATCGTATCGGAGATCAAAATCTGGAAGAATGGAACCGGATCAAGCTACTATGTTTACTATAATGAAACTATTTTCGATACTACAATCAAAATTACAATAGGAAAAAAGTTGACAATTCGAAAAATTCAATAAAAATTCAATTATTTGCTACGAGTAGGAATTAATATTCATTAAAAAACTAAAAATAAAATTATTAATAGGTGTTTAATGTTGTACTTTTCAAAATTATTTTAATTGCAATTTCATAATTTCAATTAAGAAAAAATCAAATAGAATAATTCTTTATATTATTGTATAAAATTTAATTTTTGATTGCCAAATAATAATTTTCTTCAATTTTCAATAATAAAATATATTTAGAAAAATTTATAAATTATTAACTATAATTTACAAACGTTAAATATTTTTCTGTTACCTTTCAGGCATAATATTTATAATAATTAATCAGTTGATAGAACTAACCGGGAAAGTGCGAAATCCTAGAAAATTAGTGCACTTGAACTATTCACAAAATTTTTTTTTTACTCTTCAATAGGAAGCATTTAAATCACACTTTCGACCAATCAGAATACGTTCACAACTGAAAGTGCAAACGAGGAAATTTGTGGATCGCCTAATTCGCTACTCTTTAAATTTATTCTGAGTGGAAAAAGAGAATTAATAAGTAATTGATACTCAGTACAATAATGCACTGACTCAGGTCTCTCTCTACCGTATACAGCGAGCACAAAATATTCAGTATTAGTCACGATAGAGGCCCGAATTCAATTCCGACGAGAACGAATAAGTATAACTAAAGTCGCTATCAACGTTTTTAGAACCTTCACAATCTTATCGGATGCACACAATAACGACGATCGACGATAACAATAAACTATTTTGTCGTCGAATTAGATGAAGTTTCGTTGTAGTACTGCCACACATTTCAGTGTTTCGCTATGTGGTGGCATTTTTGAAAGTGAAATTGATGCCAAGAAAAATGTAAACATATATCGTAAGGTATTTTTTTTAGTCGCCCCTGAGGTATATTGGGATTGGTGGAACTTTGCAGAGGGTGAAGATAACTCTCCTCTTTTGCTCTCTTCGTCTTAAACCAGTCATAAAGATTTTTTATATGGGATTGCAAGTTTCTGGAAGCTATTTGGATATTGGAGTGGGTTACAACTCCTACATAGGAGTAGTAGGAGTTGTACCCCACTCCAATATCCAAATAGCTTCCAGAAATTTGCGGTCCCATATAAAAAATATATATCCTACATAAAAAATCTGTCCAAATTTTGTTGGCAAACCCATTCGTAAGAACGCACACACATATGACAATTTTAAACTTCAGTATCCGATTGAAGCGATTCATTTACAACCATTTTCATATGTGAGGCCATTTTTGCGTAAACAAAACCAAATTTTTTAATATTGCAGATTTTATTGAATTAGTTTTTGAAGATTGCAAGAAAACACATTATTCTATTTTAAAATATTATTTATTTATTTATTACCACGAGTATAAGGTTAAATCCGCTGTTCTTTAGTCCAAAAAAACACATGTTCTTTTAATAAATAGCAAAAAAAAAATTTATTCAAAGTACTTTCACTCGCTAGCTACACATTTTTCCCATCTCTCGGGTAATTTGTGGACACCAGGCCAAAAAAATTCCTTCTCCTCGAAGTGCTGCTCAGCGAGCGCGTGGCCCATCGACGAAAACAGGTGGTAGTCGGAAGGGGCCATGTCTGGTGAATAAACAGGGTGGGAAAGTACCTCCCAGTTGAGTGTCTCCAAGTAGTTTTGGACCATTTTTGACGTGTGCGATGTTGCGTTGTCGTTTGAAGAAATTGAAACAGAAAAGCAGAGCTTCCCGCATATGCTCTTTTTCTAGCACAAAACTGGACATGATTACCAAAGGAAAAATGTATCTTGTTGTACGAAATTGCTGACAATGTGCATTGATTAATGTTGACAGATGTCAAACTCATAAAAAAAAGTATGGCGTGCCCATGGTAGCTTAATACACTCACTCACGCCATTTATGACCAAACAGATTTAAGCTTATACACCTGTATTTTCATTTTATTTATTTCAGTATATACTATTTGTTAAAGAAGAATTATAAAGTGGATGAGCATATAAAAATATAAGTTGCAAATTATTTCATTATATCAAAACAATTATGTGCACAAGAAACGCAAAATGAATTAATTGAAAGAATATGATGTTAGGCTGAAATTAAAACCACACTACAACATAGTAAAGAATTAACAGAAATTAAAGTTATTTCTGTTAATTCTTTACTATCCTGCGTTATTAAAATACGTTCCCTTAAATTTTCTCACACACACTTTACGTACGCCGGCACTAAACTATTTTCTGGTAAACATTGAACAGTCAACATCACATTTGTTTAAATTTATTCAATAACGGACTTTTCACTTTTTAACAACTTTTTCAACCAAATTAATTATTAAAAGCCATTTGGCACATCTTATACAAAATTTTTGTTAATTTCTGTAGTAGTTAATGAAGATGTCAACATACCGAAATAAAGTATTTCGCGGCTTCCCCATTCAGTTGAATGACCAGCAAACCTTTTTTAACTAAAAAAAAATTTATATAAATACTCACTTTTTCGTAAATACTTCAAAAAAGAAAAATACCACACTTTCACTTGCACTTTCCGATAAGTGCCAAAATAATAATTTAAAAAACAAGAAAAGTATACATATTAATGTATACTTTTCTTGTTTTTAAAATTTTTTAATTTAAAAAACAAGAAAAGTATACATTAATAGAGAATGTGGTGTTTTAAAACTCTTAAATAATAAATTTAAAACGAAATAAATAATAAACCTAAAATCTAGTTCCATTTCATATCAAAGGATTATATAAAAATAAAAATTGCTTGTCGTTGTGTTTAAATTGTATTTTTGTTTGCAATAAGTGAATTAAAGTGGATATTAATTATGCTTTTAGATTTTAATAAATTTCTATTATAAAATTACATATCAGTAAGTATCATGACTACATAAAAGAAAATTTAAAGTACGGGCCTATCAAGGTATTCTTTAGTCTAAGGGTGACAGTTGCAGTTTGGGATTATTTGGAATGTCAAAGGTATAAATATTATATAGGATTGGACCAAGAATACTGCCTTGAGAGACACCAGTTGTGATAGAGTATATTTCGGAATAGTTAGCATTAACTGTGGCTTCGAAATGATGTTGGAAGAGATATTGTTTTAAAATAAGGAAGACTGGAGCAGTCTAGGCTGCCACAATCGATCAAAAGAATATGATATATCCAGGAACATGCCTGGATAGTACTCTCTCTGCTCAAGACTCAATAACATCAACCACACGATAACATTGTCAGATTGTGGAGTATTCTGATTCATCTTCAAGGATAGGATAATATCATTTTAAAAGCAATTTTACAAAGATTTTTTCAAGGATAAATCTATAGGACGATATGAAATTAACAATTTTTTTGCGTTTTAGCGTCATTTTGATAAGGGAAAATTTCGAAACTAACAGAGAACAGAATAATAAATATTATTTTAAAAGAACAGAATAAAAGAATTTTAAAACAATTTTGAAAAAAAGTATCAAAAAATATTCTTTATGAATATTGATGGATAATAAACAGTTTACTTTAAAAAAAAGCTCCCTCGTTTTTTACTTAATTACAAAAAAATCTAAGCAAATCAACCTAATCTAAGAATTAGTAACTATTTATTTATACATTAACTAATTAAAAATAACAAATTCCTGATAATATTTTAATAGCAAAATATTCTGCGAAATATTTACAATCGGTTCTCTTTCAGCAACAAAAGTTCGAAGAGTCTGACTTCGAAAATTCGGCTTAATAAGTTGTTTAAGTAATAAAATACTTTCACAGGAAAGCTTTCGACAAGCTTGAGTACTGTACAATTTTGATTTTTTTTTATTATAATATTATTTAATTATCTAGGCGTGTCTACGGTGTAAAATCCCCAGTAAACTGAAACTCTTTTATTTGTTAGTATTTCAAGAAAATAAAGATTTTGCAAAGGTGATGGTGACAGGCTGTCAATACTTTTCCATCAAAGTAGAAGTAAGACAATTATATGATCGATTACAGTTACTTAATAAGTTTTTGTCTTTATTTGTGAAGTTTTTATCTTTATTAGTTACTGAAATGATTCTATATTCGAATGAATTTCTGAATAGGTAAATAAATATTTTATATAATTAGCTGCTATAAAAGCCCAAATAAATATTCGGGAATCTACCTTGTCATACGCACTTCTAGTTATCAGTTTATAGCAAGAACTTGTACTTAAGTCAATTTTCGATATCTTTTATTAGATTCATACGAAGAATTTTCTGAAGTTTTACAATTTAATTAAAATAATTCAAATTAACGTGAAACACGGTGAGTAATTTTATTTCATTTTATACTCTTGATTAATTAGCAATTTTTAAAATTTCTTTTTTTATATATATTATAAAAGTGTAGATATAGAAATTTTTTATATATGATTGTAAAAACAAATTGAATTAACTGTTAGATTTAAAGTAATGAAAAAAATTTAAGTTTTTTTAAAAGATAACGCTTAAATAAATTAGTTTGAAGAGCTTTGCTAAATAGAAAAGCAATTATAGTTTATTCAATTAAATAAATTAACTCAGTAAGTTTGCAGCAATAATAAAATATTAATTTTTTCCCTTCAAGTAAGAGGTCCTTTTGAATATTGCTATTAAGTGAAAATTTTGTAAAATATACTTTAACAGATCCAACCTTAAATTAAATCACATTGTAAATAAGTAAAAAAATATTTTAATATCGAGTAAAATTTATCTCTGTGGACTGAAATATATGCAATTATAATTTAATAATGAAAGTGAATTTTAAGTTATGTAAAAAGTACAAATAATATGAATATATAAATCAATCTAAATTTTATAAAAGAAGAGATTTTTTTAAGGACCTGTATTAATTTAATTTTAAGATCTTTTCTAATACTAAGAAAATAATAAATAAAAAATAAAAAAATAAACATAAATTCCTTCAATTCTCGAAACGAAAGACAACGATCAGTTTAACTTTGAAAAAAAAATCATAAATAACAAACATTATCGTTTATTTTGTGATTATTCTGAAAGTCCATGCTACCAACTCTTCATAAATATTTCGTAAGATCAACGTATTTGATCAAACTTAATTTGCGATAACTATGGACTTATTTATATATTAGTTATAACTTATTAAAATATTTAACTATCATATCGGTTGATTTTTAGAAAAAAAATATGGAAATTTTTTTAGGGTTTTGTATTAGTTTGAACAAGTGTTGTTAAAGTAAAGATTGAGTCTCTTATTCTTTATAAATGTGCTGTTAATATTATTCTACTTTTATTTATATTGAAAATATAAAGTTCGAGTAAATAAAAATTCAATTTAAAATTACAAATTAAATAAAATTTTCCTCAAAAATTCTTTTCAGATGAAGAATTTTACATTTATGGCCATAATTTCATTCACAATATTTTTGTGTTTGATTGAAGTTGATTCCAGTTTCATAAATACATTTTGGGGTAAGCAAAATCCAGACGATATTTTGTTAGGGAAATCGTTTCTAAAAGAGAAGTATAAAAGGTTTGGAGCAAATGACGTAATGTACGAGTTCCCTGGTCCGGTAAGTTAAATAAATTAATTTATTACTAAAATTGTTCGTATAGATATTAAAATATTTCCTCGGTTCTTAATCATATTATTATTTTTAGGGTCGAATAAATGATGTCAAAATAACATATATTGCTGTACGCGACAATCAGCCATATGAAAAAGGAGCAAAAGTTAAATTAGTAAATCATGGAGTTGGATTTACTGACTTCGTACTGAAATTAACATCACCTAGGAGGACGTGGGTAGACGTGGAAATCTTAGTGTATGGTGAAAATCTTGAACCAAATTATGACTAACGGTAAGCATCGATTCGTCTTTTCTGCCCGACCACATTGTTGGTAAAATAATTGGCATGCAAATCTTTTCAAAATTGTCAAAATATTTATTAAAATAAAAAAATAATACGAAAACTTAAATATTTTGTTCTTTTTTATTAAATAAGAAGAAGTGGTTTTCTATAAATGAGTTGCTGTAAATAAATGTTTAAACCAAAACTAAACACTCAGAAATACTTTGAAATAAAATCAACTACTTAAAAATGTACATAAATATATTGTAGCTGTAAGTATTCCAGTTTAGATAAATTATACTCGTCAGCGATCCTGGATACTTTTTTCTCTTATAACATGAAAAGCATCGATTTTAATTATAATTGATCTTAAAACACTCATTCACTAGCAATCGCCGTCTTTTTTTCCACAATAACGAGCATATCTAAGGTAGACAATCTACTTTTAAGATGATAGAAGATAAAGCAGTTTACGTATTATAATCAAATAAAATGTAGCAAAAGCGGAAATTTCCATTTCGAATTGTTGTACCACCAAAAATTCCGTATAATAATCCAAAATTATGTTTGATGAATTTATTTGTTCGCAAATTTCATTCTTTTTTATCCAATTCTGTATACTATCGCCATGTACTATACTATAAATGTACTAAATAATGCCGTTTATGATATTCCTTCAATATCGCCAACTGGCGTATAGTGTCATGCCGCTTAGAATATACATTTCAGTACTAATGTTACTTGAAATGATAACAAATAACCTAAAAAAATCTTGATTGGATTAATTGTGTGGCACGTAGTACCGCCTTGGTGAAACCACACAAACAAACGGTTTTATTAGTTTATAATAAAGCTTTTGTATGATTTTCAAACATTGTTGAGATGTGCATCTTTCAACTAAAAATTCCAATTTTTATTGAACCAAAACTGATCATAACATAAGATTTTGGCATTTCAAATATGGTCAATCTATCTATTTAAAAATATATTACCCCTACTGAAAAACCTCGTATATCTGCACAAAAAATTTAAATATGCACATTGTTTCTATAAATACAAGGAACTATAAAGAAAGGGTCTACCCAGCAGTTTTTTAATCCAACATTAAAATAGTATAACTTACGATCAAATATATTATTGAGGGTACTTATATATAAAAAAATATTTTAAATACAGATTTATATAAATTTAAAGCATTCCAAAAGTCCTAATTATTAGATTAAATTAGTGAACTATAAATAAATGAGACTGTTAAACATTTTGCAAATTTTTTATAGTTTAATAAGCTAATCTTTTAGCTCTAAAAACTGTCTAAAAGAAATTTATGCCATGCTAAAGTAAAACATATTCATTGTGGTTTGAAGTTAAACGTACTTTTTAATTAAAAATCGAATTAAGAGAATGCATCCTTCTGAATTGGATATTATCTGTAAAGAAGATAATTTAAACTATGAATTTAGATTCGTACTCATAATATTATTTAAAAAAAACCTAGTAAATTATTGAATATTTACTGATAAAATCTTTATTTTGAGTACAACGTCATATTATAAACATATTTAAGTTATAAATTATTAATAAGATAGTCAAATAATGTAAATATATTCCACAAAATCTGCTGAACTGAATCAGCTATTGATAGTGCTCGTTATTAATAGTCAGTCGAAAAAGTACGTATCTTTTTTTGACAGATGAAATTAAAAGTAAATAACTCAGTAACTACTGCTCGCTTTGCAATAAAATTTTTGAAAGTGGCACTTTAAGATTTGTGCGGCGCAAAATTTTATTGAAATCAGTGTAGTGTATTCTAAAATTATTTAAGTTCAAAAATGGATCAGAATAAAGAGAAAATTTGCTTTATCTTATAATACCACTTGAACAAAGGCAATAATGCATCACAAGCACGTGAAATTGACGCTATTTATAATAAAGATGCGGTATCAAAATCAGCAGCATGCAAATGGTTCACTCACTTTTGTTCCAGAAATTTCGATGTCAAAGATGAGTTTTGGTCAGCCAATTACCGAAAAAAGTGATGTAGTTCTCGAAAAAATTTAGCGAATTCGGTATATTATCAGTCATGTTTAAAAATTTATCATCCAACAGCTTTAAACCATTTGCAAAAGACTGCATTAAAAAAAAAACTAAATATTTTGATTGAGTATGAAAAACAAGATGGACGGACTTAGCATTGTGATAGGCTGCTAAACCGCAATGAAATTGGCGATGAAAAATGGGTAAAATATGAGAATATTGTTCGAAAGATGTCGTGGAATAAGAGAGATGAACGATCATAAAAAATTTCAATGCAAGCATAAACGGAAATAATGTGATACTGTGTATGTTGTGGGACTGCAAGGAATATAATATGAATTGTTACTGTTCGGTCAAACTGCTAACTCGATACTGTACTGTGAGTAACTCGAGAAGTTACGTCAAGCGATTATATTTCATAATATTTTATTTTATTATAATATATTTTCTTATTATTTTAATTTTATAAATGTTTTTTTTGTTGTTATTCAAGAACAATTTATTTGATATTAGTATCTATGTTACAACATTTTATTTATAATAAATTTGAAACCAAACTAAAAAACTGATTTTAATAATTTTGACCAACAATTAACTCTATTAGCCAACTTACAATCTACCTTAAAGTATTTCATTCACATCTCAGGCAACTCGATTTCCCAATACACACTGTAGGCATCTTCCCCACGATAATGTTTTTTTTGGACTTATAGGACTAATCTTTGGTGTTCAACGAAACAAACCAGTGCGCTTTAATTGAAGAAGCTTTGAAATAACATTTGTGCTACATCCTTATATGAACTATAAAAAGCTAGACTATCTTTATATAAAATCTATCCAAAGCTATTATGTTTTATTAATTAGAGAAAGAACAGTGAATTTTTACTATTTCTCCATTTGATAATGATTGAAATAAAAAATCAGTTATTTTTATTTTATTTTTACGAAATCTACATGGTTTGTCGATAGTAATTGAAATTTTTAAAATATTTTTATATAAGTGAAATTAGGATTATCTTTCATAGTATTTTATTTGAACTTAACTAAGAGAGAAGCAATGTTCAGGAGATGTTATACGTAAAATCGAAATACAATAGATAGGATTTCCGGATAAATGCAAAAAGAAAACAAAACACTAAGATGGTATCAAAAATAAAAATTCAAGGTCAAAACTTTTTTTTTATATCCTTACAGAAAATAAAATTATTTTGATTATTTTAAGTGTCGTTCTTTCGATGCAAAAAAATTTCCGTTTTATTTTCTGTAAGGATATAAAAAAAAAGTTTTTAAAACTATATAGTGTATATATCGATAAGTGGTATAAAAAATGAATCTACACCTTCAGAAAGTAACTATTAGGAAAAACATTCGAGGAATCAATGGACTACAATATGAATAAACGTTGATTTTTCTCTATTTTCCGGTATTTAATCCTAAATTATCCTTTTTAATTTTTTATTGACTTACTATATAAGAAAAGTCAAGATATTAATTTTAACAAAAATAATCTAATACAAAATTTAATAAGAATAATAAACAAGATTATTTTTGAAATGGCGCATAAAATGCTTTAAGAAATGCCTTAGTTTGATGCCTGTTTTTGTGTTCAATGATATTATTCTTATTTAAAAACTATAATAATGTAAGACGCAATAATAATAAAAATATAAAAATAAAAGTTGTTGCTATTTGCTAAGTGAATTTTTTTTTAAAGTCTAAAATAATTAAAAAGAAAATAAAAAAAAATACGACAGATATTGGCAAATAATATTGGCAGCTGTGATAGAATCAATAAGATATAAAAATGATGCAATTAATAAAAATAATTCAATATTTTTACTCTGGTTTTTATTTACTATATAAAATATTCTATTAGTCTTTGCCAAATACCTTGAATAAATATTTATTTAAATTCAAAGCACATATTTAAAACGACAAAAACATATGACCATGAATAATTTTAATATTTATTTTGTATAAAATTCTGGAATTATATTATTTTTATTTGAATTAAATGTTTGAGCAAGTGTGTTTTTTTCAAATTTGTAAAGAAAATGAATATGAAAACAATTTAAGAAAATGTATTTAAGGGACATTGTTTCTATAGAAGTTCTTGTTGTATCCAAATCTTAAAAGTATAAATTTACTTAACAATACAAAATATATACTTTTTTCTTATACAAAAAAATTCTTTTTTCTCAGATGAAGAGTTTTACCTTTCTAATTGTAACCTTTATAGTATGTTGTACGTTTACGGTTTGCTTTTCTTCCATGATAAGCGAATTTAAGACAACTGAAATTTTAAAAAAAGGCAATATTGAGGGTGAAAATGTAAAACTGTTACAAGAAGATTATATAAATGTCATAACTCCTAAAAATAAGTGTAAATATCTGAAATATTACACTTTTCCACTTAACGTAAGAAGAGTTTTTTAGCCAATAATTATTATATAATTAACAGCTAAAAATTTATATTTTAGTATAGTTTTAATTTATATATAATTTTCTTTCGAATTTTCAACATGTTCACTTTCTCTTTTCTAGAAAGGACAAAATACCAACAAAATAATAGGTATTGCTGTGTATACAATAAAAATAGTTAATAGGCATTTTGATGTTGGAAAAGATTTTGGTTTTGGAAGAGCTTCAGTGGTAGAGAATGGAGTTGGTTTTGAATCTGTTAAGTTAGCATTACAAGTAATACCAAGAAACAAAAAAATGCTGTTTCTGATAAAGGTGTTTGGCGAAATTGATAAACCAATTGAGAACGATTCCGAACCAATTGAGAATGCGGATTCAACTGGGAATAGCGACGCACCTAACGATTCCCAATCATCTAAAAATACCGAATAATTTATGTATACTTAAACTAAATTACAATAAATAAACAATTTTTCAAAAAATTTCAGTACCAATTTCAAACAGATGCTGCTAAATAAATCAATAAAATAATGAAAACAAATTTAGTTTTTCCTAATTAAGTCAAAAATGATATTAAAACATTTCAATAAAATTTAGTAAGAAATCTTGTTCATTTTATGCTATTATTAACTAATTTTCCTCTTATGTTTTGTGGCTGCATTTCTGTGTGGATTTGGGCTTACTTTAATTATTGGCACCATTCATTCTGTAAATGATAGATGAATGATGACAAATTCTTTTATTTTTGATTTCTGTAATGAATAGATATGAATGGTGACAAATATTTTCTCCAAGACATTCAACATGATGAAAGAATTCACCCAGAAATATCAACTGAGTTGCCTATAATTCCAGCTACTAGATTTTCCACTCCTTCCGAAGTAAAATCCATAATGCGAATATCCAAAAAGCCTGCGTTCTAATAAATAATATCTATAACAGTATTCTTCGCACATCATTTTTTTCTCCCCCTTTGAGGTTTCCCATCATCAAAACGATTCTGAAATCCAACAAATCCAAAAACCTCCCAACCTCATATAGACCTATAAGCCTATTTCCTATTTTATCAAAGATCCTAGAAAAATTAATCGTAAAACGCCCTTATCCCATTTCTGAAACCAAGAGTGCAATTCCTCAGCGTCAATTTGGACTTATTTTTTCACTAGAGCGAAAGGAACACTGGCCAGGCGTATTTCAAATAGCTGAAAATATTGTGTTTTCTGACATTTATCCTATCTCCGCCGGTGTTCCTCAGGGAAGTATCCTACCTCCAATTCTTTACAATATTTACACTCATGATATTCCTTGTCAAACCGACATCCTTACCACCACATATGCTATTGATAAAGCCTTCCTTACACATCTAAGAGATCATTCCATAGCCATCAATACATCCCTACTATAACCATAAACGGTAGTAATGGTTATACACACAAAAACTAGCGTGCATTACCTGGGATTTATATTTGACACACGGTTAATCTGGAATCCTCACACGAAAAGTGAAAGAAGTGCACTTAACGGACGATAAAAAGAGTTACTATGACTAGTAGACAGTATGTCAAAACTGATAATAAAAAGCTGCCAATTTCTTTCCAATCCAAATCCTACAATCCCGGTTTTTTCGAAAAATTGTCAATTTCTTCTTTTATGTGCGAAACACGGTTATCCATCGTAATCTGAATCTTCCATTTGTTCGTGAGCTGTGCATCTCTCGATATAAAAAATTCCATTCGCGTTTATCCCACAAGAGAACTGTTTACGAGATATTTGTTAAAAATATAAAATAAAATTATCCTGTTCTAGTGCTAACATCGATGGGTATTTTCCTTTACATGTTCTTGTATCTACAGCCTACAAACCGTTATTATTTTTAGCGACAGACTTGCCGCCCTTTAAGCCAATTTTGGCCCATCGAGTAACCCAGTACTTAGCGGGCTTCGGCATAGCCTACTTAGCAATAGGAGTGTCGAGTTGCAAAGGGTGCCGGGGAATGTTGGAATTGTGGGTAATGAAAGTGCTGATAAGTTGGCTGGAGAAACACTCCGTCGACCAGTGTTCATAGTCATTCCCAATCTGCCTCGCCTACTAACATAATGGCAACTTATACCATTAGCCATCGGTAGACACGATAACTGGACCAATAGCAAAACAATTTTGTCGACTTATTGAATTACCATCGATAAACCAGACCAAAATTCTGTTAGTACAAGCTCCTTACTGCTCTCACAGATAATTTTCTTTTTGGCAACATCAATCATCTCCTTGAGCCATCACCCACATTCTATACGAAAGCTACAAAACCAAAAATTACTTCACGAGTAAGATTCAACGCATTGTAGACCTCCTGGATCCTACAACTCCATTCCCTATTACGCTGTTTGAACTTCTACAGCATAATAATCTGCTCCATTAAATATATCAACACTTACCACAGACGAGGCTCATTCAGATAGCTTCCCACAAGTACTATGAAGTCGCCAAACACCTTCACAGTCGTGGCGTTATTAAGTGGCCCCTGGTATATGTATAGGGGATCTTATATATAAACAAACAAACTAAAATGTCGCCAAGCCTTATAAAAATACATAAAAAAGCAGGCAATTACCTCATCTACTCCTAATAAATATTCTGACTTTATCTTATTTGTGGTTGGAGTATTTTTGATACATTATCCAACAAAAAAAAACTCATTTCCTTTCCTAAATCGAGCTGAATATTTAATCTGACCCATGGCTTCACTCGTTAGTTTTTTTTCGTAAGCTTTCCTTGCTCAATCAATGCAGTAGCCTCAACTACAATCCATTCCAAATTACTATTTTTGAATACCGATAGTAAAAAACATTTATCTTCTCTTTCTCTTGGTTGTATCTTACTACAACTGACATAATGGCACCATTTCAATTTAAAAAATTAAAAAACAGTCTGATCAATTGTGCTACGAGTATCTGCAGTCTGACCAATTTTATTTGAAGTTTGCAAAATTCTCCCTCTGCTTTCTGAGTTCCATTCTATTTGGGCTGTGTTCGGTACAGTCCTGCTACTTTAAGCGAGATCTCTCTGGATAAGAGTCTTTTTACTGAGATTCTGAATTGCCAATAGAGTTTTGCGAAGTACGAGATCTTTTGTACGAGACATCAAAATAGCAAAGTTGTGATGGCGAGGAGACACCTTGTGAATGAATCAAAATGCGGGTGCATATTGATTCATTCACATGGTGTCTCCTTGCCATCACAACTTTATTATTTTAATCTCTCGTATAACCTAAGCATCCCAATAGTGCGTAAAAAAGCTTTTTCTTATATCTAATTCTCCAGTTTCCGCCTCAGAGCCATAAATGGTGCGAAGGCTTTTACTTTCAAAAAGACCGAGGTAGCTTCATCTCTGCCCGCTATCGTTTATGTTTCTGAGCCATCTATTGGAATATTTTGACAAGCTTTGTAAGCGAATATAATCCTCGATATTTTTTCTACACTAATTTTATTTTTAAATGGCACTTTCCGATAAGTGCCAAAATTACAACTTTAAAAACAACAAAAGTATGCAAGCGTTTCGGTATGCTATCACTTGCATGGAGAATGGCGTGTTTTAAAACTCTCCGAAAGTCAAAATAATTGAGGCGCTTGATATTTAGTTGATATTTACGGAATAAATAATAAACCTAAAATAAAATTTCATTTCATATTAAAGATATAAAAATTATATAAAAAATAAAAATTTCTTGTCATTGTGTTTTTTGACGTACTGTCTAGGTATTCTTCAATCTAAGGGTAGCAGTTGCAGTTTCGGATTATTTGGAATGTCAAAGGTATAAATATTGTATAGCATATACTACCTTGAGGCACACCAGTTGTGATAGCGTATATTTCGGAATGGTTAACTGTAGCTTGGAAATAATGTTGGAAGAGATATGATTTTAAAATAAGGTAAACTGGAGCAGTCCAGGCTGCCACAGTCGATCAAAAGGAACACGCCTGGACAGTACTCTTTTTGATCAAGAGAGGACGCAATGAAATCAACCACACGTTGACATTGTCGGATTGTGGAGTATTCTATTTCATCTTCAAGGACAGGATAATGGCATTTTAAAAGCAGTTTTTCAAAAAAAACTTCAAGGATAAATGTATAGGACGATATGAAATTTACTTTTTTTTGGGTTTTGGTATTATTTTGATAAGGGCAAATTTCGGAACTAAAAGACAACAGAATAACATATATTTTTTTAAGAGAACAGAATAATAGAATTTTAAAACAATTTTGAAAAAAGTATCAAAAAATATTCTTAATTTTAAGGATAGTAAACAGTTTAAAAAAAGTTCCCTCATTTTTTGCTAAATTATAAAATAATATAAACAAATCAACCTAATCTAGGAATTAGAAACTATTTATTTATACATTAACTAATAAGAAATAAAAAATTCATGATAATATTCTAATAGTAAAATATTCTGCGAAATATTTACAATCGGTTCCCTTTCAGCAACGTAAGTTCGAAGAGTCTGACTTCGAAAATTCGGCTTTATAATTTGTTTTAGTAATAAAATACTTTCACAGAAAAGCTTTCGACAAGCTTACGTACTGTACAATTTTGATTATTCATTATTATAATATTATTTAATTTTCTAGGTGCGTCTACGGTTTATAGTACCCAGTAAACTGAATCTCTTGTATTTGTTAGTATTTCAAGAAAATAAAAATTTTGCAAAGGTGATGGTGACAGGCTGTCAATACTTGTCCATCAAAGTAGAAGTAAGACAATTATATGATCGATTACAGTTACTTAATAAGTTTTTGTCTTTATTTGTGAAGTTTTTATCATGATTAGGTACTGAAATGATTCTATATTCAAATGAATTGCTGAATAGGTAGTTGTCAATTAGCTGCTATGAAAGCTCAAATAAATATTTGGGAATCTACCTGGTCATACGCATTTCTAGGTATCAGTTTATAGCAAGAACTTGTACTTAAGTCAATTTTCGATATCTTTTATTAGATTCATAAGAAGAATTTTCTGAAGTTTAACAATTCAATTAAAGTAATTCAAATTAACGTGAAACACGGTGAGTAATTTTATTTTATTTTATATTTTTGATTAATTAGCAATTTTTAACATTTCTTTTTTGATATATATTATAAAAGTGTAGATAAAAATGTCTATAGAAATTTTTTATATATGATTGTAAAAACAAATTGAATTAACTGTTAGATTTAAAATAATGAAAAAAAATTGAGGTTTTTTTTAAAAGATAACGCTTAAATAAATTAGTTTGAAGAGCTTTGCTAAATAGAAAAGCAATTATAGTTTATTCAATTAAATAAATTAACTCAGTAAGTTTGCAACAATAATAAAATATTAATTTTTTTCCTTCAAGTAAGAGGTCCTTTCGAATATTGCTATTAAGTGAAAATTTTGTAAAATATACTTTAACAGATCCAACCTTAAATTAAATCACATTGTAAATAAGTAAAAAAATATTTTAATATCGAGTAAAATTTATCTCTGTGGACTGAAATATATGCAATTATAATTTAATAATGAAAGTGAATTTTAAGTTATGTAAAAAGTACAAATAATATGAATATTATAAATCAATCTAAATTTTATAAAAGAAAATATTTTTTAAGGACCTGTATTAATTTAATTTTAAGATCTTTTCTAATACCAAAAAAATAATAAATTAAAAAGAAAAAAAAGGAAAAACACAGGTATGGACATAAATTCCTTCAATTCTCGAAACGAAAGACAACGATCAGTTTAACTTTGAAAAAAAAATCATAAATAACAAACATTATCGTTTATATTGTGATTATTCTGAAAGTCCATGCTACCAACTCTTGATAAATATTTCGTAAGATCAACGTATTTGATCAAACTTAATTTGCGATTACTATGGACTTATTTATATATTAGTTATAACTTATTAAAATATTTAACTATCATATCGGTTGATTTTTAGAAAAAAAATATGGACATTTTTTTAGGGTTTTGTATTAGTTTGAACAAGTGTTGTTAAAGTAAAGATTGAGTCTCTTATTCTTTATAAATGTGCTGTTAATATTATTCTACTTTTATTTATATTGAAAATATAAAGTACCAGTATATAAAAATTCAATTTAAAATTACAAATTAAATAAAATTTTCCTTAAAAATTTTTTTCAGATGAAGAATTTTACATTTATGGCCATAATTTCATTCACAATATTTTTGTGTTTGATTGAAGTTGATTCCAGTTTCATAAATAAATTTTGGGGTATACAAAATCAAGACGATATTTTGTTAGAGAGATCGTTTCTAAAAAAAAAGTATAAGCCTTTTGGGGCAAATGACGTAATTTACGAGTTTCCTGGTCCGGTAAGTTAAATGAATTAATTTATTACTAAAATTGTTCGTATAGATATTAAAATATTTCCTCGGTTCTTAATCATTTTATTATTTTTAGGGTCGAAAAAATGATGTCAAAATAACATATATTGCTATACGCGACAATCAGCCATATGAAAAAGGAGCAACAGTTAAATTAGTAAATCATGGAGTTGGATTTACTGACTTCGTACTGAAATTAACATCACCTAGAGGGACGTGGGTAGACGTTGAAATCATAGTGTATGGTGAAAATCTTGAACCAAATTATGACTAAGGGTAGGCATCGATTCGTCTTTTCTGCCCGACCACATTGTTGGTAAAATAATTGGCATGCAAATCTTTTCAAAATTGTCAAAATATTTATTAAAATAAAAAAATAATACGAAAACTTAAATATTTTGTTCTTTTTTATTAAATAAGAAGAAGTGGTTTTCTATAAATGAGTTGCTGTAAATAAATGTTTAAACCAAAACTAAACACCCAGAAATACTTTGAAATAAAATCAACTACTTAAAAATGTACATAAATATATTGTAGCTGTAAGTATTCCAGTTTAGATAAATTATACTCGTCAGCGATCCTGGATACTTTTTTCTCTTATAACATGAAAAGTATCGATTTTAATTATAATTGATCTTAAAACCCTCATTCACTAGTAATCGCCATCTTTTTTTTCACAATAACGAGCATATCTAAGGTAGACAATCTACTTTTAAGATGATAGAAGATAAAGCAGTTTACGTATTATAATCAAATAAAATGTAGCAAAAGCGGAAATTTCCATTTCGAATTGTTGTACCACCAAAAATTCCGTATAATAATCCAAAATTATGTTTGATGAATTTATTTGTTCGCAAATTTCATTCTTTTTCATCCGATTCTGTGTACTAACGCCATCTACTATACTATAAATGTACTAAATAATGCCGTTTATGATATTCCTTCAACTGGCGTATAGTGTCATGCCGCATAGAATATACATTTCAGTACTAATGTTACTTGAAATGATAACAAATAACCTAAAAAAATCTTGATTGGATTAATTGTGTGGCACGTGGTACCGCCTTGGTGAAACCACACAAACAAACGGTTTTATTATTTTTATAATAGAGCTTTTGTATGATTTTCAAATATTGTTGAGATGTGAATCTTACAACTAAAAATTCCAATTCTTATTGAACCAAAACTGATCATAACATAAGATTTTGGCATTTCAAATATGGACAATCTATCTATTTAAAAATATATTACCCCTACTGAAAAACCTCGTATATCTGTACAAAAAATTTAAAACCCAAATGTGCACATTGTTTCTATAAATACAAGGAGCTATAAAGAAAGGGTCTACCCAGCAGTTTTTTAATCCATCATTAAAATAGTATAACTTACGATCAAATATATAATTGAGGGTAGTTATATATAAAAAATATTTTAAATATTTTGCACAATCTAAATTATTAGATTAAATTAGTGAACTACAAATAAATGGGTCTGTTAAACATTTTGCGAATTTTTGACAGTTTAATAAGCTAATTTTTTAGCTCTAAAAACTGTCTAAAAGAAATTTATGCCGTGCTGTATTGTGGTTTGAAGGTATACGTATTTTTTAATTAAAAATCGAATAAAGACAATGTATCCTTCTGAAATGGATATTATCTGTAAAGAAGATAATTGAAACTAAAATATAAATTTAGATTCGCAATCATAATATTATTTTAATAAACCTAGTAAATTACTGAATATTTACTGATAAAATCTTTATTTTGAGTACAACGTCATATCATAAATATATTTAAGTTATTAATTCTTAAATAATGTAATAATATTCCACAAAATCTGCTGAAGTAAATCAGATATTGACAGTGCTCCTTAATAATAGTCAGTCGCGAAAGTACGTATCATTTTCTGACATATGAAATTAAAAGCAAATAACTCGGTAACCACTACTCGCCTTGGAATAACACTTTTGTGCGGCGCAAAATTTTATTGGAAACAGTGTAGGGTATTATAAAGTTATTTTTTATTTTTTTTTTATTCTTACAGATATTAACAACTACAACATAGTAATAAGCAAATTTGAGCAAAAGTATTAATTAGCTTGAAAGGTTGTGGGGCGTGAAGCTCCTCCTGTTAGCGTGTGTTTCTGTTAAGCCTCAGTATTTTAGTAAATCACGTGACCAGTGACGGTTAAGTGTTCGATGGGTATTTCCAGGGAAGGAAATGGAGGATAGTTCTTGAACAAGAGGATTATTATGATTGAGGACACGGGAACGGAACTTTTTATAACGAGATACAGCCACTTCAAAAACAAATGGAACTTTAATATCACGATGAATAACAGTATTGCGAACATAAAAAGGGGCATCGACAATTGTACGAAGTATTTTTGATTGAAGAGATTGGATTCGACGGGAAAAACAAAGTGGACTAATCTAACATTGTGATAAACTGCTAAAGCGCAATGAAATCGAGCCATTTCTGAACCATATCACAATTGTCGATGAAAAATAGGTAAAATATGAGAATATTTTTCGAAAGAGATCATGGAATAAGATAGATGAACGATCATAAAAAAATACAAAGCCAGCATTAACGGAAATAAGGTGAGGCTGTGTTTGCTGTGGGACTGCAAGGGTTACAATATGAACTGTTACTGTTCGGTCCAACTGCTAACTCGATACTGTACTGGGAACAACTTGAGAGATTACATTAAGCGATTACGAGAAAACGATCAGAATTAATTAATAGAAAGTATGTTGTTTTGGTATTAATTAATGAGAAGTATAGTTGTGTTATCAATTAAAATATTCACCTTTTATTACAGATATTGATTTATTTTTCCACCTTCTTTTTTAATTTTTTATTTTAAATAGCAAACGTTTTATTTTTTAACAATTTAATTTATCATCAAATATATTTTATAATATTTTCTTAATATATTGTATAAATTTTGTAAAAGTTTAAAGTTATTTTTTTGTTGTTGTTCAAGAACAACTTATTAGATTTTAATTTAGCAAACATGTTACTACAGTTTATTTACAATAAATTTAAAACTACACTAAAAGAACTGCTTTTAATAATTTCGACCAACAACTAACCCAACTTCCAATTTACCCTAAACTATCATATTTTGTTCACATCTTAGGCAACTCGATTTCGCAATACACACTGTAGGCTTGGATTCACTGCAGTCTGTATTAGGAAAAACATTCGAGGAATCAATGAACTACAATATGAATAAACGTTGATTATTCTGTATTTCCCAGTATTTAATCCTAAATTATACTATTTAATTTTCGATGGACTTACTATATAAGAAAAGTCAAGATATTAATTTTAACAAAAATAATCTAATACAAAATTTAATAAGAATAATAAACAAGATTATTTTTGAAATGGCGCATAAAATGCTTTAAGAAATGCCTTAGTTTGATGCCTGTTTTTGTGTTCAATGATATTATTCTTATTTAAAAACTATAATAATGTAAGACGCAATAATAATAAAAATATAAAAATGAAAGTTGTTGCTATTTGCTAAGTGAATTTTTTTTTAAAGTCTAAAATAATTAAAAAGAAAATAAAAAAAAATACGACAGATATTGGCAAATAATATTGGCAGCTGTGATAGAATCAATAAGATATAAAAATGATGCAATTAATAAAAATAATTCAATATTTTTACTCTGGTTTTTATTTACTATATAAAATATTCTATTAGTCTTTGCCAAATACCTTGAATATATATTTATTTAAATTCAAAGCACATATTTAAAACGACAAAAACATATGACCATGAATAATTTTAATATTTATTTTGTATAAAATTCTGAAATTATATTATTTTTATTTGAATTAAATGTTTGAGCAAGTGTGTTTTTTTTTCAAATTCGTCAAGAAAATGAATATGAAAACAATTCAAGAAAACGTATTTAAGGGACATTGTTTCTATAGAAGTTCTTGTTGTATCCAAATCTTAAAAGTATAAATTTACTTAACAATACAAAATATATACTTTTTTCTTATACAAAAAAAAATTCTTTTTTCTCAGATGAAGAGTTTTACCTTTCTAATTATAGCCTTTATAGTATGTTGTACGTTTACGGTTTGCTTTTCTTCCATGATAAGCGAATTTAAGACAACTGAAATTTTAAAAAAAGGCAATATTGAGGGTGAAAATGTAAAACTGTTACAAGAAGATTATATAAATGTCATAACTCCTAAAAACAAGTGTAAATATCTGAAATATTACACTTTTCCACTTAACGTAAGAAGAGTTTCTTAGCCAATAATTATTATATAATTACCAGCTAAAAATTTATATTTTAGTATAGTTTTAATTTATATATAATTTTCTTTCGAATTTTCAATATGTTCACTTTCTCTTTTCTAGAAAGGACAAAATACCAACAAAATAATAGGTATTGCTGTGTATACAATAAAAATAGTTAATAGGCATTTTGATGTTGGAAAAGATTTTGGTTTTGGAAGAGCTTCAGTGGTAGAGAATGGAGTTGGTTTTGAATCTGTTAAGTTGGCATTACAAGTAATACCAAGAAACAAAAAAATGCAGTTTCTGATAAAGGTGTTTGGTGAAATTGATAAACCAACTGAGAACGATTCCGACCCAATTGAGAATGCGAATTCAACTGGGAATAGCGACGCACCTAACGATTCCCAATCATCTAAAAATACCGAATAATGTATGTATACTAAAACTAAATTACAATAAATAAACAATTTTTCAAAAAATTTCAGAACCAATTTCAAACAGATGCTGCTAAATAAATCAATAAAATAATGAAAACAAATTTAGTTTTTCCTAATTAAGTCAAAATTGATATTAAAACATTTCAATAAAATTAAGTAAGAAATCTTGTTCATTTTCTGCTATTATTAACTTATTTTCCTCTTATGTTTTGTGGCTGCATTTCTGTGTGAATTTGGGCTTACTTTAATTATTGTCACTATTACTTTAATTATTGTCACAATATTGACAAATATTTTCTCCAAAACATTCAACATGATGAAAAAATTCACCGAGAAATATCAACTGAGTTGCCTATAATTTCAGCTACTAAATTTTCCAAACCTTCCGAAGTAAAATCCATACTGCGAATATCCAAAAAGCCTGCGTTCTAATAAACAATATCTATAACAGTATTCTTCGCACATCATTTTTTTCTTCACCTTTGAGGTTTCCCATCATCAAAACGATTCCAAAATCCAACAAATCCAAAAACCTCCCAACCTCATATAGATCTATAAGCCTATTTCCCATTTTATCAAAGATCCTAGAAAAATTAATCGTAAAACGCCCTTATCCCATTTCTGAAACCAAGAGTGCAATTCCTCAGCGTCAATTTGGACTTATTTTTTCACTAGAGCGAAAGGAACACTGGCCAGGCGTATTTCAAATAGCTGAAAATATTGTGTTTTCTGACATTTATCCTATCTCCGCCGGTGTTCCTCAGGGAAGTATCCTACCTCCAATTCTTTACAATATTTACACTCATGATATTCCTTGTCAAACCGACATCCTTACCACCACATATGCTATTGATAAAGCCTTCCTTACACATCGTAGAGATCATTCCATAGCCATCAATACATCCCTACTATAACCATAAACGGCAGTAATGGTTATACACACAAAAACTAGCGTGCATTACCTGGGATTTATATTTGACACACGGTTAATCTGGAATCCTCACACGAAAAGTGAAAGAAGTGCACTTAACGGACGATTAAGTGTCAAAACTGATAATAAAAAGCTGTCAATTTCTTTCCAATCCAAATCCTACAATCCCGGTTTTTTCGAAAAATTGTCAATTTCTTCTTTTATGTGCGAAACACGGTTATCCATCGTGATCTGAATCTTCCATTTGTTCGTGAGCTGTGCATCTCTCGATATAAAAAATTCCATTCGCGTTTATCCCACAAGAGAACTGTTTACGAGAGATTTGTTAAAAATATAAAATAAAATTATCCTGTTCTAGTGTTAACATCGATGGATATTTTCCTTTACATGTTCTTGTATCTACAGCCTACAAACCGTTATTATTTTTAGCGACAGACTTGCCGCCCCTTAAGCAATTTGTGGCCCATCGAGTAATGCAGTACTTAGCGGAATTCGTCATAGCCTACCTAGCAATAGGAGTGTCGAGTTGCAAAGGGTGCCGGGGCATGTGGGAATTCTAGGTAATGAAAATGCTGATAAGTTGGCTGGAGAAACACTCCATCGACCAGTGATCATAGTCATTCCCAATCTGCCTCGCCTACTAACATAATGGCAACTAACACCATTAGCCATCGGTAGACACGATAACTGGAGCAGTAGCGGTACAATTTTGTCGACTCATTGAATTACCACCGATAAACCTGACCAAAATTCTGTTCGTGCAAGCTCCTTACTGCTCTCACAGATAATTTTCTTTTTGGCAACATCAATCGTCTCCTTGAGCCATAACCCACATTCTATACGAAAGCTACAAAACCAAAAATTACTTCACGAGCAATATTCAACGCATTGTAGACCTCCTAGATCCTACAACTCCATTCCCTATTACGCTATTTGAACTTCTACAGCATAATAATCTGCTCCATTAAATATATCAATACTAACCACAGACGAGGCTCATTCAGATAGCTTCCCACAAGTACTATGAAGTCGCCAAACACCTTCACAGTCGTGGCGTTATTAAGTGGCCCCTGGTATATGTATAGGGGATCTTATATATAAACAAACAAACTAAAATGTCGCCAAGCCTTATAAAAATACATAAAAAAGCAGGCAATTACCTCATCTACTCCTAATAAATATTCTGACTTTATCTTATTTGCGGTTGGAGTATTTTTGATACATTGTCCAACAAAAAAAACTCATTTCCTTTCCTAAATCGAGCTGAATATTTAATCTGACCCATGGCTTCACTCGTTAGTTATTTTTCGTAAGCTATCCCTGCTCAATCAATGCAGTAACCTCAATTACAATCCATTCCAAATTACTATTTTTGAATACCGATAGTAAAAAACATTTATCTTCTCTTTATCTTGGTTGTATCTTACTACAACTGACATAATGGCACCATTTCAATTAAAAAAATTTAAAAAAAGTCTGATCAATTGTGACTATCTGCAGTCTGACCAATTTTATTTGAAGTTTGCCAAATTCTCCCTCCGCTTCCTGAGTTCCAGTCTATTTGGGATGTGTTCGGTACAGTCCTGCTACTTTAAGCGAGATCTCTCTGGATTAGAGTCTTTTTTCTGAGATTCTGAATTGTCAATAGAGTTTTGCGAAGTACGAGATCTCTTGTACGAGAGATCAAAATAGCAAAGTTGTGATGGCGAGGAGACACCTTGTGAATGAATCAAAATGCGGGTGCATATTGATTCATTCACATGGTGTCTCCTTGCCATCACAACTTTATTATTTTAATCTCTCGTATAACCTAAGCTTCCCAATAGTGGGCAAATAGCTTTTTCTTATATCTAATTCTCCAGTTTCCGCCTCAGAGCCATAAATGGTGCGAAAGCTTTCACTTTCAAGAAAGACCAAGTCAGCTTCATCACTGTCCGCTATCGTTTATATTTCTGAGCCATCTATTGGAATATTTTGACAAGCTCTGTAAGCGAATATAATCCTCGATATTTTTTCTACACTAATTTTATTTTTAAACGTCACTTTCCGATAAGTGCCAAAAGTACAACTTTAAAAACAACAAAAGTATGCACGCATTTCTGCATGGTACGCCTTTCATAGAGAATGGTGTGTTTTAAAACTATCCGAAAGTTTTCAAAATTGAGGCGCTTGATATTTAGTTGATATTTACGGAATAAATAATAAACCTAAAATAAAATTTCATTTCATATTAAAGATATAAAAATTATATAAAAATTAAAAATTTCTTGTCATTGTGTTTTTTTTGACGTACTGTCTAGGTATTCTTCAATCTAAGGGTAGCAGTTGCAGTTTCGGATTATTTGGAATATCAAAGGTATAAATATTGTATAGCATATACTACCTTGAGAATAGAATACTACCTTGAGGCACACCAGTTGTGATAGGGTATATTTCGGAATGGTTAACTGTAGCTTGGAAATAATGTTGGAAGAGATATGATTTTAAAATAAGGAAAACTGGAGCAGTCTAGGCTGCCACAGTCGATCAAAAGGAACACGCCTGGACAGTACTCTTTTTGATCAAGAGAGGACGCAATGAAATCAACCACACGTTGACATTGTCGGATTGTGGAGTATTCTAATTCATCTTCAAAGACAGGATAATGGCATTTTAAAAGCAGTTTTTCAAAGATTATTTCAAGGATAAATGTATAGGACGATATGAAATTTACTTTTTTGTGGGTTTTGGTATTATTTTGATAAGGGAAAATTTCGCAACTAAAAGAGAACAGAATAACATATATTTTTTTAAGAGAACAGAATAATAGAATTTTAAAACCATTTTGAAAAAAGTATCAAAAAATATTCTTTATTTTAAGGATAGTAAACAGTTTACTTTAAAAAAAGTTCCCTCATTTTTTGTTAAATTATAAAATAATATAAACAAATCAACCTAATCTAGGAATTAGAAACTATTTATTTATACATTAACTAATAAGAAATAAAAAATTCATGATAATATTCTAATAGTAAAATATTCTGCAAAATATTTAAAATCGGTTCTTTTTCAACAACATAAGTTCGAAGAGTCTGACTTCGAAAATTCGGCTTAATAATTTGTTTTAGTAATAAAATACTTTCACAGAAAAGCTTTCGACAAGCTTAAGTACTGTACAATTTTGATTATTCATTATTATAATATTATTTAATTTTCTAGGTGCGTCTACGGTTTATAGTACCCAGTAAACTGAAACTCTTGTATTTGTTAGCATTTCAAGAAAATAAAGATTTTGCAAAGGTGATGGTGACAGGCTGTCAATACTTTTCCATCAAAGTAGAAGTAAGACAATTATATGATCGATTACAGTTACTTAATAAGTTTTTGTCTTTATTTGTGAAGTTTTTATCATGATTAGGTACTGAAATGATTCTATATTCAAATGAATTGCTGAATAGGTAGTTGTCAATTAGCTGCTATGAAAGCTCAAATAAATATTTGGGAATCTACCTGGTCATACGCATTTCTAGGTATCAGTTTATAGCAAGAACTTGTACTTAAGTCAATTTTCGATATCTTTTATTAGATTCATAAGAAGAATTTTCTGAAGTTTAACAATTCAATTAAAGTAATTCAAATTAACGTGAAACACGGTGAGTAATTTTATTTTATTTTATATTTTTGATTAATTAGCAATTTTTAACATTTCTTTTTTGATATATATTATAAAAGTGTAGATAAAAATGTCTATAGAAATTTTTTATATACGATTGTAAAAACAAATTGAATTAACTGTTAGATTTAAAATAATGAAAAAAAATTGAGGTTTTTTTAAAAGATAACGCTTAAATAAATTAGTTTGAAGAGCTTTGCTAAATAGAGAAGCAATTATAGTTTATTCAATTAAATAAATTAACTCAGTAAGTTTGTAGAAAGTCGCTTAAGAAAAATATCTATTTTTTCCCTTAGAGTAAAGGGTCCTTACGAACATTTTGACATAAAATAAAATTGTTTATAATAGTTAAATTGAGGAAGACATTCGAATTTATAAATATAACAATACTAGCACTAAACATGATTGAAACTTTTAAGCGTTTCCAAACATATATTTTTATTCGAATTATACAACTAAAATATTTTCTGGATATTTTTTTATATTAGAAACTTTATGACGAAACGTAAATATTAAAAATTCATATTGCTATTAAGTGAAAATTTTGTAAAATATATTTTAATAGATCCAACCTTAAATTAAACGCAGTTTGTATCTAAGATAGAATATGAGCTTAATTACAGATTAGGTCATAATGTCAACTTTTGTCAGCACTTGATTATTTTATCTTTCTAAAAAAAATATTTTCGTGTTCTGGTATTGATTTTAGATATCTAGAAATTTCTCAAGATATAAAAGCTCCCATTTGTAAATTTCTTTCATAAACTAAAGATATCATATAAAGAAAAAAATGCATATATGAAATTAACCGATAGCTGTAATTAACCGTTTAAATTTTTAAACTACAAAAATAGTTACAATATTAATTAGTTATAATTAGTATAATATTATTAAATAAACAAATAAAAGAATGTACAATAATATAAAATAGTTTTTATAAGTATTTGATAATCCGTGAACTCTAGATACTTTAATGTAAATTATTCTAATTCAAAAATGCACAATATAATGTGCAATAGATATTAAAATTACCAAAAAAGGTATCCTTTATAAATTAAGAAAAAAACTTTTTAAGAATTGTATACATATTAAAAAATTTAAATATATTTTTATGGCTTAAATAATGTTTTCAAAAAAGTTTCATTGTAAATATTGGAGTTATAGTCCATGACTCAGGTAACATTCAAAAGCTGAACTAAAACGTTTGTTTTGTCTGAAAAAAAAATTGTCTACCAAATAGCTGGAAAGTTTTTTTGAACGCAAAAGAAAACAGTCTTTAAAATATTCCACATTGTAAATAAGTAAAATACTAATTTTTTATCGAATGGAATTTATCTCTGAGAACTGAAATTTAATAATAAAAGTAGATTACAGTTCAATCTGAATTTTATTTTTAAGGAAATATAGTTATTTAATTTTAGTATCTTTTCTAATACTTAGATTAATAAGAAAAAATGCAAAATACTAGTATGGACATAAATTCCATACTTAATTTTTGGATACTTTTAAATGAATTATTTAAATATATTTTAAGGGCTTCGATTCTCGAAACGAATGGCAAAATTTTTTAGTTAAAAAATCCTATTTCTTATCAAAATAACATTTACAGACGATAAAAATTAATTATAGTAAGTATATATGTGTATGACCAGATATGCTTTTGAATTTTATTTTCTGAAATTTACTAGAATGAGGAAATTTCTTAAGAAAATATAATGGAAAAGTATAATTTTAGAGAATTAGTATTTTTAGTAGATGATACTTTGAGAATAATATTTATATTTGCAAAAACTTTTTTTTAAAATCCAATTTTTTTTTATATTTATAGATTAAAAAACTATTTAAAACTAAAAGTTAACAGTCCAAAAGAAACAAAAAATTCCAAATTCATTATTTAAAGTTTCGTTAAATACTATAAAATAATCAGTTTAACTTTAAAACAAATTATAATTAATAAATAATATCGTTAATATTGCATTTATTCTGAAAGTACATACTTTCATTTAGTAAAATCAACATATTGGATGAGATCTAATATGTGTTAACTATGAACTTATTTATATAAAAAAAAAATATATGGACATTTTTTTAAGGTTTTGTATTAATTTAAACAAGTGTTCTTAAAATAAATATTGTAAGCTGAAATAAAATAAGAAAAAAATATTTCCAGACAACGTATTTAAAAGGTGTTAAGTGTATAAAAGTTTGATCATCGATTTAGTCTCTTATTGTTTCTAAATGTGCTTTTAATATTCTTATACTTTTATTTATATTGAATACTATATATAAAGTATATAAAAATTCAATTTAAAATTACAAATTAAATAAAATGTTTCTTAAAAATTATTTTCAGATGAAGAATTTTACATTTGTGGCCATAATTTCATTCACAATATTTTTGTGTTTGATTGAAGTTGATTCCAGTTTTATAAATACATTTTGGGGTAATCAAAATCCAAACGATATTTTGTTGGAGAAATCATTTATACAAATGAAAGGGAAACTTTTTCGAAAAACTGTCGAAATGTATGAGTTTCCTGGTCAGGTAAATTAAATCAATCAATTCATTACTAAAATTGTTCGTAGAAATATTAAAATATTTCCTAGATTCTTATTCATTTTATTAATTTTAGGGTCGGATAAACAATGCCAAAATAACATATATTGTTGTACACGAAAACATGCCGTATAAATCACGAGCAACAGTTAAATTATTAAGAAATGGAGTTGGATTCAATGACGTCAAACTGAAATTAAAATCACCTAGAGGTAAAGGATTAGACCTTTTAATCTTAGTGTATGGTGAACCATATAATAACTTAGGGTAAGTATGTTTTGAAATTGTCAAAATATTTATTAAAATAAAAAAATAATACGAAAACTTTATTTTTTTCTTTTTTAATTAATATAAAGAAGTGCTTTTCTATAAATTTTTTGCTGTAAATAAATTTTTTGAAATAAAACCAAATAATCAAAAAAACTCTTGAAATACAATCAACTAATTAAATATACTGTGCTATAAATGTACTAAATAATGCCGTTTATGATATTCCTTCAATATCGCCAAATGGCGTATAGTGTCGTGCCGCTTATAATATACATTTCAGTACTAATGTTACTTGAAATGATTACAAACAAACAAACAAAAACTTGATCGGATTTATTAATATTATTTTTATCTTAATACTTCCACGGGATTTTTTGGCTTCAATTAAATTCGTATATATGTGTATATAGGACGATTGTCTACCTTACACTCTATGATCTAAGGTAGAAACAAACTTATTACTGACATATGAACAAGTGAAAATAGATAATTAAATACACTTTGGGAATTCCGAAAATTTCCATTATGAAAATTATATGAAAGCAGAGCATATACAAGGTTTTCTAATATGATTGAAATGGTTTTTTTTTTCAAGTTAACAAAAAAAAAAGGCAGAACACAATTTATTATTTTATTTTTGAACTATAATCAATACAATCATATACTAAGAAAAACATCATTCAAATGGCCACGTCTGGACAGTTTACAGAACCGAATACGATGGTACCAATTTTCGACCACCTTGTTCAATTTTAATGAATCAATGGTTATTGGTTTATTAGCATGTAAAAATAAATTCCAATAACGCCACAAAAAAAGGTTGAAAGGTCTTAAATCACAACTTCTTAGAGGCCATTACACATTTGAATTTCTTGAAATTATCGACTCGTCAAATTTTCTCTTAATAAATCGATTGTTACATAGGCTGTGTGGCACGTAGCGCCGTCATGTTGATATATTCGTTAAATTAATATTTTTTAATTGGCCGAAGGTAGTTCGTTATCATCAATCAATACCGCTCACCATTTACAGTAATGGTCTATATGGCACGTAGTACCGTCTCGGTGAAACCAGACAATCAATGTCTTCCAATTTTAGAAAAAATAAACCACATCAAATGGTATTTTTTTAGGTATGTAAATAATTTGTGGATTGACTTAAGCCCCACAACGTGAATAATTTGTGGATTGACTTTAGCCCAGTTAAGACACAGAGACAAAAAATGCGCCTCATCTGAGAAGATAATTTGCTCGAAAATTAATTTTTTTTAAAAATTTTATATGATTGAAAATCATCAAGCATTGTTGAGACGTGAATCTTTCAACGAATAAATTCAAATCCTTATTGAACTAAAACTGATCATAACAAAAGATTTTGGCATTTCAAAGATAATAAAAATTTTACACCTAAATATGCACGTTGTTTATGTAAATACAAGAAACTATAAAGAAAGGGTCTATCAAGCAGTTTTTTAATCCAACATTAAAATAGTATAACTTACGATCAAATATATTATTGAGGGTACTTATATATAAAATATATTTAAAATATAGGTTTATATAAATACGAATCATTCTAAAAGTCCTAATTATTAAAATAAATTAGTGAACTATAAAAAAATGGGACTGTTAAATATTTTACAAATTTTTTACAGTTTAATAAGCAAATTTTTTAGCTCTAAAAACTGTTCGAAAGAAATTTATGCTATGCTGCATTGTGTTTTAAAGTAAAAAATATTTTTTAATTAAAAATCAAATAAAGAGAATATATCCTTCTGAACTGGGTATTATCTGTAAATAATATAATTTAAACTATCAATTTAGATTCGAAATCATAATATTAATTAAGAAAAACCTAGTACATTTTTGAATATTTACTGATAAAATTTTTATTTTGATGATAACATCATATTATGAATATATTTAAGTTATTAATTCTTAATAAATCAGATATTGACAGTGCTCCTTAATAAAAGTCAGTCGAAAAATTACGTATCTTTTTCTGACAGATGAAATTAAAAGCAAATAACTCAATAACTACTGCTCGCTTTGCAACAAAATTTTTGAAAGGTGACACTTTAAGATTTGTGCGGCGCAAAATTTTATTGAAATCATTGTAGTGTATTATAAAATTATTTAAGTTCAAAAATGGATCAGAATAAAGAGAAAATTTGCTTTATCTTAGAATATTGCTTGAACAAAGGCAATAATGCATCAAAGGCACGTGAAATTGACGGTAAGATACTGTATCA
This sequence comes from Atherix ibis, assembly GCA_958298945.1. Lineage (NCBI taxonomy): Eukaryota > Metazoa > Arthropoda > Insecta > Diptera > Athericidae > Atherix > Atherix ibis. The sequence goes on from OY282607.1 coordinate 40,739,913, forward strand.
AAATCGGCAGCATGCAAACGGTTCACTGACTTTTGTTCTAGAAATTTCGATATGAAAGATGAGCCCCGTTCTGGTTAGCCAATTACCAAAAAAAGTAATGTAATTTATTAGCAGTCAGGTTTTAAAATTTATCATCCAAGAGTTTTAAAGCATTTGCAAAATACTGAATTAAAAAAGAACCAAAATATTTTAATGCCTCATGAATTGAGTATGAAAAACAACATGGTCTGACTTAACATTGTGATACGCTGCTAAAGCGCAATGAAATCTATCCATTTCTGAAGCAAATCATAATTGTCGATGAAAAATGAGAATATTATTCGAAACTGATCATAAAATAAGAGGGATGAACGATCATAAAAAATTTCAAAGCCAGGAATAACTGAAATAAGGTTAGGCTATATCTGTTGTGTAACTGCAAGGAATATAAATTTGAACTGTTACTTTTCGGTATACTACTAACTCGATACTTTACTGGGAACAACTCGAGAGATTACGTCAAGCGATTATATTTCAAAATATTTTATTTTATTATATTTTCTTATTATTTTAATTTTATAAATGTTTAAAGTCATTTTTGTTGTTATTCAAGAACAATTTATTTGATATTAGTATCTATGTTACAACAGTTTATTTATAATAAATTTGAAACCAAACTTAAAAACTGCTTTTAATAATGGCGACTAATAACTAACTCTTTTAACTAACTTACAATCTACCTTATTAGATTATTTTATTCATATCTCAGGCAACTCAATTTCCCAGTACAAACTGTAGGCATGGATTCACTGTAATCACCTTCTACTATAATAACGCTCGATCGTACACATATCTAATGACTCACCAAACCTACTAGATTTTATGACTTAAAAGAGGTCTTCAAAAACTACAAGATTCAGTTTTTCAACCAGAAAACACAAACGCCATGAACTTTTTTGACTAACCAATATTTCTTTAAGAAAGCTCCATAATAATCAACTAACAGATCATATGCAACTTAAATAAATTTCTAAACAAAGTGTCTAAATCTGATAACAAAAACACAAAATAATATTAAAACTACCCCAAATATAAATAGAAATTTGATTTGGGAGAGCGACGGTTTTTATAAACGAGTTTAATGTGGGATACATAAAGACAAAATCCGGTGTGCTCCACTGGCTACTCGAATGTAACGGTTAACCGCTGCTTAGACTTGAATTTGCCTTGCTACTAGTGTTCTGACGCATAAAGTAAGGAAATGGATCAACGTTCCATCCAACCCGCTCCCAAATACGGTGTCCTTTTCGATGCATCACTTTCCAACTCAGAGATCATTAAGGAAAAAGAGGAGGAATTTATTTTTGAGAAGGTGGTGGATATAATTTGTTTTAAAGGATTATGGATAGGATAATTTGAGTAGCATAGGTTCTTATAAATGAGTTTTATATTGGACTTATAGAGGTAATGAACAAGTGTGTGTTTGATGAAAGAACATGAAACAGAGAGTGAATATACATGCTGAAGGGACTAGTGGACAGAGGGGAATTTTATAGGAAAGCAACTTCCGTCATGCGTTTGGACAAAAATGACCGTCCACTTTAACCGGTTCTACTAGTTATGTAAGATCGCAACAGGGTTAAAGTGGCTTAGTTCACTCCCCACTCAGTACAGTGTGAAATGACTATATGTGGGTGGATATGGTAATTAGTTCAGGGAAAAAGTACACCACTTAATCCACCTTGTAGCAAACGTGTATCGCATGCTCTAAATCCAGAAAAAAATATCTATTTTATAGCAGAAATGAGATTTTTGAATATAGTTAGGTGGTGTGAAGCCGTATCATTTGTAGTTCTACGAAGAGGGTAGTTCGAAATATTCTCAGCCTAAGCTATAGTTACCGCTGCTATAGACATTTTCTTCTCATCAATTTTTAGGTGAAAGACGGTTTAATGTTTATACCGCAATGTAGGAAAGATATCCTGACTGTAGTAATTCCGACATCTAACTAAAATTACAATAAATGCGAATGCGAAATGAATATTTTGAAGAACTTCAAGAAAATGACAACAGCGAATCAATAATTTCTTTCAATCAATGGAAGCCATCACAATTAAAGATCGTTATTGTTAAGCAGGTTAAATTGAATATTATTGAGAACAGGATGACTTGATGGGCCACGAACAGCATCTAAGTTTCCGTGACTGTTGCTATTACTGACGGTGATGATGATTTGGATGATATGGGTAAGTTTGCACTATTAATACTTCTTTTGATAATGTGAAATTCCGAAAAGGGTGTTATTAGTTGCTGCATATCTCAAACTTTATTGATAATTTTTAAGCATTATGTCATTATAAAAAATTAACAAAAATGTATATTTAAGGAAAAAAGGAGAACTATGCAGGCAGCTGATGAATCCATCAAATCTTATATATTTGGACTTATAGGACTAATCTTTGGTGTTCAACGAAACAAACCAGTGCGCTTTAATTGAAGAAGCTTTGAAATAACATTTGTGCTACATCCTTATATGAACTATAAAAAGCTAGACTATCTTTATATAAAATCTATCCAAAGCTATTATGTTTTATTAATTAGAGAAAGAACAGTGAATTTTTACTATTTCTCCATTTGATAATGATTGAAATAAAAAATCAGTTATTTTTATTTTATTTTTACGAAATCTACATGGTTTGTCGATAGTAATTGAAATTTTTAAAATATTTTTATTTAAGTGAAATTAGGATTATCTTTCATAGTATTTTATTTGAACTTAACTAAGAGAGAAGCAATGTTCAGGAGATGTTATACGTAAAATCGAAGAACAATAGATAGGATTTCCGGATGAATACAAAAAGAAAACAAAACACTAAGATGGTATTAAAAATCAAAATTCAAGGTATTTTATTTTGATTATTTTAAGTGTCCTTCTTTCGACGCAAAAAAATTTCCGTTTTATTTTCTGTAAGGATATAAAAAAAAAGTTTTTAAAACTATATAGTGTGTATATAGATAAGTTGTATAAAAAATGAATCTACACCTTCAGAAAGTAACTATTAGGAAAAACATTCGAGGAATTAATGAACTACAATATGAATAAACGTTGATTTTTCTCTATTTTCCAGTATTTAATCCTAAATTATCCTTTTTAATTTTTTATTTGACTTACTATATAAGAAAAATCAAGATATTTATTTTAACAAAAATAATCTAATATAAAATTTAATAAGAATAACAACCAAGGTTTAGTTTTGAACTGACGCATAAAATGCTTTAAGAAATTCCTTAGTTTGATGGCTATTTTTATGCTCAATAATATTATTCTTATTTAAAAACTATAATAATGTAAGACGCAATAATAATAAAAATATAAAAATGAAAGTTGTTGCTATTTGCTAAGTGAATATATTTTTAAAGTCTAAAATAATTAAAAAGAAAATAAAAAAATACGACTGATATTGGCAAATAATATTGGCAGCTGTGATAGAATCAATAAGATATAAAAATGATGCAATCAATAAAAATAATTCAATATTTTTACTCTGGTTTTTATTTACTATATAAAATATTCTATTAGTCTTTGCCAAATACCTTGAATATATATTTATTTAAATTCAAAGCAATTACGCAAGTACAGAACCATGCACTTATTCACAATAGCAAAAACATATGACCATGAATAATTTATTTATTTTGTATAAAATTCTAAAATTATATTATTTTTATTCGAAGTAAATATTTAAGCAAGTGTGTTTTATTTTTTCAAATTCGTCAGAAAAATATATACGAAATTAATTTAAGAAAACGTATTTAAGGGAGGCCACTCATACAAAAGTCAGTTAAACATTGAAGTTCTCATAGTTTCTATAGAAGTTCTTGTCGTACTTAAATTTTAAAAGTATTAATTTGCTTAACAATACAAAATATATATTTTTTTCTTACACAAAAAAAAATTCTTTTTTCCAGATGAAGAGTTTTACCTTTCTAATTATAGCCTTTATAGTATATTGTACGTTTTCGGTATGTTCTTCTACCGTAAGAGGCAGGTCTAAGAGAACTGAAATTTTAAAAGAAGGCAATATTAACGGTAGAAATATAGAACTGTTACATGAAAAATATATAGATGTCACGAGTTACAAAATGGACCATCCAAAGACGACCTATTACACTTATCCACGTCACGTAAGAAGATTTTTTAGCCTTTAAATATTATTCAATTAACAGCCAAAAATTTATATTTGAGGATAGTTTTAACATGTTGAAATACACTGTAATTGTGCAATAATATTTGGTCGAATTTTCAATATGTTCACTTTTTCTTTTCTAGAAATTACTAAAAGCCAACAAAATAACAGGTATTGCTGTGTATACTGTAAATAGAGCTTATAGGCAATCTGGTGGTGCAAGAGCTTCAGTGGTAGATACTGGATTAGGGTGTGAATCTGTTAAGTTGGCATTAAAAGTACCAAGGAACAGAAAAATACAGTTTCTGATAAAGGTGTTTGGTGAAATTGCTAACCCAACTGAGGACGATTCAGAAACAACTGAGAATGATGATACAACTGAGGATAGCGACGCATCTGACGATTCCCAATCATCCGACGATACCGAATAATCTACGCATACTAAAACTAAATTACAATAAATAAACAATTTTTCAAAAAATCACAGTACTTATTTCAAACATTTGCAATAAATAAACAAATTCAATAAAATAATGAAATAATGAAAACAAATTTAGTTTTTCCCAATTAAATTAATATTGATATTAAAACATTTCAATAAAATTAAGTAAGAAATCTTGTTCATTTTCTGCTATTATTAAATAATTTTCCTCTTTTTTTTTGGGTACTATAACTCTGTGTGAATTTGGGCTTACTTTAATTATTTTCACCATTCATCTCTATCCATTGCTTTTTACGATCAAATCATTTCATATAATTCAACTCAATTGCCTATAATTCCAGCTACTAAGTTTTTCACTCCTCCCGAATTGAAATCTATAATACATCATCTATCCAACAAAAACGCTCTGGGATATGACCTCATAAGTTCGGAAATACTAAAGCAAATATTCAAAAAACCCTCGTCCTAATAAACTATATCTATAATAGTATTATTGACACATCATATTTTTCTCCCCTTTGAAGTTTTCCATCATCAAAATTATCCCAAAACCCAACAAATCCAAAAACCATCCTACCTCATAAGACTACTTCTCATTTTATCAAAAATCCTAGAAAAAAAAAATTTCGTTTTTGCTAATAAAATTAATATTTTTACTTTATTAACCAATTTTCTTCTTCTTTATGGGCTTTCTCTATCTTCGCTTTCTGCTTCCATTTGATAACTCCAATCATCTTCAATACTTCCTCCATTCCATCCAGCCATCTATTTTTTGATTGCTTCCCCTTGCCTGTGGACATTGCTAAGCCATCTGAGCTGAATAATTTTTATTGTTTTCTCTATGTCAGCCTCCTTGAAGAGTTGATATTATTCTGAGTAATGGTCTTATTAAACTTGTGTACTGCATATACCTCAATTTTCTACTAATATCGCGATATCTCATTAATTTTGCAACTCGATAGTAGCTTCTATTCTCTTGTGTGATGTGTTTTTAAATTTCAGCAGTAACATTATTATTTCGATTGATATTTTCTCCAAGATATTTGAACTCTTTAAATTACCAATTTAGATTGTTCTGTAGCTAACGTTCTTTTTTTGAAGCTTTACGACTGCGGATCTGACTACATTTGGTATAATTATAAAATGGTGCAAGATTCCGCGCACGTTCAATTAAAACCACTGTCACGGTTCATAGAAGAGCGCACAAATTCGGAAAAGCATGAGCTGCGATTTATAAAGCTTCTGCTGATCTACCCGTTGCCCAATCTCCTAACCTCGAGGTAGAAAACTTGATAAAAATCTTCAGATGTGCAGCTGCTGGGACAATTCTCTCTTTAGCTGTCATGCCTAAACAAAAACCTAAATGGTATTTCTACGAAGTCGCAACACTACGATATGAAAGATATGTGGCCTGGAAAGACTACTTCCGAATCAAAAGATTTGAACAGCTTGGAATAACTTCACCGCCTCAATTGATTGGCAAACTTCACCGAAAGAAGCATGGAGAGGTATGAACTACATTCTTAGTCTCCATAAAAAATGGGATTATTCCATCTATTGATTCTGAGAATGGAGTTATATCCGACTCTACAGCTATCGTTGAGGTGCAGGCACAGTACTCGACCTCATTTTCATCCAACAACCACCTTAGTGATTCATGTCGTAAAGAGAGAATCAATACTTGACCGATAATCTCTCGCCTACACAGTCAGCCGCCACCCCAATCTTAAACCAGCCAGTAACGCTTCTGGAGTTCAACTTTTCGTTGAATTCCTTCAAGGGGACCACACCTGGTAGGAACAAGGTTTCTTTTAAAATGATTAAAGAAGCACCTTCAACTTTTCATATGAGAATTGTCAACCCCTTTAACAAAATTCTGGAAATATCTATTTACCCAAATTGCTGGAAGGACGCAACAGTCATTCCAGTTTCCAATAAAAATCTCTTGCATTCTTCGGCTAACAACTTTATATCAATTTCATTATTGAGTTCACGGCAACTCTTTTCCATAAGATCCTGGAAAAGATCTTATCTATAAAACTTAACCAGGCGTTTGATAATAGACTCAATCCCCAGCAACATGCCTACAGGTTAGACAGGGGAACTCTGAGTAAACTACTTGAACTCCAACATTCAATTCATAATTGCTACAAACGTAGACATTGTGGTTTACTATTGTCTTTCGACTTAGAAAAGGTGTATGACCGAATTTGCTCATACAGCTCGCAGAGCGAGAAGTAGACTCTTCAACATTGGCTTTTCTACGTTCCTACCTAACTGGTAGAATTTTCACGGTACGGGCCAACGGTCATTTTTCGTGAAAACGAATAGGATCATTATCAATGATCCTATTCAAAATATATATTTACTCCCTTTTCCACCATCTATCATCCTTTAACCAACATATATATGCTGATAATATCTTTATACTTGTATGGTGCTGATCTTCAACATCAAACTAATAACGCCATCCGCAACATCAACACTTGGAGTAGCATAAACGGTATTGTGATCTGTACATTGAACCCACTTTGCCTTAATGTTTGCAGGGAAAAAATTGTAGTGTATCTGATTCGTCACTAAGCCCCTTCCCTCCTCACCCAAAAGATTTCACGAAAATCCTGGGTATCTCAATTGCCGTGGAGGAAAATGGAATCTTCAGATTAAAAATGCTGTTAACAAATTAACACCATTCTCCGAATGGTTAAAATTGTATTCAGCAGCAAAAGTAAGGTAAGAAAAAGTGAGGTAATTAGAGTAACCAACCTGTGTGCCAATAGGAGGCAAAAGCTAGTCGAGGCAGCGGTAAACCGTTGCATTATACTAGCCAGTGGAGCACATCGGACATCTCCGGTGAAATTCATATTTATAAAAACTGGTCGAAAACCTATCTATTTCTATCAACAAAAAGATCGCATAAATTTAATTTACAAAAACCTATGCCTTCCAAATTACCCCTCCACACTTTAATCAAAAATATTATTATCTCTCCCAGCTCAAAAAGAAATGCATCATCGTTTTCCTTATTAATATCCCACCTTGAAAGCAATTCATCCATCCTCCCCCTCGTTTTTCAAACTTCCCTTCTACACCCAGACTGGAAACCGTAGTTGGGAGCAATATTGAAAGTGTATGCTTCTCTTCACAGGTTTAAGAAGGCAAGTACGGATCAGTTCACATATAAGAAACTTTTCCTTGAACAGTTGGACGGATTAAAAGATCATCAACTGATGTTCACGGATGCCTCCGCTGTCACCGATACTACATTTTTTTCAGTCATGGAACTTTTTGGCTTCAGCACCCGCGCACTATGTTGTGGAATCTTCCCTTATAGGAAGCTCTATATTACGGGGAGCTGTAGGCCATCAAAATAACAATTGAAATTGCGACCAATATAACAGCAAGCGGGATGCCCCAAAGTAGAGGGTAGTGAATGTTTCCACGCAGTACCTCGCAGCACCTCCACTGAATTTATGCCTACCCTCGCATACTGGTAGCGCATAATATCAGCCCATTCATACGATGCATACATTAGACAAATACACACTTGTACAGCACCTTCAAATAGTTTCTTAGCCAAGCATAAATATGGATTTTTGTATTGGGTGATTCTATCTTAAAGTTAGTTATATTCTCTACATCCTCTCAGAGATACAGGGTATTTTCTTAAAACTATTCAACCTCTTTGCACGCAAGTAGAATTTCAGTCACAAGCAGAAATTTATGGAACACTTGTTGAATAGGTAATTTTTAGACGTTCTAAATTTGTTAGCAAAAATGTTTATAAACCTTTAAGTACAACACCGCTTCTAACTTAAGTTTTCGAAATTTTTTAGTTGAAACTTTGACTTTAAGAGGCTAAGAAGAAGATTTGAAAAAAAAATCATTTCCTCTATTTATAACCATGAAGTAGGGCATCAATCCGTATATTTTAAATTATGTAATTCACTACCAACGGTGCAATAATTGAGCATTCGATCTAAGCCTGCCGAATCAAAGAGCTTTCCAACGCAGTTTTAAAAGTAGACAATCCCAGCATAGGCTTATGGTACCTTAAATAACGCTATTATAGACTTTCTGGTCAGGATCTTTCTTATTCATAAGGATTAAGTGTCCAGCCTAGCCCTATGATCTTTTTGTTAAAGAAGCTACGAATTAGTTCACACTAAAGTAGACCAACAAACCTCATTCGCCAAGGACCGATCCAAACCCAGTTGTTAACGGAGAAGGGCAACTGTTTGAAGAATGGCTTTTATAGTGTAGACGTTAGCCATGTTTACATTAATAGGCTAAACAGAGAACATAGTTTCAACTATAATAATTGATCACTGCCTATAGATTATATTAGATATTTAAAATTTCATAATAAAAACAATTCATTGCAAAGGAATAAAAGAATACCATTGGACAAAATAATGTAACTGATGATCAAAAATTTTCAGAAACAAAACTATATGCATTATAAAAAAAAGTGCGTTATTTATGTGCATAGGTAAAAATGATCTTAAATAATTGCTATTGATAAAAAATTGTAATTAAATTAAGTTTTACCCAAATTAATCTGTAATAGAATAAGTTGCTTAAAACTAGCGATAGCAAGCCATGCTAATTTATTGGCAAACAATTGTGTGTGCACATAAATACAGATTTCCAAATAGTTTCTATATATGCTAATTTATCTGTTTTTTCCTCTATATAAATAGTTAAATTTATGGTATTATTCCCAAAAATTGTTAAGGAAGCAAGAACACCTATTTAATTATAAAATTGTATAATACCAATGTTAATATCGTATGAATAATAACCAAGCTTTTTTTTGAACTAACGGACACAATACGTTAAGAATTCCTTAATTTAATGGTCGCTTCTGTTTTTTAATGGTATTCATTATGTTTCTTCAACAATATAGTAATTTAAAACGCAATAATAACAGAAATATTAAAATAAAAGTTTTTGCTATTTGCTAAGTGAAATTTTTTTAATTCGAAAATAATTAAAAACCAAATAAAAAAATACAATTGATATTATCAAATAAGATTGGTAGCTGTGATCGAATCAATAAGATATAAAAATAATTCAATATTTTTTCTCTGGTTTTTATTTACTATAGAAAACATTCTATTAGTCTTTGCCAAATATCTTGAATATATATTTACGAGTATTTAAATTCAAAGCACTTATTTACAATGGCAAAAACATATGACCATGAATAATTTTAATATTTATTTTGTATAAAATTCTGAAATTATATTATTTTTATTTGAAGTAAATGTTTGAGCAAGTGTGTTTTTTTTTAAATTTGTCACGGAAATAAATATGAAAACAATTTAAGAAAACGTATTTAAGGGAGGATACTCATACAAAAGTCAGTTAAACATTGTAGTTCTGATTGTTTCTATAGAAGTTCTTGTTGTACTAAAATTTTAAAAGTATAAATTTGATATAAAAAACAAAAAATACACTCTTTTCTTATACAAAAAAAAATTATTTTTTTCTAGATGAAGAGTTTTACTTTTTTAGTTCTAGTCTTTATAGGATGTTTTACTTTTTCGGTTTGTTCTCACCGCAGAGCCTCTCAACCAAATAAAATAAGTATACAAAAAGGCAATGCATTTGAGGAGGAAAATACAAAACTACTGCATCAAGCACATGTATTTGTCAGTCATAGCAAAAACTATATAAGAAATTTGGAATATTACACTTTTCCAAATATGGTAAAACATGATTTTTACGCTTAATGTTATTTTATTTAAAAGCCAAAATATTTTTTATTTTAGTATTATTTTAAAATATAAATAATGGTAAAATAAATTTTCGTTGAATTTTAATATGTTTACTTGTTTTTATAGAAAAGCCAATATAACCACAAAATAACTGGCATCGTTGTGTATGATTTATCTGAAAATCGCCAGAATAACCACAACAAAAAACCATCCGTTGTGAAGGGTTCAATAAAAGAGAATGGAATTGGGTTTGAATCTGTTAAGTTGGAATTTCAACTACCAAAGGACAAAAAATTAAATGTTCTGATTAAGGTGTATGGTGAGAAAGCAGAATCAATTATCAAAGATCCTGAACCAACTGAAGATCCTGAACCAACTGACACCGATCCTAAAGATCCTGAACCAACTGGTACTGAGGAAAGCGACTCATCTGACGAAACCGAATAATCTGCATAGTATAAAACTGAATAAGAATAAATAAATAATTTTTTTTTCCAAAAAACATCCCAGTACTTATTTCAAATAAATTCTGTTCAATAAATCAATAAAATAATGAAAACAAATTAAGTTTTTTTTAATAAAATTAATATTTCTGCTATAATTAACTAAGTTTTCTCTCCTTTGAGAGAGAAAAGATGGGGACTACAATTCCGTGTAGATTTGGGCTTGCTTTACCCAACAAAAACAAACCAGGATATGACCTCATAACTTCGGAAATACCGAAGCAAATATTCAAAAAACCCTCGTCCTAATAAACTATATCTATAATAGTATTATTGACACATCATATTTTTCTTTCCCTTTGAAGTTTTCCATAATCAAAATTATCCCAAAACCCAACAAATCCAAAAACCATCCTACCTCATAAGCCTACTTCTCATTTTATCAAAAATCCTAGAAAAAAAAAATTTCGTTTTTGCTAATAAAATTAATATTTTTACTTTATTAACCAATTTTCTTCTTCTTTATGGGCTTTCTCTATCTTCGCTTTCTGCTTCCATTTGATAACTCCAATCATCTTCAATATTTCCTCCATTCCATCCAGCCATCTATTTTTTGATTGCTTCCCCTTGCCTGTGGACATTGCTAAGCCATCTGAGCTGAATAATTTTTATTGTTTTCTCTATGTCAGCCTCCTTGAAGAGTTGATATTATTCTGAGTAATGGTCTTATTAAACTTGTGTACTGCATATACCTCAATTTTCTAGATATCTCATTAATTTTGCAGCTCGATAGTAGCTTCTATTCTCTTGTGTAATGTGTTTTTAAATTTTAGCAGGAACATTATTATTTCGATTGATATTTTCTCCAAGATATTTGAACTCGTAACTGTTTCAAACTTTAAATTACCAATTTAGATTGTTCTGTAGCTGACGTTCTTTTTTTGAAGCTTTCATTGATTCTTAAGCCTGACAGAATAGCTTTTTTGCTTTATATTATGGCATATTTTCTTTATGACTGCTGATCTGACTACATTTGTTATAAATATTTTTATCTACTTCGATCTTTGCTTTTGTGAAAAATTTCTCTGGTACAATATTATACAGCAGCCAGCTAAAGGATCTCCCTACCTAAGCCGATTAATGAAAAGAAAAATTTATGCTTTTTTCCCTTTGATACTGACTTGACGATGAACATTAGACAGGTTATCTTTGTCAAAATGATAAGCTGGTGGTGCGAGATTCCCAATTCCATTCATAGTTTTCCAAAGATATATTGTATATGATCGTGTTATAATGTCATAGGCAGATTTAAAATCAACAAATATTTTGTTTTTATCTGCAACTACAATTTTATTCTAATAAGCATATTTACATAACATTTTCATTAACAGTCTTATGGATCATGAAGTGGGAGTAAACACTCATCGGCGTTTCTCCAGCTAATGGAAGTTACAATAGATTTATCTAGAAAATCTCTAGGCCATTGTCTCTTAAGTCTACGATGTGTATTTTCGGGGAGGGCAGTACAACATAATTCTCTCATAAATGGATTATGATGACAGCATAAACAGGAGTGAAATTTTTGATAGCGAAAAATGCACAGGTCTTGAACAAAAGGAATATTTAGATCACCATGCATTACGGTGTTAGGAACATAAAAGGGGGCATCAACAATTTTACGGAGCATCTTGGATTGTAAAGCCTGGACGCGATAGGCATTGGAACGTTACGTTGAACCCCAAAGTTCAATTTCGTATGTCCAAATAGGTTTTATAATTGTATTGTAGATTAGAAGTTAACTTTTTATTGTTAGTTTCAAGCGTTTGCCCAGTAGTCTAAAAAGTTGTAGGTAACGTCTAGTGGCTGTGACTTTTTTTAGTCTTGTATGTGGGTTCTATGTTAATCCCGTGTCTAGGTAAAGTCCAAATAACATGCTTTATCATATTTTGGAATCATGTTGCTATTAATGTAGAAAGTAGTAGGTTCTCCTTGATAAAGGTGAAAGTAATGTGAGCACTCTTCTGTTAATTTATCTTCATTCTCCATCTCTTAAACCAGGATTGAAGGTTGTGGATATGGGATTGTATATTGTTGGAAGCTACACATATGTCAGAATTTATATGTGTAGAAAGTATCCTGATAGTATAAGAATCAGATGGAATATCATGGTTATAAGTATTATATAAAATGATTAAGGATACTGCCTTGTAGGACTCCGGCTAGAATAGGATATATTTCCGAGGATACTGAGTTAATTGCAACTTGGAAATGTCATTGGGAGAGATATTAATTTATGATAAGGTAGTATGTTGAACTCAAGCTTTTGAGTTTCCAGATGAGTCCAGGATACCACACACGATTAAAAGCTTGGGATATATCCAAAAATACTCCTGGGCAATACTTTTTCTTCTCAACAGAGGATTCAACGTGATCAACAATGGTATTGCTGGATAGTGGAGTGTTCAGATCGGAAGCCAAATTGATGATCAAGAATAATTTTTCATTAACTAGGACTGGCTGGAGTCATTTTAATAGGAGTTTTTCAAAAATCTTACCAAGGATTGATAGGAGGCTTATAGGTCTATAGAAGGAAGGAGAATTAATGGGTTTATTTGGTTTAGGAGTCATATTAAAAACAAAATATTTCCAGAGTAAGGGAAAATAGGTTGTGTGCAGGATACTATTATAAATGTATGTAATTAAAACTAAAGTTTTTCGGAAAATTTGCTTCAGGCTAGGAGCTGAATAGTAGATTTAATTTCCGAGGGCTTAAAATTTTTTGGAGGAAGACTCATAGGGACTGGAAATATTAATTCTTCGATGATTTTGGGCCAATCCAACTCCATTTCCTGCGTTTGCTGTCAGCTAGCAGGGGTATTTGCTTTGTGAGAAGAAGCAGCTCATCGTTCGTTATCCAGTTCGGCCAGAAGATCTTGCTTGTACGCCTCAGGCATCTGTTCACAAATGTTTGAGGCTTACGAGTCATGCTGTCGGTTACTTTCCATGTTTCGTAGCCGTACAGCAGGACTGGCTTGACGTTTGAACTGAATATTCGAAGTTTGAGTGCTATGGAGAGGTGATTGGAACGCCACACGTTCCCAAGTGAGGTGTACGCTTGTCGCGCCTTGTTGATGCGCGTTTGGATGTCTGTTTCAGTTCCACCATCCTTGCTGAGCATGCTGCCAAGGTAACAGAACTTTTCGACATCTTCAACTTGGGTAACGTGTAGCATCAAGGGCCTCTCGCAGGTGGCGCCGATACGCATCAATTTGGTCTTCTTGATGTTGATTCTCATCCCCACTTCTTCGGCGTTAGAGGCCAGAGCATTCAGTTTCTCCTGAATTCCGTTGAAGGTGTGGGACATGAGGCATATGTCGTCGGCGTAGTTCAGGTCGTGGAGCATCTCACGCAGTGTCCACTGGATACCGTTGCTGGCTGTGTTGCTAGTGCGTTGAAGGACTAAGTCTAGGGCGATCATGAAGAGGATAGGCGAGATTACGCAACCCTGCCTGACTCCTCTCGAGATGTTGAATGGATCGCTGTTTCGTCCTTTGAAGCGCACTCTACACGGGGCCTTACGGTACAGTTCTCGGATGAGATCGATGATGGCCTTTGGGATGCCTAGTTCAGCCAGAGCACTCCAGATGACGTCGCGATAAATCATGTCGAAGGCTCTTTCGAAGTCAACGAAAAGAAGATAGAGCGGGCTGTTCCATTCGTTCGACTGTTCAATGATCATTCTTAGGCTGCTGATGTGATTAACACAGGAGCGGTTTGGTCTTAAGCCAGACTGCTCGTTGCGAAAGGCACTTTCCACTATTGGAGTGATGCGAGTCAGGATGATTGAGGCGATTAGTTTCTGGATGATGTTCAGCAGAGTGATTCCCCTCCAGTTTATGCAATCGCCAAGGTCACCTTTCTTCGGGATGGTGATAATTACTCCTTCTTTCCAGCTGTCCGGGAAGTGGCATTGTGTCCAGGCTTCTGCGATTATAGGATGCAACAGCGAGGCCAGGAGTGGCGGATCAAACTTCAGAACTTTTGGGGCCAGGTTGTTAGGTCCGGGTGCTTTGCTGTTCTTGAGCTTGTTGACTGCTGTTGTGATCTCCATAATCGTGGCCGGTGTTATTGGGATAGATCTTCGTGGGTTTCTGCGTATCACTGGAGGAGGAGGATGGAATTCTGGAGCTACTTGGAAGGGATTCTGAGAAGAATTCCTTCCAGCGGTCGAGTTGTTCTTCATCCGTGGAGAGAGCTTGACCGTCTTTGTCCTTAAGTGGTGGCACTGAGGGTATTCTTTTTCCGAGTCGCATACCAATCTGGGGCAATTTCAATTTCACTTAATTCTTTGTTTCGTTAGAAGTCTTAACACCATGATTCTACCTGCCAATAAACCGCACCAAATAGTGCATTTTTCTAGGTGTAATGGTAGTTCTTATTTTGCCAGTGGTTCTTTAGCAGACCAAATGCGACAATTTTGTTTATTCATAAACCCATTCAATCAGAAATTAGCTTTGTCGCTGAACCCAATTTTTTATTAACAAAAACATATTTTCCTCAAGTATTTCTAAGGCCTACTCACTGAAAATTTGACGCTTTAGCAGGTCGTTCGGCTTCAATTATTGTACAAACTGTATTTTATATCCTTTTAGACCAAAATTCTTGCATAAAGAACACCAAAATTCTTGCGCGTAGACATAGTCGAGTAACGAAATCCCAATTACCGTGAACGGTGATGGAAGGACAAATCGCGGTCTTTACCAATACCGGAGAAACAAATATTTAGTAGAGCATGGATTTTGATAATAAAATTCAAAAATTTTTATAAGTGATGTTCAGACACAATTCCTTTTATAGAAAATGGCAATGCCAAATAGGTATAAAAATTTTATTGCACGTTATGTGTCTTATGCAATCTGTCAAAAATAAATATATAAAAAATCAAACACCAAAAAAATGATCCGATATTTTCAGACGCCCAAATACGACAATTTTGACTGTTAACACAGCTACCTGATTAAAAACAAGCTTCGTCCAAGATGATTTTTTCTGCTTAAACCAGCACCATCTTCAATGATTCAATTAATGGAATTTCGACGTTGACAATGATCTGGTAGCTTACATTCATGCACCAATTCGATTTTATAAGGCTTAAAAGCCAAATTTTTGTGCAAAATTAGCCCAACTGTGTTGTTTTTGGTATTAAGCTCAAAATCTTGCAATATATTTATAACTTATAAACAAGTTATTAAGCTCAAAATCTTGCAATATATTTCGAAACTTCTATTTTTCTATATTTACAGTAAAAAGTTAAATAAAATGTTTTTCACAATTGCTCGATAATTTCTTTTAGTTGTATCTAACTACAACTGATTTTATGGCAATCTCTAAATTTAAAAAAAAAAAAACCAATTTAAAAAGTGACTTGAAAATAAATGAAAATTTGTTGGGTTCTCACTAACATAAAAATCATACTTTCTTAAAATTAGTCTGCGTTATTATATACATAACTGAATAATTTTTAATAAATATTAATATTATTCACTTTGACCACATTAAGATGAAAATTGAAGTTCTGCTTCGCATTTTAATTCATTCGCATAGTGTCTCCTATCCAACGAAACTTTACTATTTTTATCTCTCGGACAACTTTAGCTTCTCAATAGGGGATATATGACTCCTTTTCATATCTAATTTTCATTTTGCATCCTAACAGAAAAAAACCGTAAATTTTGCAAAGGACTTTTCTTGCAAAGCCACCAGTAGAATTTTCATGTACTAAAGTCAGCAGCGGTAACATCTCAATAAGTGTGAATTAATTTGGACCAACATATTTTTTCTAAGCTCAATAAGGCTCGATTATTAGATTTGATCAAAAGACTAATATTATTTGTTGAGTTTTTAAGGTCCAAAAAAAAGGAAACCAATTATTAAATAGTCTCAGTATTAAATAGACCATATTGATATGGTCCTTTTATGGATAAAAGTAATGGCTCAAACGTTCACTGATGATGTTTGATCAAAAAAATTATATTTGGTTTGAACAGACTTAGGTCTGCTCAAAAAGTATCCCGAATTTTGTGTTGTTTTTTTCAAAAATCATTTCTTTATTCATGAATATCTATTTTGTCCCCTTCAAAGTAATCCCCACCAGATATTATACACTTGTGCCAATGTTTTTTCCAATCCTCGAAGCACTTCAAAAATCATTTTTTGTGATCTTGTTCAGCTCCTTCTTCGATGCCGTCTTTATCTCCTCAATCATAGCATAGCGTCGTTCTTTCATGGGGCTCTTCAGTTTCGGGAATAAGAAAAAGTCACAGGGTTGCCAGATCTGGGGAATACGGTGGCTGCGGCATTATTAGTGTGTTGTTTTTCGCCAAATATTCGCGCACAAGCAACGATGCGTGAGCAGAGGCTTTATCATGATGCAACAGTAAATTTTTGTTCTTTCACAAATCCGAGCGTTTCTGGCAGATTCCTTGGTGCAACTTGCGCATAACATGCAGGTAATATCCTTATTGACTGTTCTATCCTGTGGCAAGAACTCATGATGTACCACATCCCTGCAATTGAAGAAAACTGTAAACAAAACCTTCACATTCGACCGAACTTGGTGCGCTTTTTTCGGTCTTGGCTCGTGCGGTAGCTTCCATTGGGATGATTGAGCTTGGTTTCCACATCAGAACCATAAACCCATGATTCGTCACCAGTTATGACTCTCTGGAGTAAATTTCGGTCGTCGCGGACAGAGTCCAACAGCTCCTTGGCAATGTTAACGCGATGCTGTTTTTGGTCGAAATTAAGCACTTTTGGTACGAATTTCGCGACGACCAGTCTCACGCTCAAATTATTGGTAAAAATCGAATGGCACGGGCCAATCGATATGTTTAAGTCCTCAGCAACTTCTCTAACGGTGATTTGATAATTGGCCAATACTATTTTTTTCACTTCATCAATGTTTTCGTCTGTTTCTGACGTCCTCGGGCGTCCGGTACGCTTTTCGTCGTTCACATCTTCTTGGCCCTCTGAGAACATTTTGTACCACCGATAAACGTTGCTTCGGCAAGTTGGCTGGAGAAACACTCCGTCGGCCGGTGATCACAGTCATTCCAAATCAGCCTCGCCTACTAACAGAATGGCAACTAACACCTTTAGCCATCCGCAGATACGATAAATGGACCAATAGCGACACATTTTTGTCGTCTCATTGGAGAACCACTAACAAACCAGTGTATTCAACATCCACACCGAAATTCTGGGCGCAAAAGCTCCCCAGAATCCGCATTGGACATACTGCTCTTACCCATAACTTCCTTTTTTGCAACACCTATCGTCCCTTCTGCTAATCCTGTGGCACCCAGTTCACTATCACCTATATTCTACAGGAATGCCACATAACCAAGAACTACTTTGCGAGCAGGAATTCTCCTATTATGGAGCTCCTCGACCCAACAACTTCATTCCCTAGTCCCCTATTTAAACTTCTACAACAATCTGCTCCACAAAATATAACTAAATTCTTAATATTCCATACCACTAACCACTGACCAGTTTCTCTCAGATTATTTCCCACACGTACTACGAAGTCGCCAAATGGCCTCACGGTCGTGGCGCTATGAAGTGGCCCCTGGCACATGTCTAAGGGACCTTACAAACAAACAAACAAACGTTGCTTCACCATATGCCACAGTCAACATTCGGAATGCGTTCGCACAATTAATTTTATTTTTCACACAAAATTTGATACAGATTCTTTGATCCATTTTTTGGAATGGGCAACAATCGAAGACGACCCAAAATACGTGCATGCAAAGCAGCTGTCAAATATTAACTAAACATTCAAAATCGCCAAACTTGTTGGCATAAGTGAGAGACATCCGTACCAACATAACGCCATAAAAAAAATCAAAAATCAAATATACGTAACCCGCGGAAATTCAAAATTCCCTATACTTTTTTAACAGACCTCGTATCTTACCATTCTTTTAATAGATTGTTCATGTAAGACACATATTCTACTCGCTTGGCATATGTTCTTGAACCTGTACTATCTAAAGAATTTGGTGTACTTATTCCATCAAATTATTATCACATAAGAAAGTCCGGTTCTTTTTTATTCTTTAATTTGTTGATAAGATATAATTAAAAAAAATTGAAGTGGTTTACTTCATGTCCTTAAATTAAAAATAATATTTTTGTAAATAAAATTTACAATTTGAATTAAAAATATAGTAGCTTTTTTATCTCTCTTTTTCAAAATAGTTAATATTTTCTTATATTATCTATATATAAAAATCTTTCGAGCACTTGCATCCAATTGTATCTTCTACTTTATCAAATTAAAATATTATTCATCTGATTTAAAAGGAGGTTTCTCAGGGCTAACCTATATTTTGCGTTGTAACTATTTTGATACTAAAAACTAAATATTATTATTTCTGATATTAACATTTAATTTATAAAATTTATTTATATATTATTAATGAGCAAGAACACATGCAAAATATATAAGATAATTCCTTCTATATTTATATTATTCTATTCCCTTTAAGATAAAGTATGTTTTTTAAAAGTATTCCGCTCCTTTAAATTATTAGGTCATAATTTCCAAAAGTACAAATGTAAATAGTCGTTAAATAGATAATTTCTAGGCGTTTAAAATTGGCAATCGAAAGAAAACTTAAGCTTTCGATGGTCTTTCTAGAAACTTTTATTTTAGAAGAGGTAAATGAATAGATTTTTTCCCATTAATATGAAATTTTTAATAATGTATACAGGGTGGACCATTTAGAAGTTCCATTTTAAAAAGTAAATTAAAAAAAACAGGAGTACGTTTTTTTCAAATTTCCGGTTTTATTAAAAAGATTGAGCCTTGAAATTTAAGAATGAAATACAACATCATTTAAATGACTCGACCAAATTTTTCTGTACATTTTCTATTGTCCGGGCCTGTATCTCTTCAATGGCAACTTTGATTTCGTGTTTCAAGGCCTTAATTGTCTCTAGATGGCTTGCGTAACATTTATCCTTAACGTCTGCCCACAGAAAATAATCTAACGGGCTCAAATCACAGCTTCGAGGCGGGCAATTGACATCAGAATTTCGGCTGATTATTCGGTTTTCGAAAGCAGTGCCCAAAAGTTGAATTGTTACGTTGGCTATGTGGCAAGTGGCCCCGTCCTGTTGAAACTAAATGTCGTCCATGCCATTCTCTTCAACTTTTGGAAACAAAAATTCGTTGAGCATGCCACTATAGGGCTTACCATTGACCGTAACGGCGGCTCCTTCGTCGTTGTCGAAGAAAAATGGGCCAATGATGCCTCCACTCCAAAATCCGCACTAAACCGTGACTCGTTGTGGATGCATCGGCTTTTCCATGGTGACGTATGGATTTTCTGAGCCCCAGATGCGACAATTTTGTTTGTTGACATACCCACCGAGGTGAAAATGGGCCTCATCCAAAAAGATGATTTTTCGGTAAAAATGCCAATTGATTTTGAGCCAATTGGGCACACCGAAAACGCATCGGATGGTCATGCGGCTTTAGCTGTTGGACTAATTGATTTTTGTAAGCTTTCATACCGAGGTCTTTGTGCAAAATTCTCAACAGAGAAGTGCGAGAAATGTTCAATTCCTGAGAACGGTGACGAGTTGATGTTGATGGATGATCACGGACATTTTCATCAACGGCGGCAATATTCTCGGTCGTAAGCACTGTCTTAGACCGGGAACGAGTTGCTTTGGCAACCAACAAACCAGTTTCGCGAACTCCCTTCACGAATTTGCCCACAAATTCACGTGATAGCATTCGATCTTTACTCATTTTTTTTTTAAATTTCTCAATATTTCCCATTTTTCTTCAAGCGTATGGATTACCATTTCGTAAAATTCTGACTTTCAACTAACAATCTATCAATTCGTGTTGACACTTAACACTCTAGTTCTTCAAATAAATAGTTGTTCAAAATGGAACCGCTAGATGGACCACCCTATATATATCATGTCTAAAGATGTCACACTATCGAAAGTAGGGTCTTCGAAAACCATAAATGATGTTACTTTAAATTTTTCATGAAGATCTTCCTCATTCACAAACATTTGGTCCTCAGTTACTTCATCTAAATTTTTATTAATTTATTATTGGCAAAAATTTTCTAAAGACCAATAACGCATATTTTAATCCAAATAGTCAAATATTCTAATACCAACGCTTAATAAGAATAAAAAACTAAGCTTCTTTTTGAACTAACGGACACAATACGTTAAGAAATTCCTTAATTTAATGGTCGCTTTAGTTTTTAAGGGTATTCTTCAACGATTTAGTAATCTAAAACGCAATAACAACAGAAATATTAAAATTAAAGTGACATTTTTTCTTATTGTGAAATAATTTAAACAAAATTAAAAAAAATACGATTGATATTGGCAAATAATCTTTGCGAGTTGTGATCGAATCAATAAGATATAAAAATAATTCAATTTTTTTTTCTCTGGTTTTTATTTACTATAGAAAACATTCTATTAGTCTTTGCCAAATACCTTGAATATATATTTATTTAAATTCAAAGCACTTATTTACAACGGCAAAAACATATGACCATGAATAATTTTAATATTTATTTTGTATAAAATTCTGAAATTATATTATTTTTATTTGAATTAAATGTTTGAGCAAGTGTGTTTTTTTTTTAAATTTGTCACGGAAATAAATATGAAAACAATTTAAGAAAACGTATTTAAGGGAGGCTACTCATACAAAAGTCAGTTAAACATTGAAGTTCTCATTGTTTCTATAGAAGTTCTTGTTGTACTAAAATTTTAAAAGTATAAATTTGATTTAAAACACAAAATATACACTTTTGTCTTATATAATCAAATTTATTTTCCAGATGAAAGCTTTTACGTTTTTCATTTTGACATTTTTGGCCATTTGTGTGCCCTCATTATGTCTATTAGAACAGAAATATAGATTTATCAACAGTTGGGGTACACAGAGTGCAAGTGATGTTTTATTAGAGCAGACAATTATAAAATATGATAAAATAAGTCGGAAAAATCAGACGGTCATATATAATTTCCCAGCTAATGTAAATATAATATTATTAGAGACTTACTATTTTATTATATCGAATAATAACATTGATGAATTTTTTAGCAAGGAAGACAGGATTATTCTAAAATAACGTATGTTGTTCTAAAAGGTCTTGACAGCCAAAAATACTTTCCGGAAGTAGGGATGTTACAAATGAAAAAAAAAAGTGGTATCGGCCGTAAAATTATGAGAGTGCAAGTAAAATCACCTAAAGGAAAGGGTATAGACCTTGTCATTGAGGTATACGGTCAAAAGATGTAATCTGACAAGGTGGAATGTAATGTTTTTAATTAATGGCATATATTTTTACCAATAAATATGTTTATTTATTGAAAATTAACACTGCTCAATAAATTATAAAAATATTAAAAAACTAAAAATTGTTTTATTCCTTATCAAGGTGAATTTGAAAATTTAAGAAAACTCTGGTTTGTATTTTTTTTTTTTTAAATTTTTCTATACATTTTCAAACAATTATATTCTTTATTAATAAAATTAATACTATTCTTAAATGATATTTGATAAATAAAATAAATAATTCATGCTCGTTTCAAAATCTGATTGATTTTGTCATATTACAGTGTATAATTTAAATGAAATAAAAAAAAATTGTTGATGGGATAATATGATTTTTTTTATGTAGAAATATTTTGCAAGTTTTCATAAATAACATATATCATTATATTTTATTGCGTTTGGAGTGTTTTTTGTTTTATATTTGTCCGGTTTTATTTCAATATTTGATTATCCTTAACCAATGAGGCAATAAGTATCAACAATAAAAATTTGTTTTTAATAAACACACAAGAAGCACGATTTTTCATGATTTCAAAAAATTAATCATTTTTAATTGTTTACAATTTAAGGACAAAAAAACTTTTAAGTTTTGCAGAATAATAAATATATTTTATACAATATATAAAAATGTAAAGTGAAAAGAGTACTGAGAGTACTTACTTATAAAGGATGTTATAAATTTTTATGTTCTTAAACCTTCATATTTTAAGTTAATTAGTAACTATTATTTTTTTTCAAATTTTCGCAAATTCAATATATGAAAATTTAGAGATATTAATTGTATTAAATTATATTAGCTGTCTTCCTTGGGACCAATTTTGCTGGTTGGTACTCCCGAATAGTTGCGAATAGATGGCCAAAGGAAGGCAAAATTTAATGACAGCAGTAGAAATATAACCTCAAAATAGTCAACAACAATACTGAGTTTACTCACACATAAACAATAAAAACTGAGTATATTCACCCATAGAAAATATATCACTCTTCAACATAACCAACGAACCCGCTAAGCCATCTATTTCCAGTCTGGGAACTAAAATCCCCCTACAATAAATAGTAGGCGCAACTCCTATTACAATGTACTCATTTGTTCGAGGTAGAGTATATGATGACAGCTAACACTACTCGGGAGTAGCAAAATTCGTCCAAAGGAAGACAGCTATTATGATAAAATTATCTAATTTCATATAATCTAAAATAAAATTTAATAACTATTTAAGAAAAAATGATATCCCCCACATTAGCTGTCATCCATTGGGAAAATTTTGCTACACACAAGTACTTCTATATAGATACTCGCAGCTACTCTTGCTCATACAAATGAGTAGTTCGCATGAGTAGTTACGCATACAATTTACGCTAGGGGGATTTTAGTTCCCAAAATGAAAATAGATGGCTTAGTGGGTTCGTTGGTTATGATGAATTGTCATATTTTTAGATAATAATGGATTGTTAAATTAAGTTAAATTTAAATGATGTATTTATGTATCTTCATATTTATTATAACACTCTCAATTATAAATAAATGCCTCCTTGGCTTATAAAAATAAAAATAATAAATTTATTACATATATAAAATATGTTAATTTAACTTATTTAATATATTTAAGTGTAGAACGAGTTTCAGCCCTATTATTTTCTTTTCAAATTTATCTGCGTAATATTTGCTTTTAATTTCGAACATTGTCATACATTTGTTTTTACGCTTGTTCTTAACCTTTTCCTTCATTTTAGTTTCAGCTTGTGCTACTTCAGACACATTTCATGATAACGATTCTAATGAATGGTGCTGGTATTGGAGAACTTTCTACTCCCACAGAGACTGAATATGGTGAGGATATTCCTAGGTCACTATGAAATATTTCTTCCATTTCACTTAGGTATAAATTTTGAAGCACTCGTCCCTGTACCTCTGTCTTTCACATTTTCGAATATGTTTTCCCAAAAATGTTTCTTATTTCTCGTTTTGAAATATTCCTCTTTTCGGTTACCATAAACTTTACTCTCGTTATAGGTTCAATTTTTAGATATTTGTACTATTTATCAAATTCAAAGGTTGTACGAAACAAATTCACTTCACTTCACGTTGACAAGCTGAATAAACTCAGTATTGTTGTTGACAATTAATGAGGTTATATTTTACTTCTATCAGTAAATTCTGCGTTCCATTGAGCATCTACTCACAAAAACTTGTGAGCAGCAAAATTGTCCCAATGGAAGACAGCTTTTATGATCTAAATTAAATAAAGAAAATCAGTCTAAAAGTAGTATGGGAGATATCATAATACGAATATGTCAGCATTCGTCCCGCCACAAGGTGATTAACTGTGGTAAAGGCCAGAATACTGTCGGCCATTGCCTGAGATAGGGGACATACCACATGATAGGATTTTTTGCCGTCCTTAGTCAAATTATTAAGCAGAAATAACTGTTCGACCTCCAAAACCAAGCTCCGCGCATGTTGCCGGCAGCTTTCGCACTTGGTTTGCTCCGTCCCCTATTTCAGTAGCCATGTTGAATTGAGACGCTAACAAAAGAGTCACAGAGCAGCATGCCACCAATCAATACCAATCAGAAAACGATACCAAATTTTCACAATAACAATGGCGCGGGTAATAAATTGTTTAAAAAAACCGTTAGAAAATTCGAATTAACTCTAAATTCAAACGAAAACTTGATAGTAATAAATAGAGCGAAAAAACTAACAGTAAAAAGAAAGAAAATATTTAATTACAAATAATTTTGTTTTTTTTTTTGTTTAATAAATTTTTCTCACTTGTTTTTTATTTTTTAATATTGCTGATTCTGCTGTTCCTGATCCTGCCGCTTCTGCTATTGCTAGCTGGTTTTTGTTGATTTTGTTTGTTTTGTTTATGAGTAAGGTCCCAAAGGCTAGTGGCAGGGAATACATCTAAGCAGTACGACCGTAAGGCGGTTTGGCGTCTCAGGTATAACGGTTTAAGTGTTCAAATAGACTAAGTTAGGCGATTTTTTTTTCTTTCAATTTGGATAGAGAAAAAGTAATAATTATGTTTTTTTAAAGTGGCTAAGTATGTGTAATTAGGTTGAAGAGAAAACTAGGGAAACGTGTAGCTGGATCTAGTAGTTCAGTTATTGAGGGAATCCTACTCGAAAAGAAGTTCCTTATTATGTGACAATTCGTCAGAATGTGTGGAATGATCGTGAATGATGGCGGTATGACCAATTTGAATTTTGAGCAATTTTCTTACAGAGTAAATCGGTTTGGCGAATGTTGAAGGAGTTAGTTGCCACGAGATGAGCAGATTAATGAATACCGCGAATACTGTG
This sequence comes from Atherix ibis, assembly GCA_958298945.1. Classification (NCBI taxonomy): domain Eukaryota; kingdom Metazoa; phylum Arthropoda; class Insecta; order Diptera; family Athericidae; genus Atherix; species Atherix ibis. The sequence continues at coordinate 40,765,388 of OY282607.1, forward strand.
GGTACTGAGCGAACCAGAACTTCTTTTGCGAGCGAATCAGCATATTCGTTGGTAGGAATGGCTACATACTCGAAACCCACCGCAACTGAATAAAGCGATTCTTTATTAGGCGATATCTGATATCATTTAGTACCGGGTCCATCCTGGAGCCACGAATAGCTTTCATATCAGCGAGGCAATCGGTAAAAATAATCGCTTCATGGTCAGTTTCATATTTATTGATAACTCTTCTACCCAGAGTACTGCAAAATAAGCTGCTACTTTGTATGGAAAAATACCATAGTGTGCTTCCTCCAACCAACTGCCCGCTTGTTGAATAACCGCAAAAGATTTTAAATGGTTATTAGTTGCTCCAACAGTATAATAAAGTGCGGCGTTACATAATTCACTCAGCTCGTGCTTAAACAATTTATGGAAGCATATTGTATTAGTTGCCTTCTTTTTTAATTGGGATATATAAACCGAAATTCTTTAAACCGTTCCTATATAAGACATCCATGCCGGGTCTGGACGGATATTTGGGTTGATGTGATGTGGGATAATGGGATTCCTTTCCATTTCGGTCAGTATTAGTGAGAAGGAGCAGGGACCTCTTTTACGAATGGGAGCAGAAGGTACCTGACTTTGAGCAGAAGGTGTAATAAAGGAGTTCGACCATTTCCTACTTCCAAGATACTCATAATACGTTATTGAAAATTTACGGACAAAATCCAAAGGTCGAAAGGACCATCATATTATGAACAAGCTTTAGTTATTGCGATAATAAATGATTCAAGGAATTTATTCTACAAAAGAAAATAAATCAACAAAAAATAGTGCGCGTTCATATTTCAACACACACCCCCCCCCCCTCTAAAAACCAGTTAAATAAATTATAAATTATACATTCACAAATAAAACGTAATTATTCTTACTTCCATGGCTATCTTCCTAAAAATTATGTCCAATTTATAACTTAAAATAATCAAAAATACATTTCTTAAAACTTCATAAAATTTTTAATTTTATTTTTATGTTTAATATCAATTATATGGAATAAATAAAATAATTGTAAATGAAAGAAAATAGTTTAAAATTCCAAATCTAATAAAATAATAGCCTGAAAATCAAAATTCAAACAATTATTTCAGCACTTCTCAAACTATAGACATACATTATTACTTAACTGTTATACGAAGCCTATGAATTTTTAGCAGTGTCACAAACCACTGCTATAGATTCAGAGAACCAGTATGTGTGGCGGTAAGGCATTATTTTCAATGATTGATTACATGAATAACTTAACAAGTAATTAAATAATCTGATAGCTTTTTTTATTAAAAATATTTTATTCCAAAGTTAGTTAATTTTTGATAAAAACTGAAGTCCACATAGTAAACATACAACGTCTGTTCAAAAAGTATCTTCAATTTTGAATTTTCGCGGGTAACGTATATTCGATTTTCGATTTTGTGGCGTTATATTGGTACTCATGTCTCTCACTCATGGCGACAAGTTCGGCCATTTTAAATGTTCAGTTAATTTCTGACAGTTGCTTTGCTTGCACGTGTTTTGGCTCCTCTTCGATTTTAGCCCATTTTCTACCAAAACAGCATCATATGAACATGGCTAAGGAGCTGTTAGACTCTGTCCGCGACGACCCAAATTTGCTCCAGAAAGTCATAACTGGTGACGAATTATGGGTTTATAGTTATGACGCAGAAATCAAAGCTCAATCATCCCAATGGAAGCTGCCAGCCAAGACCTAAAAAAGCGCGCCAACTTCGGTATAAATGTGAAGGTTTTGCTTACAGTTTCCTTCAATTGTAGTTGCGTGGTGCATCATGAGTTCTTGCCACAGGGTAGAACGGTCAATAAGGAATATTACCTACAAGTAATGCGCAAGTTGCGATAGGAAAACTGCCAGAAACGCCCGGATTTGTGGAAGAACAAAAATTGGCTTTTGCACCATGATAACGCCCCTGCTCACGCATCGTTGCTTGTGGACGAATTTTTGGCCAAAACCAATACACTAATAATGCCGCAGCCACCGTATTCTTCAGATCTAGCTTCCTGTGACATTTTCTTGTTCCCGAAACAGATTCTTTGATCTATTTTTTGGATTGGGGAAAAATCGAAAACGAGCCAAAACACGTGCAAGCAAAGCAGCTGTCAAAAATTAACTGAACATTAAAAATGGCGGAACTTGTCGGCACAAGTGAGAGATATGAGTGCAAACATAACGGCACAAAAAATCGAATATACGTAACCCGTGAAAATTCAAAATTCGCGATATTTTTTGAACAGACGGAATAGTTTTAATAAATTATCATAAGTGTTCAAAAATATAATCAATTAGAAAAATATACCAATTATCCATAAAAAATTACGATGTTAAAATAGTTTCAGATTCATGCAAAATCTGGCTATAAAAATTAGGAAAAGCTCTGATTCCATTGACCGCTTTTATAAATATGAAAATATTTTTTTATAAAAACAATGCTATTTTTTTATATTTTCTTCTTTTCCTCTGATTCAAATTTCATCTTTTCACCCAATTTTAATACCCACTCCTTCCTAACTTTCCTTTCCCCACTAATTTCGATCCATCTGTATTAAATCTTTTTTTTCATTCTCTCTCCTTTTTTTCCCGTAATTTTTTTTTTAGTTTCCTTATTCCCCTCCCAAGAAGAACTTAACACTCTTTGGTGTCTCCTATTAAAACTATAATAATTTTATTATGTGGGTGTGAGGGCACCTTCACGGTGTACTTTGAACCCCCAAGCATGCCAATAGCAGTAAAAAGTGTTCTCTGAGTACGGTCAGAATTTGTCAGTATTCCTGTTGCACTTCCCGTTCATATTTCTTTCTTTTTTCCTTATTTTTTACCTTCACCTCTTCCCTAGTTCACTACCCATAGAAATATCTTGGCTTCCAAGAAATTCTATTCCCAAATAAAATATAAAAAAATTAACGATAAGAATTTATTATATTAATACCATTTTAAAGAGATTGATTAAAAACAAAAAGGAAAAATCATCTATTTGCTATCATATTAAATATTATAGAACTTTATATACGTGTATGTATATTGTTAAAGAAGAGTTATGCAATCAACTTGATACACTGTGTCACCTTTCTTGATATACTTTTCCATCGTTATTTTAGTCAACCGTGTTTTTCCAGTTTATATAATATTCAAATTATACAAAATAATTGCACAAAATTTTGGTATTTTTTTTTCTAAATATATTAAGTTGTTGGGAGACTTACACTTTTTTTAATTGTAGTAAATTCTATAAAAATTCATGAAAAATATTTTTGTTTGTTTGAAAACCTTACTAAAGAAAAATTGATAAAATATGTTTTTAATGAACCATAAATAAAAATCTATAAAAATTCTAATAACAAAATTTGGTAAATATTTGTCTATAAATTTTATATGTCTCTCCGATAACATTTTCAGTTAATAGAAATAAAATATATATTCACACCAACACCATCATAGAATATTAAAATGATTGTTTATTAATTGATAAGACCAAAGTAAAACAAATATAAAAAAATTATCTAATATAATAGTTCAAAAGTTAATTTATATTAAAAATTAAATATAAATAAAACATTACTCTTAGTTGTTTGATGATTTCAGTCTATTGCCAACCGTTGTGAACTAACCAGGCTTACATAAGAATACAGCAATTACGAAATGTTTGTAAAAAATTATTAGTTTTATTTAATTTTAATTATTTTTAATTCAATTTTCAATTTAAATAATATATTTTCCTTAGGAGAAATTTATTATTGTTTGGTTTTTTGGCTGCTTTTATTGCACTTTGTGCTGGCAAAAGCGCCGAGTTAGGACAAAAAGGTCATGATGATCTTCTGTTGCGTCGAGAGATTTTGACAAAGGATTCGTCATTTATGAGAAAACAAGTTGGCAAATATGAGTTTCCACCTTCGGTATAGTGACTTATTTAAAAGTAAATTAATAACAAAATAACTTTGGGGTTTTGTTTTTCTAAAGGGAACCATAAATAACCATGAAATTACATACATTAATATTATCGATCAAACACCCTACGAAGGATATGTTCAAGTTACTGGCGGTGGTCTTGGCTACAAAAGTGCAGCCTTCAAACTAAAATCTCAACGCAGTAAAGGATATAATTTCATACTTGAAATTTATGGAAGACGTTTTCCAAGCTAAATCCGATTATGACAATAAATCGATATTAAAATAAAAATATTTCATTTTTTGTTGTACAAATTGCCGTTTTATTTAATATATTTAGTCCTTTTAGTTTAGTATAAAAATTTTTGCTAAATCTGTGAAAAATGCTGTCTGAAAAAAATATTCTCAAGAAATCTGTTACTTTTTTATAAGGACAATTTTTTGAGAGCAACTTTTTTTAATGATATCTGAAATTTTTTTAGTGAAACAATTTTAAAATTAATTTGAAAACATTTGAATTTTTTGCATTTAATTTTCATTGCAGTTTTATTTCTAATCTATTTAAATTTGGGCTCAAATTTCTACAGAATTCATTCTTGTGCACATTCGAATTTGTGATTTTAGAGCAAATAATACAAATATTGCAGAAAATATCAAATTAACGTAAACTGAATTTAAATAAATTTGAAGAATATTCTATTATATAACAATAAAAAAGGCAACGTGCTATAAAAAAAATCATCTTAAAGCGAGTTTTAATATAATTTTAAATTTAAATCTTAAAAACTATGAAAAAATATTCTTAAATAAATAATTTCTTTTAATATAATACTGATTTTTCTAAAAAATATTATTGAAAAATTTTATTAAATTATCATAATAAATTCAGAAAGTGAAACTGTTGTATCTTTAATCCTAGGTGGGTATTTATGCAGCCTCTTCAGCAACTTATTTTTGCCAACTCCTCCCACGAAACTACCGGATATTCTTAATTATTCCATTATCACTCTGCTAAATTAAATTTATATTAATACGAGTATATACCAGGGATTTGGAGGTGAAATTGGAATCACAAGTGTATAAGCTGTTGAACAAAACACATGTTTTTTTCATAGAAAGCAAAAACAAATTTATTTAAAGTACCTGCCCTCGCTAGCTATACATTTTTGCCAACTATCGGGCAATTTGTGGATACCACGCCAAAAAAATTCCTTCTCCTTTGAGGCAAACCACTCATCAATCCATTTTTGGACGTCTTCGTAAGAATCGAAGTGCTGCTCAGCGAGCGCGTGGCCCATCTACGAAAACAGGTGGTAGTCGAATGGGACCAGGTCTGGTGAATGAGCAGGGTGGAGTAGCACCTCCCAGTTGGGTGTCTCCAAGTAGTTTCGGACCATTTTTGACGTCTGCGATGGTGCGTTGTCGTGGAGGATAATCAGCTTGTCATGATTATCATCTTTGTTGATAATCCGTTCTTTTTTCACGCAGAGCACGGTGCAATTTGATCAGTTGTTGGTGGTAGCGGTAGGCATTGACAGTTTCTCCAGGTTTCAACATCTCATAGTAGATGATACCCTGCTGATCCCACCAAACGCACAGCATCATCTTCCGTTCGAAGCGATTTGGTCTTGGGGAAGATGTTGATGGTTGGCCGTGATCAACCCACGATTTCTTGGGTTTAGGATTCTCGAAATATATCCACTTTTCATCGCCTGTCACAATCCGATGCAGGAACGACTTTCTTTTCTGTCTGGCGAGCAAGATTTCGCATGTGTTTTGGCGTCGCTCCATCTGCCTATCGTTCAATTTATGCGGCACCCATTTTCCGATCTTTTCAATCTTCCCCATGGCACGCAGACGCATGCAAATGGCTGGTTCAGTAACACCCAATTGCTCCGCGACCATTTCTTGCAATTGGGTATCGTCTTCGTCCAAAAGAGCCTGCAATTGATGGTCCTCAACCTTCCTAGGCCGACTTTCAAGATTCTTGTCCAACAAGTCAAAATTTCCGACTTTGAACTGACGAAACCAATCTCCGCACTTTTTTTTCCGATAAATCATTGTCACCATCGGCCTCCGTAAGCATTCGATGCGATGCAGCAGCCGATTTCTTCAAATTGAAGCAGAAAAACAGAGCTTCCCGCATATGCTCTTTTTCTGGCACAAAACTAGACATGATTACCAAAGGAAAAATGTATGTTGTTTTACGAAATTGCTGACAATGTGCACTGACTAATGTTGACAGATGTCAAACTCATTAAAAAAAATATATGGCGTGTCCATGGTAGCTTACCCACACCATCTGTAACCAAACCGGATTTAAGCTTATACCCCTGGTATATCTGACCAAAGCCCAATTTTTCACACCTGAGCAACCATTTATTTTTCTGCAAAATACAATGTATTATTTCCATTTAAAAGACTCGTGGCTACATTCTTATTACCTCAACTCTCTTGATGGAAATATCTAAAAAAATCATCTAAATATATTTTCAATTTAGAACATTATCTAAACTGCATATTATCCTTACTTGTGAAAAATTTCCATAACTACTCCAAAATGTCTTTATTCTATTTGGGAATCGTCCAGATCAGTTTCGATTTTCAAAATCAACAGTTCACCTTACAACAACATTATCGCTTTTTTTTAAATATATTGCATCTTCTCCTAAGCATTGACAGTATAGTCGAGGTGTCTTCCTGGAGATATCTCAAGCTTATAATTGAAACTCGCTATCTTTTGGAATACTATTTTCAGATCAATAATTATCGCAAATATTCCAATATTTCGCCCATTAAAGCTGGCGTTCGTAAAAGTAACATCCTTGGTCCCTCATTTGAAGAGGTACTGTTTTCACTCTTCGTGGCGGTGCTGGAAAGTACCAACTGAAATTGGTCGGTCACACCTTCTTGGATATAATCGAGAGTACCAAGATAACGTGCTTTAATGTATCTTTTTATCTTGAAGAACAAAAAAAGTTAGGAATCCGTTTTTTTTACAAAAACTCATTGATGGTAATGGCCGTATGGCAAGGCGCATTGTCATGATGGAGCATTCAATTGTCTGCATTGTCCGATCTGACGTAAACAACCCTTGTTTATTAACTTTTCGATAACTTCTTATCAGCTTCAATGTTAATCGATGGCCTGACCTAGGCGAAGAACGTTTTCCAATGCTTCTCGGCTCTCCAACAATACCTTATGTTCATAATGGAGCATTCAATGCTCATGATGGAGCATTCAATTGTTTGTAATATCTGATCTGATGCAAACAACTCTTTTTTCGTAACTTTTCGATGACTTCTTATTCGCTTCAATGTTAATCGATGGGCTGACCTCACAACAGCCCACACATGTTCTACATTTTCTTCAGTATTCGATGTTCAAGGTCTACCTGGGCAAGGAACGTTTTCCAATGCTTCTCGGCTCTACAACAATGCCTTATGTTCATGATGGAGCATTCAATGCTGCTGACGGAGCATTCAATTGTCTGCAACATCTGATCTGATACAAACAACCTTTTTCTTGTAACTTTTTCATGATTTTTTATTAGCTTCAATGCTAATCGACGGGCTGACCTCACAATAACCACAATGCATTATTTTGTCATAAATATTATATAATTAGAAATTATAAATTTGTTAAATTAGAATTTTTTCTACAACTCAAAGACTTTTAAACATATATTTTAACACTTGTTAACTCCTTTTCAAATTTAAGTAAATATTTTATTTTGAAAAAGCTCAAATTGAATTAAAAATTTTCTATCAAATTGCAAAACTAGATTATGCCAATTATTATAATCATTTTCTATGAAATGATAAGAATAAATTCGAACATTTTCATTTACATTAAAATGATAAGCATTTGCTTTGAAAGTTCATTTAAATACAGACAATTTCAGCTCAAGTAGTCTATAACGAACAATGTACAATTTTTCCATGGCATCTTTCGTGATTAAATAAAAAATATAAACTCGCCTCTGTTATTGATATAAGTCAGTATGAAATTAACTTTGGTTTAGTTTATTGATTTTTGTATTTTCCAAAAACATTTTATTTAATCAATACAGTAAATAAAATATATTTCTGAAAAATATCTCTTAGATGAATCGTTCAATTCGATCAGCATATCTATTGATTGCACTCTATATAGTGTGTACATCAGCAATTAACTCTGAGCTAGGTGAAAGGATTCCAGGTGATGTTCTACTTTATCGTGAGATTCTTCAGCGCCCAGGAAGATTTCTACGGAAAAATGTTAATTTTTTTGAATATCCACCAAATGTATGAAGTCTTTCATTTAAAAATTTAATATTAATTGCAGTATATATAATAATGTTTTCTCTATTATTTAATTAATATACTTTAGAATGGCGTAAATCTGCACAAAATAACGTTTATCAAAATCGTTGATCAAACACCCTACAACGGCTATGCTGAAGTACGAGCTGGTGGTATTGGGGAAACTACAGTTAAGATGCGTTTAAAATCTGCACGTAGTAAAGAGTATAATTTTATGATTGAAATTTATGGTAAAGATAATTATTAGTACATTTTAATTATTCAAAAATTCTATATCAATAATAAGTTATAAGGGTCAGTTAACAATAAAAAAAATTTTTGTTACTAGAAATATTATTTGAACTTTCATTATGATTTTATTTTGCAATCTTTAATAAAATGATTTATTTCCATGCAATCTTTAATTAACTATTAAAATTTTGTAAAATATATGAATAATTTTTAAGTGCAATATATTTAAGAAATTAAAAAAAAAATAATTTTCAAATAAATTGACTTATTGGAGTACACAGAATTTTTCTAATATGGTTTCTTAAAATATTTGTGCTCAAATTTAAATTTTTGGCATTATGACGGCTCCATTTGGTAACAACTTAAGGGCACCCTAGCAGAACTAATGCGTTATGAGTGTTACTAACTCAGGAATTTCTGTCTATTTGTTTTTTGAAAAAGTTAAATGGTTACTTTAAAGGAGGAATTTAAGTTAACAGCAATTAAAAATATTAATTTCACCAGAAGTACCAGGGGTATAAGCTTAAATCTGCTGTTTGGTCATAGATGGTGTGAGTGAGCGTATTAGGCTACCATGGGCACGCCATATTTTTTTTTTAATGAGTTTGACATCTATCAACATTAATCAGTGCACATGGTCAGCAATTTCGTACAACAACATACATTTTTCCTTTGGTAATCATTTCTTGTTTTATGCCACAAAAAGAGCATATGCGCGAAGCTCTGCTTTTCTGCTTCAATTTGAAGAAATCGGCTGCCGAATCACATCGAATGCTTATGGAGGCCAATAGTGACAGTGCTTTATGGGAAACAACATGCCAAGATTGATTTCATCGGTTCAAATCAAAGACGGCAATTTTGACTTGTGGGGCAAGAAGCGTGAAAATCGGACTAGGAAGGTTGAGGACCATCAATTGCAGGCTCTTTTGGACGAAGACGATACCCAATCACAAAAAATGCTTGCGGAGCAATTGGGTGTTACTCAACCAGCCATTTTCATGCGTCTGTGTGCCATGGGGAAGAGTAAAAAGATCGGAAAATGGGTGTCGCATGAATTGAACGATAGGCAGATGGAGCGACGCCAAAACACATGCGAAATCTTGCTCGCCAGTCAAAAAAAAAGTCGTTCCTGCATCGGATTGTGACAGGCGATGAAAAGTGGATATATTTCGAGAATACTAAACGCAAGAAATCGTGGGTTGATCCCGGCCAACCATCAACATCTTCCCCACGACCAAATCGCTTCGGACGGAAGACGATGCTATGCGTTTGGTGGGATCAGCAGGGTATCATCTACTATGAGATGTTGAAACCTGGTGAAACTGTCAATGCCCACTGCTACCATCAACAACTGATCAAATTGCACCGTGCTTTGCGTAAAAAAAGGACGGATTATCAACAAAGATATGACAAGCTGATTTTCCTCCACGACAACGCACCATCGCACATGTCAAAAATGGTCCAAAACTACTTGGAGAGACTCAACTGGGAGATGCTACCCCACCCCGCTTATCTACCAGACCAGACCCCTTCCGACTACCACCTGTTTTCGTCAATGGGCCACACGCTCACTGAGGAGCACTTCGATTCTTACGAAGAAGTCCGAAAAAGGATTGCTGAGTGGTTGGCCTCGAAAGAGAAGTAATTTTTTGGCGTGGTATCCACAAATTACCCGAAAGATGGAAAAAATGTGTAGCTAGCGAGGGCAAGTACTTTGAATAACTTTGTTTTTGCTTTCTATGAAGAAAGCATGTGTTTTGTTTACTAAAAAACAGCGGATTTAAGCTTATACACCTGGTATGCATAAAGAATGGAGCAGATATCATCAATTCGCAGACTAAGAAGATGTTAAAACGGAAAAAATCTAAATAAAGCACTCTACAGGGCATACAATAATCCTAGTAGGGACGAAAATTATTTCAAGGCGATTAAAATTAAAATTGAAAGCCTAACGCAACAAATAACCGCCAGACTTAAAGACCAATGGAACGAGGCATTCAAACGTGCTTTACGTAACATAGTGACCGGTCCATATGCTTATTCTAAAATTAAGCAATTAATAAGGGATAGAACAAAAGACAGCCCAGGTCTGAAGAAGGGAAATCGAATTATCACGGATAATAAAATAAAAAGCGAAATGTTCGCAAATTTATATTCCAAATTATATGGTAGCTAAAATATTTTCGGTAATAAACCGATCGTGAAAGATACCGTAGATAAATTTAACGCGAAGCAGAATACAGGAACGAGGAGAGCTCTTCGACACCAAAGTATCTGGTTAATATAATAATCAGTTTTGTAGCTTTTAAAAAAGCCAAATGACTGAAATGTGGAGAAGTATACTCGCGGTTCTTCGAGGTATTGTTAGGCATACCTCAAGGCTTCTTAATTGGCCCTAACCTATAGAACCTTCACATTGCAGATATATGTAAAGTCCAATTATGCCAAAATACTCATATGGTATTATACGCGATGAAGATATCAGTAAATAAACTGATATAATACTATAAGGAATGGGTTATTTAAGTTAAGAGATGTAGGTGACTCGATAATGAGGCGCGTGGAGAATCTTAAGTATCTAGGCTTAAATCTTAACAAAAACCTCAAATTGTCAGGGATAAAATTAAAAAAGTCAATGGCATTTTTTGCACGCTTCTGAGAATGTATCGCTCATAAATCCTACGCAAGGACGTTAAACTTATTATTTATAATCAACTAGCTGATCAGTACCCGACGTTGCCCGGGTCCCTTTTTGTTTCGAACTTTAAATATATTCGAATTGTCCAGAGTTTCCTTAAATTTTCTAGAAGTTTCCAGACTTTCAAGAAGCATTTTAGAAGATTTTCATATTTTCGAATTTTCCTGTGTTTACTTAAATTTTCTAGAAGTTTCTGGACTCTCATTAAACATTTAAGAAGATTTTCATATTTTCCAATTTTCCAGAGTTTCCTTAAATTTTCTAGAAGTTCATTTTCATTTCTGAAGTACCAGGCATTCATAAAAAAGTCAGAAAATCAGAAACAAAACCATCACGTACCCAGCGTTGACTTCCACAGCCTTAGATCCAGCCATTTGTTTACTCAACCATGACACATTTCTAATACTTATACTACTCTACTCTTCTAAGGCTATCACGACACTGGCACGACACGGTCTCTCAATGAGGAATAAGGTGAGGGGTGAGAAGAAAAGACAGCGTAGAAAAGAGAACACGGTTTTGCATTTTGTATGAGCGCCTGGTATTTCAGAAAAGTATTGTAGTGACGTAGAGAAGAATTGTGGACAAACGAACGAACGAACATACATATTTTGACTTTTATATATTAGATTTATAAGAGCGTACCTATGCTACGGTTTCTCCATCTGGTCATCTATTTCCACAACAGTGGCAACAGAACTGCATAGTTTGGAAAGGAAGATCTTACGAAAAGCCACAGGTGTCGGTCGATCTAGACATATGAAAAAGTTTATTTCTAACGGCAGGTTATACCGGGAGGCAGACGTTTCCGCATTTGCAGTATGGCAAATGAGAATAATGCACAAATGGGTAAAATCAGCTTACGGATAACCACTTACTGGAGATCTTGAGAAACTCCTAGTACCTGTCACCGTTAGGGACAACATCGTGGTTAGCAACTACATCACACGATATCGGAAGCATGGGAGGGGATCAAGAGAACACAACAAACGCAGCAGTTGCCAGATTAAAATATATAAAATATAGAATGTAGAATTTAGTTTTAAGTATAATTGTTAAAAAAAAAATGCATATTTAGTTATAAGAGTAGGTTTTGAGGATTATTAAATATTCTTAAAAGAAAATAATATTAAGATTGTATTATAAGAAAAATGTAAAATTTCAAGGATATCTAATAAAGTAACATAAACTTGAACATGAAGCATAAAGAATGGTATTAAAATTGAAATAGATTAATTTATTATAAAAATAGAAATGCAAATAATACCAATACAAATTAATATGTGAAAAACTAATAAACTATAATAGTATCTTATCGCAAAAAAAAATACAAAAAAAAATTTAGAAGAGAAATCAATATAAAACAATCAAAGCATATTTTCCAGAAAAAGAAGAGTGGAAATAAAAAATTTCATATTTATTAACAGAAAACTTAATTTCATTTTAAAAATCTCAACAATCTTATATAATAAGCTAACATTCATATACAAAGATCTTACCCAGTAAATAACTACATTTGTATGAATTAAATTAATATTAATTAAATTTGTTTCTTTGTCATTTGAACTACACATAATCTTGTTTTTATATAAAACGTTAAGATTTTAAATGAATTTATTTTACAAAGAAAATTTAAAAAAAAATTAAATAAGCAAACATCCGAAAATTATCTGGAATTATTGCGCACATATTTCATAAACAAATTGATAAGAAATAATATTAAATAATTATTTTGAATTTTTTATTCTATTAGACAAGATTATAAATTTAAATAAAATCCGTTTTATAGCGACTATTATAGAATTACGAAAATCAGTTTTACAGCTGGTACGATTGGGTAATAATCGTAGAAATTTCGCTCTCGAAGGAAAATTTATAAAATTGTCAACGTAAGTTGGAAATTAATATTTTTCGATAATTTTTTTTTATTAATATTATAGATTTTCTAATAAATTATTTTTCATAATTAGTTATAATAACTTCAGAGTATGTGTTCTAAAATTAAAAAATAAAAAAAATTCTTGAAAACTTTTTATATGTAGATGAGGAATTTGGTATTAGCCACTTTGGCTGTGGTAGTTTGTTTTGCTACCTACACCAGTGCAAAGGAGAAAATGTATGGTACTAAAAACTTTGACGACATGGTACTCTATGATCGTGTGCATAAGAAATCCTGGAGTGTTGGGAAACATAAGGAAACAGTTCGATTCCCTCCCGAGGTAAAATTAACACTATGCTTGACATAATATTAAGTTAGTAAATACAATATTAACTAATTGTTTTTACAGGGGGTAATCAATCCCCATACAATCACTTTTATTAGAGTAACTGATATTGCTGATGGAGGTTCTATCGAACTGAAAGAAGGCGGCGCAGGATTTACTCATGTTAAATTCAAAATCAAAAAGGCATTCGTTGGCAAATATAAATTCCGAATTGAAGTTTATGGTAGACGATATCCGAATCCATATCAACATTAAATGAAATTATTCGTTTTTTTTTCTTCTAAAATTGAAATTTATTCGAATAAAATTATTTATTTTCTATAAAAGTAGCCATTGTTAGCTGGAGAAATGTTTCAAAATAAAGAATTATGAAAACATATAATATATTATGACAAACTTTGCTGCATTTTTATTTTGAAAAATATTATTTTTATATATATAAATTCTTTTCTAAAGGTTATTTTTATAATATATTCCAATCGGTATACGTTTATTATCTAAGTACTGTAATATATTTAACTTTATATCTGAGAATAGGTAAGCATTGATACAACTTTTCGATTTTAATATTGTATATTAAATAAACATAACCGATATTAGAGAATTTAATAAAGAGGACCAATAGTAAAGCTCTTAATATACACGTAAATATTATCATTCTATCAATTTCTGTTAAAAATTCCCCTTTAAATAGAAAAATATCTGAAACAGAAATTTTATTAAGAGAAGTTGTATAAAGTTATCCAAAAAATTAGTAAATAGTAAAAGTGTAAGGGTAACATTTTTTAGTCTATAATATATTTTAAGTTTATCACCAATAAATATATAAAAAATATAGTTATCTATGTTAGTAATTTACATTTTCAATATATTAGAAAATATTAAGTGTAAAAGCTTTTGAATATCATAAAATTTAAAATTTGTATAATCTTGAAGTCATTCTATGAAATATGGCAGAAAATTAAAAATGTTCTGTTCTCAATAATCACATTTTATTATTATACATTAATATAATCACATCGGCAGATGATCACATTTTATTATTATACATTAATATAATCACATCGGCTTTCTAGTTCTAGAAAGCCTTGTCAATAACTGAAATGTCAGTACACCTTTGAACTTGATCGACAGTAGTTGGGGGAGACCGGTTGTGTTGTGGTCTGCAGTAGAGATAGCGGGATGCCGCTATATGCAAATGGTGTCTGAATGGGGGAACAGAATGGGAGCGAAAGTTTCCGAAAGGAAAACTGTGTGCATGCTACTGACGGTTTTTTTGGCCACTATTCGTTTAGTAGCAATCGGGGTCCGATACGCGCGGTAAGTAAAGTACCTTGGACTAAAAGTTGGAGAGAGGCTGAACTTTCGGCCTCACTTGCAACATCTAAGGGGGCACGTGGCCTGTTTGGTTGGCATGCTGGTGCGAGTATTTCGCAAAGAATGGGTATTTCGATCCAGAGTGTGTTTGTTCCGTTTGCAATGTATGCGTCGCGTGTAGAGGCTGACATTATGCGCCACCAGTATTAAAGGTGGGCATAAATTCAGTTCAGCGTATTGCTGGTTGTTCGGTTACGAATGAAGCGGTTCGGGATCTTAGTCCACGTCAGCGGCGTGCACTGGTCCTGAATAGAAAGTATGAGATTTGGCAACGTCGATGAGATGAATGTGTGAATGGCAGATGTACGCACATGTTCGTTTCGGATGTGTGCTTTGCATCTGCGTATGGACTTGAATTTGGTCTGTACCTTGAGTATTTACTCACGCGACACAGGCGTAGTCTAGCTGCGGAGGCTAGATGCCTTTGGGAGGCGGCGGAGGAGAGTGCCAAGCATCTTCTTATTGAGTGTGTCCTGTACGGGAATTTGCGTGACTTAGGTGGAATCGTGGTGAATGATGAGGATGTGGATGTGAGTGGTGTGTTGGGTGTGAGAGAGAGGTATGAATGCCTTAACAGATTTGCCGTGCACTATTTGAGAGGAGAACGAGAATGGTGCGTGAATGAGTGTGTGAATGACATGCAGGGTGGCTACAACCGGGTGAAAGAGCAAGGTCGATTCCGATTATACTTTCGAGTCTTGACGAACCCGCATACCTGAGCTGGATTAGCGGTGCCTAGGAAGTTACAAGGTTCCTGATCGTAGCTCAATGAGCGGAGTACTAACCGAAGTACTCTCAAAACAGAAATTGGTAATACGGGAATCGGGGTGTCCCATGGTGTGAAAACACACTGTGTCCGATTTAGGTGAGGAACCATTGGCAGCAACGTGGTGACTATTGTTAATACCCACATCGCGGGTACGATCTCCGGATCGCGGGTGCGAGATAACTGGTAATATCAATTTTGCAATTATCTCGGGCACTGACACTGCTAATGACAGTAGAGGTTTAGGTAGTCCTCGCCATCAGCAGGTGGAGTAGTCAACTTGTAACTGATTACTAACTCTTAACTGCCAGTAATGGTGGCGCGTTGATTGAGCATAACTTAATCCCTATAGTCATAGGCGACTCGTTGTTTAAGGTTTATGACAACTAGGTCACTTTAAATAACAATATATAACTGAACTTTATCGATAGTTATCATGTAAAGAGGTAACCCGGAAAACTACAAAAATCCCTTTTTGACCAAAGGTCTTTCATATGTCATTATTTTCAATCGTTAGATTTTTTTGCACCATTTTGGCACACACCATTGTCACAACCAAATCTTGCGCCAAACTCTGATGAACGTCTAAGCGATTGAAATTTAATTCTAAACTTATCAGCTTCAATTTATTGATGATCTAACCTTACGATATCATTTTCAGACATAACAGTCTGAGCAATTTTCTATCACTTCTGCTTTGAACAGAAAAAAAATTCTTTCAATTTTTCGACTAATAAGAGAATGTATGGTAACAATAATTAAAAAATAATTAGTTATTAGGTTTTTGGTGAAATAACCATCAGAACTATTCGTAACAATCCTTAAACCAGTATTGGACAGTTTAAAATGTTAAATAACACAAAATATTGGGTTTGCGTTATTCTTTGCCATCTTTCCGGTAGTAGCATGATTCCGCGGTCATAAAATGTTTGTTCTTTGCTCGCAAAAAACTGATCCAAGTGATTTTTGATTTCCTCATTTCAATTAAACGTGTTATCGTCTACAAATTTTGTAGAGACCGGAACAAATGATAATCGGAAGGTACTAGGTCTGGAGAGTCTGGTGGGTGTGGCAGTATATCCCATCCAAGCTCTTAAAGCTTTTGCCGAGTGGTCAAACTTGTATGTGGTTTCGCCCTGTTGGAATACTATACCTTCCCTATTGACTAACTCTGGCCTTTTTTCTTTAAGTGAATCGTTCAATTTGTCCAACTGATGACAGTTCACTTCAGAATTGATCGTTGTATTGCTCGGTAGAAGGTCAAAATAAACGATTCCTTTGAAATCTCACCAAACAGATATCGTAACCTTTTTTTGATGAATATTGGTTTTCGAAGTGATTTGAGCTGGTTCATCTTTTCTACTCCAGGATCTTTTGCGCTTAACATTGCTGTAGATAACCCATTTCTCGTTCCCAGTTACGATACGCTTCAAAAATGGATCATTTCCTTGTCGTTTGAGAAGCAAATCACAAACGTCAATGCGACGGCACAAATTTTTTCCCGTAAGAAGTTGGGGAACGCATATGTCGAGCTTTGAGATAAAACCTAGCCGTTTCAAATGATCATGAATGATCGAATTCGATAAATTCAATCTCTTAGCGATCTCACAAATTGTTATTTGTTGGTTTCCATCAATTAATGCCTTTAGTGTGTCTTCATCAGCAAACGAAATTACTTTCCAAACAACCCAATAAGATAGTATTTAGTATAGTCGTCAAAAGGAACTAAATATTCATCCAATATTATTTGCTGAGATCTAATAAAAATTGAGTATCGAAAAATGTTTGAAAAAACTATTATATGGCATTTATTTTGGTAAGGAATATCAACGGTAGAACCCATATGAATTTCGAAAATATTATCATATAACTTTTAATACGGAAAGAACAATTTCTTTGCATTTTCTTATAAATAGCCGTTTACTATTCTAATCTCAAGACATCACGGAGAACTTAGCAGCATTTAAAAAATATTATTAAAAAAATGTTTTGATTACGCAATAATAAATTAACTAATTATTATAATACTTATTATAAACACGTCTGATTTCTAATAATATGCGAATGAGTTTATTTTATATAAGCAGAATGTATATATAAAAATTACTACTACCAAAAAGAACTAAGGTTACATGTATTATTTCTAATTAATACAGATGCACTTCAAGATAAGACATGACACAATATTCAAATGACAACTGAGATTATAACAGCAACTCATAATTAAACGTTTGTAAGGTTATCAGTAAAGTTTCCACCAGAACGAAAATACAGATTCTCAAATTAATTCCGAACATAATAAGAAGACATTAAACAGTCCAAAATTAGACAGTTTTTAATATATCGTATAATCTATAAACAGCAATTAGAAAATTTGCAATCGGAACGTACAAAAGAAATTATTTAATATTATTCAGTGTATGTTATAATTGTTGATTTCTTATATTATTTATTTAAATATCTAAGAAAATATATATTAAAAAAAGATTGTTTAATATAGAATTAATGAAAATTAAATTCTGTGAATAGATGAAGAATTTCGCATTGTTGGCATTAATTTTGGTATCATTATTTGCGGTATATGTGACTGCCAGCAGTAAAGAATATGGCGTTAGGGGTTATGATGATATTCTATTATATAGTGGAGTATTCTATAAACCGAAGAAGCTCTTCAGAAAACTGAGTGATTCCATGTCGTTTCCACCAAAGGTTTAAAAAAGCATTCACAAACACGAAATATCTAACAGAAACATTGTAAAATAATTTCTTGTGTTGATTTTAGGGAACCATCAATAATCACCCCATAACGTATATTAAAGTTACCGATCAGACACCATTTGATGGATATACAGAAATTCAAAAAGGTGGTCTTGGACACAAAGACGTCAAAATTCGTATGAAATCTGAATGGAATAAGAAATACAGTTTCATCATCCAAATTTATGGACAACGTAATCCAGTTTATTATTAAATTGTCCTTAAATGTATATAAACATTCATAATAAATTGCAAAAAAATTATTTTGGCGTTTTTTTTTTGAACATATTAATTCAATTAAACAAACATTTCTGAATGAGTTTTATTTCTATTTTTCCAATCTAGAAATTTATACAAATAATAATAATCATTTGAATTATTGTAAGTATAGCAAGTTCTGTGTTTTGAAATTGGATTTAACTTAAACGTCTTTTTTTAAAGTAAATTTTCTTATGGGACTTACCAATTACTACTAACTTATGGGAGTTACCAATTATCACTATTATAACTTCTATACAAATATAATTATTGTTAGTCTCTGGAAAAAAATTAAAATCTTACGGATTGTTTTTAACGGGCAAATGAATATTTTAACGAGCAAATCAAATTTTGTACTTTTACCATAAATAAAATTGTTAGAAAATTATTTTCTTAGGAATTTCGGAATTTTTTATCTACATAAAAAGTAAAATAAAATTCTTAAATTTTTTTTTGATTTTCAGGAAATATAGTTTTAAAATTAGAATAAGAGACCATATAATACAGGGTGGTCCAACTTGGACTGATGTTTTAAAAAAAATTGTAAGTTATTTTAAAATTTTTTATTTTTATGTAAATTATAAAGAATTTTATGAAATTTTTAAAACAATGGATTTAAATTGTTGAATTTTATTATATATCCCGGAATCAAGCAAACCTGATCTTTTACTTAGTCGATATTATTGGGGAGTGAGTTTTTAAGCGTTGCACCAACGTTAGTTACGAATTCTGTTCAAAAAGTATCGCGAATGTTGTGTTTTTTCAAAAACTTTTTATATATTCATGAATATCTATTTTGCCCCTTTCAAAATAATCCCCACCAGATATTATACTTGTACACTTGTGCCAAAGTTCTTTCCAATTCTCGAAGCACTTCAAAAAACCATTTTTTGTGATCTTGTTCAGCTCCTCCTTCGATGCCGTCTTTGTCTCCTCAATGGTAGCGTAGCGTCGTCCTTTAATGGAGATCTTCAGTTTCGGGAACAAGAAAAAGTCACAGGGGGCCACATCTGGGGAGTACTTTGGCTGCGGCATTATTAGTGTGTTGTTTTTGGCCAAAAATTCGGGCACAAGCATCGATGCATGAGCAGGGGCGTTATCATGGTGCAAAAGTTAATTTTTGCTCTTCCACAAATCCGGACGTTTCTGTCGGATTGCTTCTCGCAACTTGCGCATAACTTGCAGATAATATTCCTTATTGACCGTTCTACTCTATGGCAAGAACTCATGATGAACTACGCCCGTGCAATTGAAGAAAACTGTAAGCAAACCCTTCACATTCGACGAACTTGGTGCGCTTTTTTCGGTCTTGGCTCATGCGACAGCTTCCGTTGGGATGATTCAGCTTTGCTTTCCACGTTATAACTATAAACCCATAATTCGTCACCAGTTATGACCCTTTGGAGCAAATTTGAGTAGTCGCGGAGATAGTCCAACAGCTCCTTAGCAATGTTAATGCGATGCTGTTTTTGGTCGAAATTGAGCAATTTTGGTACGAATTTCGGGGCCACCCGTCTCACGCCCAAATCATTGGTAAAATCCAAATGGCACGAGCCAATCGATACGTTTAAGTCCTCAGCAACTTCTCTAATGGTGATTCGACGATTGCCCAATACTATTTTCTTTACTTCATCAATGTTTGCGTCTATTGTTTACGTGCTCGGGAGTCCGGCACGCTTTTTGTCGTTCACATCTTCTCGGCCTTCTGAGAACATTTTGAACCACCGATGAACGTTACTTCGGTCCAAGGTAGCTTCACCATATACCACAGTCAACATTCGAAATGCGTCGCTTAATTAATTTTGTTTTTCATACAAAATTTGATACTGTTTCTTTGATCCATTTTTTGGAATGGGCAAAATCGAAGACGAGCCAAAACACGTGCAAGCAAAGCAGCTGTCAAAAATTAACTGAACGTTCAAAATAGCCCAACTTGTCGTGCCAATATAACGCCACAAAAAATCGAAAATCGAATATACGTAACCCGCGAAAATTCAAAATTCGCGATACTTTTTTAACAGACCTCGTATACATTCTTAGATGCACTGTTTGGTGTGGAATTATGGCCGATAGAGTCATGGGTCCAGAAAAATAGCGTCAAAGCTCATACCGCGACGACGTACTCAGAGATTCTTCGAGAGCTATTCGGTCACAGAATTATTTCGAAAAATGCAGATTCGAAAAAATGCTTGGCCTTACCATTCCGGCCGATTTATTTTTGTAAGATATCCTAAAGGTTAACATGAACAATTTACAAACAAATTGGCGGTTTAAAGAAGAAATAATATGATTGGATCCAGAAATTTTCCGTACTATAAAACAAAATACTTCATAAGAAGCCATTATTTTTCAATATACGTACTGTAAAACAAACCATTATACTACTTTTATAGTACAAAATTTAAAATAAAGACTCCAACAGTTATTTGTAATTTTTATCAAATGTCCAAATTGGCCCACCAAGTAAATTTTGTGTAACGTGGAGAAGCAATCCCATTTATTTTAATATGCTTAATCGATTAAAAAAATTATCTTTAATGAACTTTTCTCGTAAAAAATTATAAAATTAATTCTTTAAAAAAATTACAATAATTAAAAAAATAACAATAAATAATCTAACCTACCAAAAACGCTGAGACTTTGAAAGATGGCAAAAACTTTTTAGATACAGTTTTGATATACAAAAATTCCACGCTATTCACTTAATTAAAATTAATATAAGATAAATAATTTTTTAAAGAAACTGTAGGTGAACCACCGGAAATAAGATATCTTGTGACCTGTAAAGTGACCAGGATATAAAAGAAAACACATAAGCTATAAATAATCCAAATAAATGTGTGAACATTTAAATCTTTTATGACATCTCTGAACTACTCTTACCACTTTATCTGATAACATCTACAAAATTTGTTTACCTCATCTTATCTACTAACTGATGTGCTCAGATATAAAAGTTAAAAAATAAATTATTAATTAGTAGCCGTTCAAATTGCTAAAAGCTTTTATAATTTCAAAAAAAATCGATTCATTTTGAAATATCTTAATAGCATATTCATAGAATTTAGTATATAAAGAGAAGCAGATTTTTTAAAAAATCTGATTGAATTTAACATAATTTATAATAAATGATATTAAATTTCCGGTTAGGTTTTCTGACGTACGTTCCAGTTTTTCTTCCACCTACCTGTTCTGGTAAAAACTTAGGTTTTGGAAAAAAACCGAAACATAAAACCAGTTCTAACTAAAATTTAAAACTTCTGAGCTTTAATATGTATTTACCTATACAGATGTTTATGTGTATGTATCTAATCTTTTATTCATATAAATAATATTCCAATGCTCCCACGCATCAGCGCTTCTCTATAGTAAAAATTAGTAATTCTGAATTTTTCATAAAAATTTTATTCATATGCTAGGGAGCAGAGAGTGTGAGATGCGATTCGTTGTGTTTGTTGATTAAAAGAAAGAAAATTTATCGAATCAATCAGTTATTAATTAGTTTAAAAAACAAAAATTTTCATAATTTTCAAGCAAATTGCTAAAAAAAAAATTCCAAAAGTGCCAGAAATCTGAGTTTCAAGAGCAAATACAATTTTTTTTTTTAATCGAAATATTATGTTTCAAAGTTCACAATTGTACTTAAAAGTGGGGAATTGCTTATGAATTCCGATTAACAATGTTAAAAACAGATTGAAAAGTTCATTGATTAAGTTGATTAGATGGTAAAGGTTCTCCGTAATAATTTTTAATAATAATTTCAATATTTAAAGTGTCCATCAAAAAGTGTGTTTTGAAATAATTTTAGTGTGAAAACTAATACAAAGTATGAAAATTTTTTAATAAAACATAGTTTCAGATAAATGAGAGATTATTAAATTTATAATAATTTTAGATGGAGTTAAAAGGTGCTCTATTATGCACAATTATGCTCGTTAGTATTTATAGTACAAGTGGACGAGATCTCATTGTTGGATTGGAAGAATTTGAAGACAATCTAGTTTTTACGGATCGAGTTACGAAGGAGGCAGTACATTCAACAAGAATTACAGATACCTACAATTATCCACCTCCAGTAAAAAAACAAAAACAATTGAATTTAGTCAAAAAATCCAAAAACTTCATATGGCTTAAAATTTTATTTATTTTATTGTAGGACTTTCCAGACTACTATCGTATCTCCTATATTCGACTAATTGATCAAAGTCCTAATAAAAATGCTGAGGCAACCATTCTTACTGGTGGCATTGGATTTGGATACGTTAAATTCCGTTTTAAATCAGCTCTAAATGAAGGATATCAATTTGTTATTGAAATTTATACTAGATAAATATTTTTTTTAAACATTTCAATTAAATTAATTTCTTCACCATCAACGTTTGTCTTGGTATTAATTTTATAGTACAATCAAATTAATTTTTATATATAAATTTTATAAAAAAAATTGTAATTTTAAAATTTTTATTTATTTCAACAAAAAATATTGTTTATTTGAATAATATTTTAAGTTATTCATTGCCGAAAAAAATGAATTTTTAATCAATTTCAATTTTTTTTGTTCAAATTTACAAATTGATTATTTTAATATATTTTTCAATAAAAACAATTTTTTTTTATAATTTATAAAATTATTAAATGTTAAAATTAAACAGGTTTTTTAAAGATATTGTATATTTTCTACTTTTTTTAGAGGCTTTTTAAAGAGGCTTTTTAGTGAGCTAGAAAAAGAAGCTTGTTATTATCAAACTTTTTTTTATTTTTTTATCTGCAACTACAATTGCTACATAACATTTTAATTAATTTACAATCTTGTGTATCATGAAGGGGGAATAAACACCCAACGGAAGTTAGATCCCTCTAGAAAATCTCTAGACCATTGTCTGTTAAGTATCCGAGGAGGGTTTTTAGGAAGGGCAGTACAGGACAATTCTCTCATAAGCGCATTATGATGATAGGATTAACGGAAGGGAAATTTTTGATAGTGGACAAAGGGAACATTTAGATGAAGATGTATTAAGTTATTACGAAGATAAAAGGGGGCATCAACAACTTTTCGGAGGATCTTGGATTCGCGATAGGAATTGGAACGTTTCGTTCCAAAGTTCAATTCCATATGTCCAAATAGGTCTTATAATTGTATTGTATATTAAAAGTTCAATTTTTATTGTTAGTTTTGAGCATTTGTCCAGTAGTCTAAGAAGTTGTAGTTAACGTTTAGTGGCTTCAAGGTTTTTTAGTCTAGTATGTGGATTCCATGTTAATCTCTTGTCCAGGCAAAATCCCAAATGAGTGTTTTCAGGGAAGGGCAGTACAGGACAATTCTATCATAAGCGGATTATGATGATAGGATTAACGGAAGGGAAATTTTTGATAGCGGGAAATGCACAAATACTGGACAAAGTTAACATTTAGATGAAGATATATTAGGTTGTTACGAAAATAAAAGGGGGCATCAACAACTTTTCGGAGGATCTTGGATTCGCGATAGGAATTGGAACGTTTCGTTCCAAAGTTCAATTCCATATGTCCAAATAGGTCTTATAATTGTATTGTATATTAAAAGTTCAATTTTTATTGTTAGTTTTGAGCATTTGTCCAGTAGTCTAAGAAGTTGTAGTTAACGTTTAGTGGCTTCAAGGTTTTTTAGTCTAGTATGTGGATTCCATGTTAATCTCTTGTCCAGGCAAAATCCCAAATGAGTGTTTTCAGGGAAGGGCAGTACAGGACAATTCTATCATAAGCGGATTATGATGATAGGATTAACGGAAGGGAAATTTTTGATAGCGGGAAATGCACAAATACTGGACAAAGTTAACATTTAGATGAAGATATATTAGGTTGTTACGAAAATAAAAGGGGGCATCAACAACTTTTCGGAGGATCTTGGATTCGCGATAGGAATTGGAACGTTTCGTTCCAAAGTTCAATTCCATATGTCCAAATAGGTCTTATAATTGTATTGTATATTAAAAGTTCAATTTTTATTGTTAGTTTTGAGCATTTGTCCAGTAGTCTAAGAAGTTGTAGTTAACATTTAGTGGCTTCAAGTTTTTTAAGTCTAGTATGTGGATTCCATATTAATCTCTTGTCCAGGCAAAATCCCAAATAACGTACTTTATCAGATTGTGGAATCATGTTGGTGTTTAGGTATGAAGCGATAGGTTATCCTTGACAAAGAGTGAAAGTAATGTGAGCACAATTCTGTTCATTTACCGTCTCTTTCCATTTCTTGAATAAGGATTGAAAATTGCTGGTAGCTATGCCAGGATTTCTATGGGTAGCAAGTATCCTGATAGTATTAGAAACAGGTGGGGTACCATAGGTATAAATATTATATAAGATGGGATATCAGTTGCAATTAACTCAAAATAAGGCTAGAATATATTTTCGAGGATTCTGAGTTAATTGCAACTTGGAAATGACGTTGAGAGAGATATAAATTTATGATAAGGTAGCATGTTGAAGGAAGTAAGCTCTTGAGTTCCCAGAGGAGTCCAAGATGGCACACACGATCAAAAGTATGCAGTACGATGGCTTTTCTGGTTTGTGGAGTGTTCAGATCGGAAGCCAAATTATTGATTAGGAATTTTTTTTTTCATTACCTAGGATTAGATAGAGCCGTTTTAATAGTATTATCGAATTTAAAGCGATAAATGCAACTACAATAATATCAACCCTATGAATGCAAATGTGTTTTTGGAGCAGGGTTGACCTTTTCGAAGAGGTAGAAAGAGCACTCGACAACTGTGCCAAGTAAGGAGGGAGCCCATATTCAGGCATGAGTACATTAATGATAACGGATTTCAAACCATCCGGTTAGAATTGGCAAATGAAATACCTGGTTTTGAAAGATCACTGAAAGTACCTGGTTTGGAAAGAAAAATATCCATAAGTCCATCTGGTCTGAATCCTAGAAAATATTAGAAAAATTAAGGGTGCCAGTGTTGGCTCAAATTAATATTAGGTTGTTTTCGGAAACACGATTTTCTTATAGTGAATTAATATTTTATTCTGACCTTTTTTCTTTAAGTGAATTATTCAATTTGTCCAACTGATGATAGTACACTTCAGAATTGATCATTGTGTTGCTCGGTAGAAGCTCCAAATAAACGATTTCTTTGAAATCACACCAAACAGATAGCATAACCTTCTTTTGATGAATATTGGCTTTCGTAGTGCTTTGAGCCGGTTCATCTTTTCTACTCCAGGATATTTTGCACTTAACATTGTTGTATATAACCCATTTCTCGTCCCCAGTGATAAAACCCTTCAAAAATAGATCAATTTCTTGGCGTTTGAGAAGGAAATCACAAACAACAATGCGACGGTACAAATTTTTGTTCCCCAAGAAGATGAGGAACCCATAAGTCGAGCTTTGAGATAAAACCTAGCCGTTTGAAATGATCATGAATGGTCGAATTCGATGAATTTAATTTCTCAGTGATCTCACAAGTTGTTATTCGCCGGTTTGCATCAATTAATGCCTTTATTGTGTCTTCATCAGCATTAAATAGCCTTCCAGAACGTGGTGCATCTTCAAGATCAAAGTTGCCAGATCGAAATTTTGCAAACCACTTTTGGCACTGGCGCTCTATTAACACATCTTCTCCATACACATCGGATAAATTTTTCCTTGCTTGAACAGCATTTTTATCTTTTCTATTTTTCACTTTTCATATTTAAAAGGGTATCAACCAAAAACTACTCTGCAGAATCAATCGATTTTTTTCACAACCAAGCCTTGTTATGTCAGCTATCAAAATATATATGATTATGTGGCTTAAGTATGAAGTTGGTTGTGAAAAAATGCAATAAAATACTCTTTTGGGAAAAAACGAAATAACTTTCAACCCAATACCTTATTGACGCGGTTATCCAATCATCTTCACCGAGGCTATTATGCTCCAGCCGTAAAGAGTCGAAATGGCTGCTTTGAAGATGATTGTGAGCAAGCAATAAAATAAATTAGTGCTGCATACTGAGCCAAATACATTCTCAGAGAATAAACTGTGACTAAAATGCGACGGTTTACTAAATAACATTTAAAGTCACAGAACTTTCTAAAAACCGTATAACCATTTTTAAATACTTCTTGAAATAGTGACCCCGATTTCTGAATAAAATTGTATTGTCTCATAATATTTACATTAAATTCATTTTTTTAAATATATTTTTCTAATTCCTTTACTAGAGAAATATTACTTCCTGCTTTTAATAAATATATTTCAATTAATTCACAATCATATGAGCATAGTTAGTCCTACTCTTGACATGTGATTATTGTTACCACATAGAAGTGAGACTAATTTGATTTGAAATAATAAATTTCGAAATCACAATGGACAAAAGAGACTTCATTTCAATGAGAATACTTAAATAGGTTACTTATGTTTGGAATATTAACTAACCAGGATTGGTACTCGAATAGAAAATTGAATTCAAAATCTTTTGAAAGGATTATTTTCAAATTCAAATAGAAATTCTGATAACCTTAAAGCTTATGAATATAAAATTGTCAATATTTGGTTTTGGTTTTGATTTTTTTTAGTTTTTACTTTTTTTCTTCTATTAAAAAAATTATCGAAAATATTATAATAAATAAAGAAATATATGCTAATATCATAAAAGCCCAATATTGGAAAAGTTCTTCTTAACTTTTTCATATACAAGCATATGATCGTGGTATAGTTGATATTTTGCGAACGGTTGTTTTTCGTATTTTAGGCAACGCATATGGTGTAATTTTATGTGTACGTGGTCGAAGTGAATTTTGCGTATCCATACCAACCCCCTTCCCCGCCACCAAACACAACAAAAATAACTGTATAAAGGTTTAGGTTGAAAGAGCAATTTGTTTCCCAATAATATTAACGAAGGATTCAAAGTAATATTCAAACAAGGGATGACAGTTTATGAAATCCATTTCGATTTGGTCTACCGAAGCAGATCATACAAGTTTTGAAGACCTGTAACAGTCCTTTTATATTATATTATAAAGTAAAATTAATATAAACTATTTTTTTTTAATTTTATATTAACAACTACGAATATTTTGTTATAAGCGAAAATAATTTTAGGAGAGTTTAGGTAAGAGTATTTTGAGGAAAGAATAAGATTAAGTGTTTTAAGAAGAGTATCAGTCATTTTTCTAATGTGAATTAAATATTTGGTCTTGAGCGAAAGGAAAATTTAGATTACGATATAATACGTTAGTTCAAACATAAAAAGGGGGTATTAACTATTTTGCAAGGTACATTCTATTGTAAGGACTGACGAGAGAAAATTGTCATGTTTGGTTGAATTAGAAAATTAAATTCCATAAGCCCAAATAGGTTTTAAAAGTATATTGTGTATAAATACTTTGCTGTTTCTTGTAAATTTTGAACGATTGTCCAGTAGCCTTAGTAGTATTCGATAAAGAATATTAGCTCAAAGTCGTGTTAGTATAGTATGTGAGTTCCAAGCTAATATATTTTCTTGATAAAGTCCCAAATATATCGTGGAATCGTTTTACGATTGCTATTTAATGGAATAGATAGTTTTCGGCAAAGAGTAAAAGTAGTGTGAGCATCTTTTTGCATCATAAAGATGG
Source organism: Atherix ibis (assembly GCA_958298945.1). NCBI lineage: Eukaryota > Metazoa > Arthropoda > Insecta > Diptera > Athericidae > Atherix > Atherix ibis. The sequence goes on from OY282607.1 coordinate 40,793,530, forward strand.
TATCTGGCCCATACCCTTTGTTTTCAAGACAGGGTGTAAAGTAAGCAATAACGTATTGGTATTGATCCGAAGTCGAATTTTTTCGACTGATCAGGAGTATTTTTTTATTATCTAGAAATGAATATAGTCGTCGTAGTAGCAAAAAAAAAATTCTTTACCAAGGATAATAACTAATAAAATAATAATTATTAGTCTATATGCTTAGTTCAGACTGTAAGATAATCAGCAAATATACAAAAATTTTGCATATTTTAAAAAGTTTTCTCTTTTTATTTATGTCAAGACCTTAAGGCCAGGTGGCAAAATTCAAAAACTATTCTGCAAAAACGAATTTTTTTAAAAAAATGTTATTGATAATTTGATTGAATTTGAAGAAATTATCTCAATTTTGATTGATAAAGAGTTTTGTAAATTTTCTTGGCAATGCGAAATATAATTGCATTTAAAAATGTATACTAGATCGTAACTATCAGGTGTTTGGGGCGGGGGGGGGGGGGGGGGTTAATAGAACTTCTAATAGAGAGTTGGCTTTGAAACAAATCTATCAAAGTTTCATAATGATTTTTCATCAGTATAATTACCATTATATCATAATGGTTGAATAACGTTTTAAATTATACAAATTTACTTCGAAAATAAGTTACCAAATTGCGAAAGGCACCGAAACTATTCGATCAATAGTCTTGCTAACAACCAAAATTGTCACTTTTGAAGTAGAACAAACTTATAAAATATATTGGCAACACAATTATATCCACAAAAAATACTGCTATGACTCAGAACGTCTTTCGAAAGAAGGCTACGATCAATGGGTAGCCTTATGACGAAATATAGATGCCTTCTTCTGACGCCACTATCCATACATCTCGCAAAAGCTTCGATTTATCCAGGACACAATTTAGTGACAGAATTATTCCAAGTAATCAACCTGTCAATTGGCATCCACTGTTATTCTATATGACATCCCATTTATTCTTTTCCTTTTATATTCTGACAAACTAGTAGCTTTTTTGTTACAAAATAAGTAGTTTTCTATGAAAATAAATACGAGGTCTCTTCAAAAAGTACCGCGAATTTTAAATCTCCGTAGGTTATGGATATTCGATTTTTTCTCACTTATGCCGATAAGTTCGGCCATTTTGAATGTTCAGTTAATTTTTGACAGCTGCTTTGCTTACACGTGTTTTGGCTCGTCTTCGATTTTTCCCTATTCCAAAAAATAGATCAAAGTATCTGTATCAAATTTTACGTAAAAAACAAAATTAATTGCGTGGACGCATGCCGAATGTTGACTGTGATATATGGTGAAGCTACCTTTTACCGAAGCAACGTTTATCGGTGGTACAAAATGTTCTCAGAGGCTGAGAAAATGTGAACGTGCTATTCGATTTCGTTATTGTTTTTGTCGAAATTGAGCAATTTTGGTACACATTTTGGGGGAAATCATTGGTAAAAAAAAACTCGTGCCATTCGATTTTTACCAATGATTTCGCCCCCGAAATTCGTACCACAATTGCTCAATTCCGACAAAAACAGCAACGTATTAACATTGTTGGACTCTGTCCGTGACGACCCAAATTTGCTCCAGAGAGTCATAATTGGTGACGAATCATGGGTTTCTGGTTATGACATTGAAACCAAAGCTCAATCATCCCAATGGAAGCTGCCGCACAAGCCAAGACCGAAGAAAGCGTGCCAAGTTCGATCGAATGTGATTCTTCGATTGCAGGGGTGTGGTGTATCATGAGTTCTTGCCACAGGGTAGAACGGTTAATAAGGAATATTACCTGCAAGCTATGCGCAAGTTGCGCCAAGCAATCTGCCAGAAACGTCAAATTAACTTTTGCGCCATGATAACACCCATGCTCACGATTCGTTGCTTGTGCGCGAATTTTTGGCCAAAAACAACACACTAATAATGCCGCAGCCAAAGTATTCCCCAGATCTGGCCCCCTGTGACTTTTTCTTGTTCCCAAAACTGAAGAGCCCCATGTAAGGACGACGCTATGCTACGATTGAGGAGATAAAGACGGCATCGAAGGAGGAGCTGAACAAGATCACAAATAATGATTTTTTGAAGTGCTTCGAAGATTGGAAAAAATGTTGGCGCAAGTGTATAATATCTGGTGGGAATTACTTTTTGAACAGACCTCGTCTTTGAAAATCTTGAAATTATTATGTTTGTAGTATTTATTTAAGCAATCTGATCGTTTAAATATTTAAAAAAAAGACGAAAATCAGTTAAGTATACTAGAAATATTTTTGATTGTTTATATCGAACCAGTTGCTGTTCTTGGTTTGGTTAAATGCAAAAATAAATTATTCATTTTTTATGACCGTTACGTTTTAGGGTTTAATAATTCAAATAAACTTAGTTCATTCAATTAAATTTGATCCTAATTATAACTTAAATATAGGGTAAAATCACAGATCATCATATATTAATACTATTTTTTTTTATAAATTTGCGAAATAATATTTTTTTTTTGATTTGGAAATTCAATTGCATAGCCTTTCGTCAATAAAATTGAATGTAAAATAACATGTTTATTATATTAGAAAATGAATAAAAAATTTCAAGGTTTCCGCGATAATAATTGCTGATAATTTAACTGGTAAATTGGTTTATATATATTTAAAGTATAGAACATATTATTTCAAAGTAATTCTATACTAAATAAATAGAATATTACCAATAACAATCAAATCATCTTTAATTTTATGGAAATAATAATGTAAAATTTTCATTAAAAAAAAACTTAATAATCATCTTTAATTTAGGTGTCACATATTTCTGTCCTAGACTGTGACAAAGTCACATAAAAACAATGTTTAATCTTAAGCGGTATTTTATGACCTCTTCACAATCCAGAGGTTATCACTCTATACACATATTCTTTTAGATAAGTCTGATATGCGTAAATTCTTCTCAAAAATAACTTCTAATATATTATGCACAATGCCTCATCAATTCTAGGTAATCAACACCTGTTTTCTATTCTTATTAATGTGCGAAAATTACGAGCAAACATATTTATTTCAATTTGTATTCACCAAAAATGTAATTTGACAATAATTCAATGTTGTTTTCGACGACAAAAAAAAAACAGTAGCTTTCATTGGAATAAATTTTGAATTATTTTATTTTCTTTCCAATTTCATTTATGTAAGTGGACATTTTTTTTCTCTAATAATGTTATTGTTAAAAAAAAAGCTAGCAATTTGGATGATAATTGAATGAAATGAAGTATGCTGTTGATAGTCTCTATTTACGCAGACAAAAAAGAGAGGTTCAACTTGACATTGGTTAGATTGTTAATAATAACTTTGTACACAACAATGGAGATAGTTGTATGCCTAATATTTTTTCTTATAATATTGTATATTATTATTTTTCAAGATACTTTAATGTATATAAATTAACGAAAGATCTAACGCTTACAGTTAGACATTAAGCAAAAGACAAACAAAACAATTGCAAAACATTCAGACACCGTTGATTTATGAGTAAATAAGCTTTCGTGTCCAACCTCAAAAGACTCAAGCTTATTCAAAACAAAAACGATACACTCTTTAATTGTTGTTGTTGTTATTTTGTTTAAATACAGTAACCATTCGCCATGACAAGATTCAATTAACATCAACAGAAGAGTATGTATGAGTCCTCCTCAAGTTTATGAATAAATTCTACACAGTCATACATAGGCTCACATTATATGATAATTGGTACATCGATGGCCTTTTATTATATACAATTCACATACTATCAACGGAAACTTTAAAAAAAATTAATTCATGGAATTCTCTGAGGTTTTGATTAAATGAAACTTTTTGCGGTCAGTTTAATTTTAGCGTTTAGCGAATCTTGTTTTAATTTGCCGATGATAGAAGTGAACGAATTGCATTGAAAATAATGGGAAAATTATACGCAGTAATATTTTTAGAATTTTTTAAATAATAGTGTGATTTTTACTTAATTTTTATATTATTAGTGTAAGCAGAATTGTTTGAAAAGAAAATTGAATGTTTATTTTGATTAGCTATGGAAACTGGCATTATTGATGGCGTCATTAATGGCGTGCATTTCCGTCACTAATGTTAAAGGTATGGACGTGCAAGTGGGGCGAAAAGAATACAGTGATGGACTAATTCATACAGAAATTGCTAAAAAGGATTCTGCCCTATTTAGGAAACAAATTGGAGTACTTATGTTTCCACCACAGGTATTTATGGAATTTTTCCACTATTCTTATATTATTATTTTATTCATACGAATTCATTTAGGGACAACAAAATGATTACGAAATATCATTTATCCGGATTACGGATCAAAATCCAGCCCGAACTGGTGAGGCACATGTGGTATCTGGCGGTGTTGGCTATAAACACGTTGCACTACGTTTTAAATCAGCCCGTGGTGAAGGCTATAACTTTTTGATTGAAATTTACGGTGCCAAAAATCCAGCGAACCTTAAGATTTAAATTTGTCAAATTGAATATTTTTGAATTTAGCCAAAAATATATTATTTTTATCATTATTTATAAGAATTATATCGTAAAGAATTTAAAAAAAAACTATGTATATAAATAAATAGACAATATTGCAGGTTTGTCCAAAGATAAGTTTACGATTTTTTTCAAGTAATTTTGGTGATTTAATTGAGCAAAATTGTTTAAGAAAACTTTAAAATTATAGATGGAAAATAATATTGAGGATTTTTTTAAAAACACGTTCACACAATTCCGGCATTATTTCATTGGTCAAATGTTGTTGATTACTTTAATTGTCTTCTTTCAATTAAAGTAGACTTTTCTCTCTTAATTTTTTTGACAGGAAGAAGTCAGGAGTGGTTAATTCTGAGAATCGAGGAGTGGTCCAAATCACAGAGGAGAACATTTCTTAGCATCAATCTATATTGCTCACCTGCCATCGTAATAGCATTGCCTAAAAGAAAATACGGACAAATAATACCTCTGGACCAAACCTCTGGTCCTGAATGTTCACGCCCCGCAATTTAGATATTTTGCTAATAAATGAAGCTGCTTAAATAAAAATTCACTTCTTCTTTCACTGTTAATTTGCTTTAAAAATCAAGATTACGATTGTCAATGATCAAATTGATAGAATGGTAGTTAACTATAATATTGGGTTGTCCGGGAAGTAATTTCGTTTGTTTTATAAAAATGAAAGATGATTACTATTTTATTCAATTAAAATATTGTCCAGTCTAATCCAATACCCCATGCTATATTTCTGGAAGTAGCATGATTCCATGCTTATAACATTTTTGTTCTTTGCTGGCAAAAAACTGATCTAAGTGATTTTTGACCTCCTCATTTGGACTTTTACAGTAAACTTCAGAATTAATCGTTGTATTGCTCGGTAGAAGCTCAAAATATTGGCTTTCGAAGTGCTTTCAACCGGTTCTTCTCTTCTACTCCAGGATCTTTTGCCACCCACTTCTTGTGGGTGATGCGCTTCAAAAATGGATCATTTTCTTGGCGTTTGAGAAGCAAATCACAAACGTCAATGCGACGGTACAAAATTTTTTCCTTTGAGATACAAAACTACCCGTTTCAAATGATCATGAACGGTCGTGTTCGATAATTTTAATCTCTCAACGAGTTGTTATTCGCCGGTTTGCATCAATTAATACGAGGGTCGTTCAATAAGTCCTTAGAAAATCAAAGAAAAAACTTTTTTTTGTAAGTAGCATTATCGACAGGAACGCTGTCAAAATATCAGCTTGATCCATAGGGTAGGTCAATTTCTATCGTCGATTAAAGTTAACGACATTTATTTGTGCATAACAATGGAAAAAAGCGAGTTTAGGGCTGTCATCAAACATCGCCATTTGAAAGGCTTAAGCCCGAAATAAATGAAATTCGAGTTGGATGCAGGTCATGGCACATCTGCACCTGTGTTTGCGATGGTTTACAATTGGGTGAATGAATTTAAACGTGGCGGACATCGTTCAGGACGCCCAGTTGAGGTGTCTCCTCCTGAAATCATCGACAAAATCCACGATCTGATTTTGAACGATCGGCGAATTGAAGTGCGCGAATTAGTTGAGGCCACGGGCATATCACAAGGTACAGTCGCAAGATGGGTGCCGCGTTTGCTCTTAGAGGAGAATAAGTGCAATCGTGTAGTGGACTCTGAGGCTATGTTGGCACTCTTTCATCGCAATCCTGCCGAATTCCTTCGTCGATATGTCACTGTGGACGAAACCTGGATACACTACTACACTCCAGAAACGAAGAGACAGTCACCACAGTGGATTTTCAAAGGTGAACGGGCTCCGAAGAAGGCAAAAACTGTGCCATCGGCCGGCAAGGTGATGGCCACGATCTTTTGGGATTCGCAGGGCATCATTTTTATCGACTACTTGGAAAAAGGAAAAACAATAAGAGGAGCGTATTACGCATCGTTAATGCAACGGTTGAGCGAGGAAATCAAAGAGAAACGCCCCCATCTGAAGAAGAAAAAAATCCTCTTGCATCAGGACAATGCGCGTGTGCACACCTGCGTTGTTTCCATGGCCAAAATTGTGGAATTGAGAATGGAATTGTTGCAGCATCCCGCTTATTCACCAGATTTGGCCCCGAGTGACTATTTTCTTTTCCCCAATCTGAAGAAATGGCTTGGCGGACGACGGGTCACTTCCAACGAGGACGTCATTGCTCAAACTGATGAGTATTTTGCAGAACTTCCGAAATCCTATTTTTTGGACGGGATAAAAATTTTGGAAAAACGGTTGGAAAAGTTTATAGAGCTTAACGAAGATTTTGTTAAAAAATAAAATTTTTTTTTTAAAAAAACAGTTTTTTCCATTTTTTTCTAAGGACTTATTGAACGACCCTCGTACCTTTATTGTTTCTTCATCAGCTTCAACTGGCCTTCCAGAACGTGAGTGAGTGCATCTTCAAGATCAAAATTGCCGGATCGAAATTTTGCAAACCAGTTTTGGCACTGCCGCTCAGTTAATACATCTTCTCCATACACATCCCATAATTTTTTTCGTGCTTGAATTACATTTTTATCTTTTCTATAGTAAAAAATAAAATATGCCGAAAATGCTCTGTTTCACTTTCCATATTTAAAAGGTTTTTCACTTTCCATATTTCCATATTTGAACTCTTGTGCACAATCAAGCAAGCCTTGCTATGTCAGCTATCAAAATACATATGATTATGCGGCTTAAGTTGGTTGCGAAAAAATACAATTAAGTCCTCTGTTGGAAAACAATGAAATTACTTTCAAAAATTTATATAGAAAATAAGAATTTAAATATTATTTAAAATTTTAGGTAAGTATTTAATATTATTGAAAATTTTATTAAATTTCTTATCGTAAAGTAATTTAATGAACAAATATGACTCTGCATACTTCTACTAAATTAGATGAATATTTTATTTTAATTACAATATTTAAGTCTGAATATAATGTGAATCTTTTCAAATTTTATTTGAGTAAATATATTTTTTTTCTAAAGCAATTTTTTTCTAATCTGTCAAATGTTATTCGTCCGTCATTTGTTATTGTATTGTATTTTTTACAAGTAAAATGAGAGAAAATACTAAAAATCATATGCTTAACAGTATTTGCATAAAATATCAAACAGGATATAGAAATTCTTATCAATATATGTACATTGAATATTTACAAGAAAATAAATTTTCAAGGAAACGAAATAAGAAAAATCAATAAAATAAAATACTAAAAATTAAGTGTGTGTTAATAATGTGAAATGTAAAAATTGCATTTCATTTAGTTTTACGATTTTTTTCCACATTTTTTTAATTATAATATACCAATGCATATTCACTTTCATATTTAGCTTTATGAACAAATTCATGTAGTGTTGAATTAATGGAAACTGAATCAATATATTGAAACAGCTAATAAAGGAAAACGACATCCCTATTTGGATATAACGTGTGCATTTTTCAGAGTATTAAAAGGTAGTTATTTGAAAACAATCAATGTAGTAATCACCTTCTATTTGATATTCGTATGATTTTCTGCGTGCCGATTTGAAGGCAAACACAAATAATGCGTTCCAATTTAGGTTTTAATATTGATTTTTATCACATTTGATATTCAAATGTAAAAAGCCAAATTTTGTTTAATTCAATTTGATCAGATTGTCACCATTCAATTTGTTCAATTTGTATCTATATTAATGATCATTTTTTCACTTTGAATATTTTCTTTTTTTGAAAAGGAAGAAAAAATAAAAAATCAGTGAATTGATGTCTCTTGGTATTTATTATTAATAAATAATTTTAAAAATAATACATCATTATTAAAAATATTTTATTTTAACATAAAATTCATACAAAATATCCCAAACTCATACTTTTTTTTAAATTTATCACAACATCTTTATATGATAGAAATATACAAAAAGAAATTAAAATAATTTTGCAAAAATTTAATTATTTTATTGAATGCAAATATGAAAATTGGAAAAAAATTTCGTTCAGCAAACTTTAATTTTTAAAAATATTTAACTTAAAAGTTAATAAATTGTTCATTATATTGGGTTGTTCGGAAAGTAATTTATGTTGTTCGTGTTTACCCAACAGGGGACTTAATTGTATTTTTTCACAACCAACTTCATACTTAAGCGGCATAATCCTTAGATTAAAGAATACCTGGATAGGCCCTTATCGTATATGTATACGCAATTTTGTGTACAAATTTTTACGAGGGAATATGACTGTCAAAAAATTTTTATGTAGACATAACACCCACTGCCATCTATGTGTCGTAATGGAAATTTATTTAATTGCAAAAGCATAATTTATATTTATTTTAATTCACTTACTGGAAACAAAAATACAATTTAAATACAACGATAGGTCATTTTTATTTTTTGTACAATCTTTTGATACGAAATGGAATTCTATTTTAGGTTTATTATACATTTCGTAAATATCAATCAAATATAAACCGCCTCAATTTTGTAGACTTTCGGAGAGTTTTAAAACTTTAATTCTCCATGAAACGGGAGACTTAAGGGTTAGCTTTGTCATTTGTGAATCCGATGTTGACAGTTCAATGTTTACCATAAAATAGTACAGTGCCGGTGTATATAAAGTGTGTGTAAGAAAGTTTAAGGGACCGAATTTTTCTGTCTATTTTCCATTGCTGTTTTCATTGTGTTATAATAAATAAAGTTTATTCTTCGGTAAGCTTATTATTTAAATAAATTTGTTTTGATTGCTCTATTAGACCATATTATAATGCATTTACTAAATAATATTGTTTTCATTTTTTTTAGAAGATAAGTTATTAATTATTTTAATAACATTAAATTTTTCATTTTCTATTTTTGTTTTAAAGCATTTCTTTTAATGTTGTATACGATTGACTTATATATTATCAAGAACTTCATGTATTGTAATGTTCTATGTAATTAATGCTTTATTTTTTAATATATTTTAAATGCACAATGCCTATTTAAATTACCATTTCTATTCATAAACACACATTTATATTATAATTAGGGTTTTTCCATCTATGGTACTTATGCTTGTTTAAGATTAAAATTTATATTTAAGAAGTTGCGGTGTGGTTTGATTTCAACATAAACAAAATATCACATTTTATCATTTAATTCATTTTGCATTTCGAAATTAATTTAAATTTGTACACATAATTGTTTTCATATAATCAAATAACTTACAATTCATATTTTTATATAATATTACCCACTTTAAAAATTCTGTTTTAAAAAATAATATACAGTGAAATAAATAAAATGAAAAAAAATAATAAATAAATAAATATTTAAAAATAGAATACTGTGTTTTATTGCATATTTACAAAACTAATTCCATCAAACAACACCCGCAATATTAAAAAATCTGCTTCGTGTATGTGTAAATGATATCACACATGAAAAATGGTTTTAAACGAACCGCTTCAAGCGCATACTGAACTTTTAAATTGGCCCCCAATGATTTACGCCGTTTCTGTTGTATTGCATGTGTGTGCGTTCTATGAATGTATTGCCAACAAAATTTGGACAGAATTTTTGTGTAGAGGCCTATCCAGTACTTCTTTAATCTAAGGCATAATCATATGTATTTTGACAGCTGACATTAATTCCGCACAGTAGTTTTTGGTTGATACCCTTTTAAATGTGGAAAGTGAAAAATAGCATTTTCGGCATATTTTACTTTTTTACTATAGAAAAGATAAAAATGCTGTTCAAGTAAGAAAAAAATTATCCGATGTGTATGGAGAAGATGTGTTAAGTGAGCGTCAGTGCGAAAACTGGTTTGCAAAATTTCGATCCGGCAATTTTGATCTCGAAGATGCATCACGTTCTGATGATCGAAAGCCAGTTGAAGTTGGTGAAGACACTATAAAGGTATTAATTGATGCAAACCGGCGAATAACAACTCGTGAGATCGCTGAGAGATTAAATTTATCGAATACGACCGTTCATAATCATTTGAAACGGATAGGTTTTATCTCAAAGCTCGACATAGGGGTTCCTCATCTTCTTACGGAAAAAAATTATGTCTTAGCATTGACGTTTGTGATTTGCTTCTCAAACGCCAATAAAAAGATTCATTTTTGAAGCGTATTATCACTGGGGACGAGAAATGGGTTATCAACAACAATTTTAAGCTTAAAAGATCCTGGAGTAGAAAAGATGAACCGACTCAAAGCACATCGAAAGCCAATATTCATCAAAAAAAGGTTTTGCTATCTGTTTGGTGGGATTTCAAAGAAATCGTTTGTTTTGAGCTTATACCGAGCAACACAACGATCAATTCTGAAGTGTACTATTATCACATTCACTTAAAGAAAAAAAGTCAGAATAAAATATTAATTCACTATAAGAAAATTGTCTTTCGTTTACTTTTCGAACAACCCAATAGAAATAAATAAAATTTTAAAACCGTAAAAGTATTTTTTATTCATTTCACAATGCATACGTGTATACGAGTAAGAGATCTGGGAGTACTGCACAACATTTATGTCGGGCCGAAACATCGATTAACATTGAAGCTTCTTAAAAGGTTCATAAAAATAGGTACTTTGCGTTGGTTCGAGCATTGCCAAGCCTCCCTAACTGTGTGCCTTTTTTATTACTCAAGATCAAAATACACTTGCTACTATCCATAATATCTAAAGGAGTATAACCAAGGTTTCAAGCACAGAAATAATGATAAAATTTCTTCATAATCAATAGTTGAGGAAAAAGATATTACAATACCCCAGGGTTAGTAAACTATTTTGCTCATTTGCCAAAGGAATCAAAAATACCTCGCCATTAATCAATTTTACCAAATCATTACCAATCAACAGCTATTTAAGAGCAAAGTGTACAGTCGTCTCTTCCTCTAACCCTTCTAGTACTTTACAAACACGCAATATACCTAAAAACAGTACACATATAAGGATATTGAATTTAACAATTTAAGTCACATTACTTAAATTACGTATTTAACAAAATAAGTCAGATTACTTAAAATTTAGAATTAAAAAGCCTGTAATCAATATTATAGTTTACTAATTATATATAAACGTGTTACGATCTCTCCGTTCGTCATCAAAGTCGTGATGCTGAATCAGTCACCCCTAGTCTATGATTAACCAGTACCTATTACTGTATATATTATTTAAAAATATTGGAGTTTTATTTTAAAATATTGGAGTTTTGTGTGAATGTTAATATTCATCGAAAAAATGAATATTCACATTCACACAAAAACTCCAATATTTTAAAATAAATTTCAAAAATTTATAGATTTGATACAGTTCTCTGTAGTAGTAACATAAAAATTTTAAATGTAGAATATTTCATTATAAAAGTGCAATAATATATTTTCAAAATAAAAAAAAAACAATGGTTTTAAATAATTTTCCTATAAAGCAAAATTACCCAAATTTATGAGCTTTATAAAAAATATATCAGAATGAAGGAATCTATTTTAATCTTACCAATATAAATCAAAACTTTTCGTTGATTGAATTTCTATTCTGCAATGAAAGTGAAACTTTCCGAAACAGTTTATCTGCGATGAAAGCAAATCAAAGTACCGGAAAATTGAAAATAAATTCAATTCTCAGCCAATGTGAATGCCAAAGAAATAGGCACTGATAAATTTTCTTAGGAATTGATTTAAAAGATAACAAAAATCTGTACTTATATTCAGATAAATTTTGTAACAAACTCTACACTCACATTCAATATTTTCCCATAAAAATTCATAAATTGAGCCTTCATAGTCCTAATATCAAATAGCAAAGACAAAGTTATAAATCGAAAAGGAAATCATTTCAAATAAGGGAATGTTCCATTGATAATATTGGAATAGAAATTCGATTTGATTCTATCTTCTCCATGGTAATGTCAATTTATATCTATGTACTTACGTATTATTATAAGAAACAATGGACATTTTTTAAGCTAAAACACAGGTTCTTTTTACAAGAACTAGGCAAAAAGAGGCTTCTTCAACCAAAAGTATTTTATATGAAAAGTACCAAAAATGACAAAATTTAAAATATTTAATATTGCCAGAATATTTTTTATATACAACAAAATTTTCTTTTGAACTTTTTAAATCTGCCATTAACTATTGTCCTCATGCGAACTTATTAAAATATATATTTTGATTCTTACTTAAAGAAAAAAAAATCCACAACATTTATCGATTTTCCTATTAATAAATATCATCAAAATTTATACGAATTTATTGGAAAATTCAATTATGCCAATTAAAGTTTATCAAATATTTAGAGACAATATTACATCAAAGATTTACCAATTAAAATTGTTTACTTCAGTAAATTTAAATATTACTGGTCAGTTCAATTTGCCTATTCAGTGTCCATGTAAATGGTTGAAATTGTTCTGCGATGACGGTGTAATCATATTAACATCTAAGTGTGAACATGTATATGGTATATCTGGATGTATTTTAGTATATTTTGTAATAAATAAGATAACTTTTAATTAGTTTTCATTAAAACTATGGCAAAAATAATCGATAAAGAGGAAACGAAGATTTTTGTTACTAATTAAACAATAAATTTTGTATAGTCGAGCCAAACTTCTTATGTTAATTTATATATACTATCAATATTAAATAAATCTAAATCGATCATAACTATTTTTAAACTAAAAGAGAAATTCATTTGAAGAACCTACCTCCACTATAAAAAAAAATCGTAGTCTTAATTTTGTCTATCAGCAATATAAATTACTAAAAATTATTACTGAAAAAAAATATTCCGTTTGAAAAAGTAGAAAGTTTCAGAAAATGCCTTACATCATTTCGATAATTTTATAGATCAAAGAAGTTCTCAAAGTTTAAACCCCTCTAGTCGATTACGTAAGTTAAGCACATTAAAATAAAAAGCGCATAAGAAAGCAAATTTAATCTCGAAGCCCACAACTATTGAAATTTTGAAAAAAATAAACATATATTACTTTACAGATTTTTTTTAACCCATATTTATTCAGATACACACTTTCGAAAGATATCTTCCAAATAGCTCTTTCAAATCGCAAGAATTAATGAATTCGAATAAATTAATGGATTGTCATTCGAGTTTATTCTGGAAACTTAACAGAATCCTCCCTTTTATATACAAGTATAAACATAAAAATATAAAATATAAAATACCAAATATCAAATACCAAATATTAAATATAAAATATAAAATATAAAATATAAAATATAAAATATAAAATATAAAATATAAAATATAAAATATAAAATATAAAATATAAAATATAAAATATAAAATATAAAATATAAAATATAAAATATAAAATATAAAATATAAAATATAAAATATAAAATATAAAATATAAAATATAAAATATAAAATATAAAATATAAAATATAAAATATAAAATATAAAATATAAAATATAAAATATAAATATAAAATATAAAATATAAAATATAAAATATAAAATATAAAATATAAAATATAAAATATAAAATATAAAATATAAAATATAAAATATAAAATATAAAATATAAAATATAAAATATAAAATATAAAATATAAAATATAAAATATAAAATATAAAATATAAAATATAAAATATAAAATATAAAATATAAAATATAAAATATAAAATATAAAATATAAAATATAAAATATAAAATATAAAATATAAAATATAAAATATAAAATATAAAATATAAAATATAAAATATAAAATATAAAATATAAAATATAAAATATAAAATATAAAATATAAAATATAAAATATAAAATATAAAATATAAAATATAAAATATAAAATATAAAATATAAAATATAAAATATAAAATATAAAATATAAAATATAAAATATAAAATATAAAATATAAAATATAAAATATAAAATATAAAAATATAAAATATAAAATATAAAATATAAAATATAAAATATAAAATATAAAATATAAAATATAAAATATAAAATATAAAATATAAAATATAAAATATAAAATATAAAATATAAAATATAAAATATAAAATATAAAATATAAAATATAAAATATAAAATATAAAATATAAAATATAAAATATAAAATATAAAATATAAATATAAAATATAAAATATAAAATATAAAATATAAAATATAAAATATAAAATATAAAATATAAAATATAAAATATAAAATATAAAATATAAAATATAAAATATAAAATATAAAATATAAAATATAAAATATAAATATAAAATATAAAATATAAAATATAAAATATAAAATATAAAATATAAAATATAAAATATAAAATATAAAATATAAAATATAAAATATAAAATATAAAATATAAAATATAAAATATAAAATATAAAATATAAAATATAAAATATAAAATATAAAATATAAAATATAAAATATAAAATATAAAATATAAAATATAAAATATAAAATATAAAATATAAAATATAAATATAAAATATAAAATATAAAATATAAAATATAAAATATAAAATATAAAATATAAAATATAAAATATAAAATATAAAATATAAAATATAAAATATAAAATATAAAATATAAAATATAAAATATAAAATATAAAATATAAAATATAAAATATAAAATATAAAATATAAAATATAAAATATAAAATATAAAATATAAAATATAAAATATAAAATATAAAATATAAAATATAAAATATAAAATATAAAATATAAAATATAAAATATAAAATATAAAATATAAAATATAAAATATAAAATATAAAATATAAAATATAAAATATAAAATATAAAATATAAAATATAAAATATAAAATATAAAATATAAAATATAAAATATAAAATATAAAATATAAAATATAAAATATAAAATATAAAATATAAAATATAAAATATAAAATATAAAATATAAAATATAAAATATAAAATATAAATATAAATATAAAATATAAAATATAAAATATAAAAAATATAAAATATAAAATATAAAATATAAAATATAAAATATAAAATATAAAATATAAAATATAAAATATAAAATATAAAATATAAAATATAAAATATAAAATATAAAATATAAAATATAAATATAAAATATAAAATATAAAATATAAAATATAAAATATAAAATATAAAATATAAAATATAAAATATAAAATATAAAATATAAAATATAAAATATAAAATATAAAATATAAAATATAAATATAAAATATAAAATATAAAATATAAAATATAAAATATAAAATATAAATATAA